>CATIWC010001071.1:0-321523 GCA_948472305.1 Vicia faba
TATATATATAATACTATAATGCGATATAAAATATATATATATATATATATATATATATATATATATATACTATATATATATATTATTTATTTATTTATGTACAAGAAAATAAATAAAAATATATATAAAAACTGTTTAAAAAAATAATATTTGTGAGAAAATAATATTTCAAGTGTATAATAATAAAAATAAAATATTTGAGTGTTTCAATATTATTTACAAATTTTAATTGAGAAAATAAAGTACATTATTATTATTAAACTATTTCTATGTCTAAAATAATAAAAAATAATAAAATAAAATATGAAAATTTAGGAAAATATTTTTGGTGATTTTTTAATATTCAAGAAAAATAAATAAAGTCAGAAATGTAAAAGAAAATAAAAAAATATACAAAAATAAAGAAAATGGGCCAATGGGGTGTGAAAAGCAAGCATAGGGGTGTAAAAAGCAAGGCAAGCAAGACCAGCCCATTTTCCACTTCATCTCTAACCTCTGAACAATAAAAAAACGCGCGCCCTATTCAAACTGCTAACTCCTGCATTTGTGCTTAAAAACAAAAACTTACAACATGAAAGTTATAGCTCTTGATCACACGATTCTAACCATATAAAAAACTTAATCTAACTCTCAAAGACCAGAGAGAATTTCATCGGCCCTAAATCTTGACCTAGTTTTTTCAGAAAGTTCAACTATCAAATACTCCTAGCTCGGTTAACATAAATGAATTCTATGCATATGTACAACTCAAGGGAAATGAGGACTACATTTTTTATTCACAAACCTAAGCCTAATGATTCCTAAATAGAGAGATAGAAGTTTGAAATTTACCTGTTTCAGTCAAGCTCGAGTATGGCAATGCAGCAACTTTCAATGAGGCCTGAGGTTCTTTTGAGCTTGCTTGATGTTCCCTTGATCTTTCCCAATGCTTGGCTTGCTTTGAAATGGCTTGAATCTTCCTATAGAACTCAACATGCAAACTCAGAATTTGAAAATGGTGAAGTGTGTAAATGGAGTTACAGTGACTTGGGAATGGTTGGGATAACTTAGGTATGTTGTATGGAGTGTGTTGGAACTGGTTTGGGACAAAACGTACGAGGCAATGTGAAGATGGAAGTAATTCTGCAGGGCCTGCCCTGTTTTTTGCAAGAACTTGTGTTTTGGTGTTTTGGAGGGTTTGAGAACTTTCTAGCTCGTGTTTTTGACCTTAGGCAATGTGTAAAACTACTTGTTTGAAATGTTTACCAGAGTTGGTTATATCATATTGAAGAGTTCTTGACCTTTTGCACACTTTCTTGCTTTTGAAGCAAAAGTGAAATGACAATGCTCAAGAGCCTGTACAGGCCTCCTTCTTAGCTGCACAAAGTTGGTGTACCTTGCCCTAAGTTTGTGGATGTTGTTTTCTGCAAAAGATTGGGTTCACAGCTCAAGAGAAACAACTTGACATAAAACAAGCTTTATCAAAATGGCAATGTTGCCTTTTTGCCATTTTTAAATTAATTCCTTGTGCAATGCCCTAAAGCTCAGAATAAAGCCTTAATCCAATGTGTTTGCATTTAATTTATGAGTGTGGAAAGGTTTAAGGACCTGTAAGCAAGTACAAGCAAGGTTGGACAGAATTTGCAACTTGTATCAATGTGCAAAATGCCTTGGCCAAAAGTGATATTTTGCCATTTTCAATCCTTCGATTCTCCCTAACCACAAATGATTTTGGAGAGTTCTTGGACATTTTGGAAAGCTTGTAACATGCTATACAATTCATATTTGAAATGTATTTTGATATTCCAATTGGAACTATGTGAAAAATTGCCATGAAGATAGGTCAAAATCCTGCCTAAACTAGGGCAAAATTTCACTAAGTTAAAAGTTTCATGGACCATTGTTCACAAAATCATAACTTGAGATCCAAGTATCTTTTGGGAAAACTTTGTGCATCAAAGTTGTATATTTTGTGGAGGACTACAACTTTCATGTTAGAAGTTTTGTTTGAATCCAATTGCATCATGGTGAAAAAGTTGGGAAAAGTTGGGAAAAAATAAGAAATTTTTATAACTTAGAAAATTTCTAAGTTATGAAAATTTTCCATTTTAAACCCTAATTTTGAAAATTAGGTTCCTTGGTGAACAAGTTTCATGTTTTGACACATCTTGATGAAAAATGACCCTTGGCACTTGATTTTGACCAAAAAAAAGTCAAAGTTTGACTTTTCAGTATATAGTTGATTTTTGATCAGTTGACTAGAAAATTCATCTGTCAATCCAATGAAATTGAGATCTTTTGAACCTTGTGGTTAGGTCAAGATGATAACATTGAGTCCTTGAATCCATGCTTGAACCCAATTTGCCATCGGCTAGGTTAAAAAATCAGAAATTGCCCTTTTGCAGTCAAAATCCTAAAAATGACCATTTTACCCTTTTGATGATCTAATCAAATTTCTTGAGGAGTTGTGGTCCAAACTTGATCAAATGGTTCATATCAGTCTATAATGTTGATGTGGATCAAAAATTATGAGGTTTGACTGTAAATTGGCCACAATTGACTTTTTCCCCAATACAACTGATTTTTAGGGCAACTGTCCAATTGACTGGGCAAAAATTTGATTCAAGGCTTGAAACTTGGTATGAGAAAACTTAGGAGTCCAATATGACGCATGAAAGTCACATTGAGCATTGAAAGTACAAAAATCCTTGTGCAAACTCAAACCCTAATTTCAGGTCAACAGTGCAAGGAGATGTCTTAAGTAGAGCAAATCCTAGCTTGGTCTTGAGTTCAAAGAGTCTTGTGAGGGGAAATCTTGATAAAATGAGAGGGAAAATTTTGGGGTACAACAGAATCAATAAAAGATAGACCAATGAAATTAAAATAATTATCACACGATCATTGGTTGAAGAACGACACGTAGGTCGTCTTCAACCTCCAAACACATGTGCATTGGGTTTTTATGAGATTCTTCAAACGTAATCTTTTGAAGCTCAAACCAGTATCATTGGATTCGTCTCTTCCAGAAGATCCTAACCTCACCCTCGCGAAAAATTTCTTTCAACCGCAACTTATTCAATTTGAGAAAAAATATAGAAATTTGAGAAATTTGAATTTAAAAATAGAGGTATCGAACGCATCAATTAACCAAAATTAAACCATAAGCAAGCATCAATGAACATCATATACCATTCCAGCAATTTGAGTTAGAAAAATTGATGCTAATTCCTACCTGAACGAACTCCACTGAAATTGCTCTGAAACTTCACTTGGCTATCACGATTTAGAGCACCTCAAGGCTTAATTCTTCTTCTGTTAGCTTTAGTGAAGTTCAAGGATTAATAATCAATAAAAAAACAAGGGATTAAAGTGAAGGAAATGAGAAATTAAAAACTCAGCAAAAGAGAGAGGTGAAAGAAGTCTGGCAGAGCTTCTTTGGCTATCAAAGCTTGTTGAAATAAGTGGAATGTATCCCTTATTTATAGCTGAGCATGATGGAAACAAAAAGTGAGAGAAATGATCATGTATGAGTGGAATTCGTGTGCACGTGCATCATGAGCAAAGTGTGACTTGTAATCCATCAAAAATCACTTAATTTTTTCATTTCAAGGCTTAAACAGGTCCATACAAGTTTGTTAAACATGTTTAGATAAAAATAACGCATCAATTTGATGATTAGCAAATACAATAACCAAATTCACTTTGGACTGCAAGTGAAATCTCAATTTCAAAGTGCCATCTTCAAATCCATGGGGCAAGCAGCTCAAGAGGCTTTATGGCATCATTCTTGTTGCATTTGAAAGATCCCACAAAAAACTTCATGATGTGCCAAGAAAGGTAGCATTTGGTGATCTGAGCTAAAAGTTATTCATGTTTGAAATCAAGAAAAAACACGCGGGTATTTAACACTTAGAAAATTTCTAATTATGGGGCCTCAAAATGACCTATAATGTTCTTCAAAGTTACATGCCCTTCCACTCAAAATTTGATCTTGATCCTTGAAGATGAAATGAAGTAGACCCTTTAAATTAAATTATGGAATTGAGATTATTCAAAAATCATAAAAAATGAAAAAGTTATGGTCTTTGTAAGATGATGAACAAATTTGGGGAAATTAAAAAAAGACCTATAATCTTTTCAATTCTTTAATGACTTTCCAAACATTTTCAAGTCTTGCATATTGAAACAAAGTTATAGTAGAAATCCTCAAAATTATTTTAGAAAAAGAATAAGCTCAAGGAGATAAAAATTGACCAAGTTATGATCCTTTGAAGTCACACAAGAGAATTTGATGGTCTTCCCAAAGGACTTGTAATCTTTGCCAATCATTAGTGACTTTCCATTCAAAATTAGCCTTAAACCCTTGAAGAGAACTTGTTAAGGACCATTTTTAAAGAGAAGTATGTCTTTGGAATCAGTCAAAAATCTCAAAAAATGAGCAAGATATGGTTCTTGGAAGTCAGTAAACCCTAGCTCAGAGAGTATCAAAATGACTTGGAACCCCTTTCAACGTTTGATAACTTTCCTTGCACAATTGGATCTTGTCATGTGAAGAGAAGTTATTGTAGATAACGATAAGAACCCATAGCAAAAATAACCAACTCAAAATATTGAAAATTGAGAGATTTATGCACTTGTGATCACTGAATCAAGCATTTGCTCAATTAGGTCAAACTTATTGAATCAACCTTGACTCTTTTGAACTTTCTTTGCAAAATAGAGAATGACGGATCACATTAGACATTGAAATGATGTTGTATTGAAGCACACTCAAAGGTGGAACTTAAGTCTCAATGAAACTTGTTGAAGAAGGCATGAAAATAAACACATGAACCTATGAATCTTCTTGATGAATACTGTCATATCCCAAATTTGTTTACCCTTTATTTCTACAGTCAAAAATATTTTCAACATTGGTTTTATAATATTCTTTGGTTCAATTTTACTAACATTTTAACAATAACTTATTTCGTTCATTTAAAAATATAATTGTTTACTTTTAAAATTATTTGTAAATATCCGCTCACTTTCATATACTTTCAATTGAGTTTTATTTCAAATGAGTAACATAGCACAATCGATAAGGAGTAAGGCTTGTAGATATGAGGGCATGAGTTTGAATCTTAGTGTCACACATCTTGATATTTTTCCCATTTTTATTGTTACTAACTTTAAATTCAATTTTATTTATAATTAAAAAATCACAAAAATATTATTATTATTAATTTAATTTTCGTTTTTTTATTATATTATTTATCTTTTTTTTTAAATATTATTTTTTCCATTTAAACTACAGTTTTATGCATTTTATAGTAAAAAATCTAAATAAATAAAGTTTTAATTTTGATTTGTTATTTTTAGCATTTTTAATTAACTTTGTGAGGAAGCAAATTAATTTAGGAAACATCCAATCTAATTGAATAAAAATATTTAAAACCTGGAATTAATTTTGGGGCTTTAATTATTTTATTCAATTATTGGATCAATTTAATTTATTTTCTATTTTAATTAACCTAATTTTCTAGTATAAATAGAGCTAATTTCTACACATTAGAGAGGAGGTCATTTTTTCATACAATTCCATTACACCCAATTACTATCTCTCTCCATGTTTTGATTTCACAGTAAAGAAACAAAATCAACTTACCTCACAAATTCATATCACTACAAAAAATAAAGTCCATACACCATTATTTTCAACAACACCAATAATTTGCAGGCTATTCAATAGAAAATCGAAGAGGATGAGAAAAAATTATGACAAAGAGAATGGAAGAATAGAAGAAGAAGAAGAAGAAGAAGAAGCTGAGATCTGAGTTTCGAATTCCAAAATCCTAGATATGTGTCCGCCGTCGCCTTCAAGCCATTCAATCTTCATCCACCACGCCTCTATCATTATCATCGTCTCCATCTCTCGTACCTGCAAATAGAAAGAAGAAAAGCGAGATCAACGAAGAGATCAAGCATCAGAATGAACGGAAAAAAATATCGAAGGTAATCTCAAAACTTAGCTTAGGGTTTCTAAATGTTGATCTTTGTTGTGATTTTGGTTTAAGGTGGGGATCACCGCAACTTCAGGTCGCCACCTCCCAAATTCACTTCCTAACTAAAGGACACACTCCCTACTATTTGGGCTAAGATTTTCTTTTGGGCCTAAATATCTTTCCAATACACCCCCAATTCTAATATTTACACACCCGCTCTTGAATTAATTAATTTTATTTATTAATTTTTCTTAACGTTATTTTTTTCTTATTTTGTTTAATTTATTTAATTATCATATTTTTTTAACATTTGCATTAAATACATTTTTGCATTTAAAATTATTAATAAATAATTATTGCATTCTTATTTAAAATATTTAACATATTTTTAAGTAATTATTCATTAATCTTTCTAAAAAACACTAACCTTTATTTAATTACATTAAATATTTTTCTCATGCATTAAAATATATTTTCTCATGTTGCATAATATATTCGAAAACATCTAACCAATCAAAAACTAATTTTTTCTTACTAACATAATTCAAACTTATATATTTTCAAAAAGGACTATGGAAATTTCTTTTATCAACTGCGAACTTCGTCTACAAATTCCGCTATTCACACACCCAGACTTGGTTTAAGGAGAACTCGAGATATTTCTATAATTCGTAAAAAAATTATCCAAACAACTACGAACTACGAATTGAGACTTTGATTCCTCATAAGAGGATACGTAGGCATACGACTTAAAAATTGTGGCGAGTTCCCCTAATTAAAATTAAAACCCTATTCCTAGACTGTAAACCTAAACCCTAGTATCTTTGTGAACAAGGTAGATGAGGGGTGCCTAACACATTCCCTTCGTCTAAAACAAATCAACAACTTAGAATCTCTGACCAAATTAGGGTTATCCGTTATTCACCCATCCTTAGGATACAAATTAATGATGGCGACTCTATATTTTAAACCAAATATCACCACCAACCTTGAGGAAAACTTGACCTAAATAAGGTGAGAGAGCTCTTTGAACCAAAAACTTTGATATCATAGACATAGCCTTGAAGCTTAAGCTCTTAAAATCCATTGAAGAACCATTTGACTGAGGACTATCCCTCAAAACCCTAGGTTAGATGGTGAGATGGATACAATTATGTCATCACCTTCAATATGAACATCCAAAGAAACATATATACGTATTTTAATGTTAGTTAAGAATTAACCAACATAAGATGCACATGTACAAGATACACAATTCGAGGTGCTTGGTGATCCCTCAAGAGAAAACTTAAAGATAGGCTGAAGTAGAAAGGAGAACCAACCCTAATGTGTGATCTTGATTTATTGATAATATGAGATAATGAGAGATCTTAGGGAAATTTTTTTGGGGTATAATACTTGCCACAAAAGCTACACGCTGGAAACCAACACACACAGATCCAATATACACATTGTCACAAACAGTCCATCCTCCACTTCTAGAGATCGTTAAAACAACAATATAAACTCTCTAAATTCATACAACTTTTTAGTAGAACCAATCTACCTTGCACATAACCAGAGAGTATCCCTCTTGGATCTCATCTAGAAACAAACAAGATGTCTGCTCCAATACCAATTAAAATTCTGGTATGACAGAACTCATATGTCCTATGACATGTTGGGACATCTGATCCGGCATAAATAAACAGACAAGATATTAACAATAAAAACAGTACTAAAAAGCATAAACAACACACATAATTGTTAACCCAGTTCGAAACAATCTTCCTACTCTGGAGGCATACCAAGCCAGGGACAAATCTACTATGATATTATCAATTCATATACCCTACAGTAAGCCTCCAGTTTACGGTCTAATCACTTAATCACTACCCTTGCTAGATTTCTATCTAAGACTCACCTAGATATGAGGCCCTCTTAATCCCGCTTCAATTACAGACAACGATTGGATCAACACAATTCTGAACAAGCAGGAAGACACACTTCTATGACAATCACTAGCCAAGACTCTTGACTAATACCAAAACTCGGAGTTGCTTCAAAGCTTCCTCTAAGAACAACACTCACTCTTGCTTCATAGCTTCAAGGAGAACACAATGACCATCTCACACCTTGAGTGTTTCACTTACACCAACTCTTCTAGAGAGCGGAAAAAAGACAAAGCCCTAGACTTTTACATCTTGAACCCGTGTCTTTGCTAGGTTACAAACACTTCTATTTATAACCTACACCCAACTGGATTTGGGCCTTCAAACTATAACATATCAGTTGTAACAAACAATAGTAACTTCTACTACAAACAAGGTCTTCAATCAAATCTTCCTAAATTATCTCCAAATTTAGAAACTGTATATTCTTTAATATTCTGATTGATTCTTCTTGACCTTTAAATTCGCACCCTATAATGTTGCATAATATTTCCCAAAATATTTTGCATCAGTTAAATCATAACAGAATCTAATTGTCCACTTCAGCTCAGGCGCGATATTAAATGCTCTTTCATAGGTCATCTTATTCGACATGTTGTTCCCGATGTTGAAACTCTTCAACTCAACATGTCCTAACATAAGATATGACTTCTTGCTCAACATATTCCTGTTAGCAAGTTAATACATCCTATCTAACATATTGCTGTATTATTTGCTTTACAAAAATTAATGTCAATCCTTAAAACTAGAGAACTTACAATCTCTCTCTTTGGCAAATTTTGGCTAAAATAAATAAATAAAAATTACAACTAAATTACAATAATAAACAAAAACACCCACCAACATTAGTCCTCAGAAACTATTGATCACAGCAACACAACAACATGGAGTCAATCTTTAGTAAAGATGGTGGGACATCTTTGTTTAACATCTAATTTCCAGCATTTTGAATGAACTCCACTGCAGTACTGAAGGAACTGGCGGAAAACCATCAAGATAAAACCAATGAAGTCTCCATCGAGTATTTATTTATCCCACAGGAAAGGAAAATCATCGAAGAAAAACCTGAAGGGAGAAGTCACGATCTTACGACCGAGAGGTCGGGTATGGGAGTCGATTACGCAAGGGGAAGGTATTATCACCCCTCACATTTGTGGTACTCCACAGGATCCACTCTTGTTGTTCTAATCTAAAGGGTGTATTCTATCTAAATGCTAATCAAGCTAAAGGGAAAATGCATGTATTCAAGGTGGATATACAAAAAAAGTATTTATTAGTCGTGCTTGCCACGATTGTGAACCTTTGTGCCTACGTACACTCTTCGTGCAATGAGAAATCAAGATACTCGTAGTTCATCTCAAATATTTCGATGTGTTGTATATTTTTTATGAACAATGTCAATATCGCATTCTATCGCAGCTCGACCTTTGGAGACTCACGCGTTATGGTAGAAAGGAACCGACACATTCTTATATGAAAAAGGTTTTCAAAGAAAAGAGGCCCAAAGGTAAAAAAAATTGGATTAATTAGTATTTTTTTATATCGAGAAAAAATTTAAGTATGGTTAGATCATTTTATGAATTTGCTAAAGAAAAAGAGTTTTAGTTTTAGTTATGCAAAAAGGGAAGAGAAAAAGTCTAAAGGGGACTAACCTATTTTTATCCCTAGTGTTATCATATAATGATGGTCCTAAAGTTTAGGTTTGAAAGGGAAATCTCTACCTATGTTAGCATGCATGGATTACAATCCTAATGTCTAACTTGCATCAGAAATGACACAAGTGAATTCTAAGGAAGCATACAAAGGTTTCAACCTAAAGAAACACGCACACAAGTGCGATCACACAAATTTGAAACCAAAACAAACAAACAAAGCTTGAGGAGTATCCACTAACTCAAGTAACACACACCTAATCGAGGTAGTATGGCACCAAGATAGAATAATGAGAGGGATGCCTAACCACGATATCATATCATCGGGGTAGGATAAAGGGAGTGGGGTACCAGACCATGATATCAAATCATCAAGGTTGGATGAAGGAATGCTTAGCCAAGACATCAAATCGTCGAGACAAGCGAAATGGGGGGAATATTAGTTCTTAACCGTGATATCAAAACATTAGGGCAAGAAAGAAAAGAGTGTTAACTCTCAACCAAGATATCAAATAATTGAGGTAAGAGAAGAGTGGAAGTGAACCGTCATAAGCGACTAAACACCTGACCAAGATATCAAAACTTGAGGTAGAAGATAGAAGGAAATAATGAGATAACATCAAAGCATCAACGTTTCACAAATGCGAGTTGAAGACAAAGTGTGAGGGATTAATTATGAATCTATTTTTCATCTGACCGACTTGATAACATGAGCGGCACGGTTCATATCATCAACATATAATGTGAGCTAGGAATGACACGGGCTAGAATGTATGGGGGTCGATTGCGGACCCTTTTCCACTCGCCTTCTCTAAGGACTTATCAATGAGGAATGAGAATAGGACGCCTTCATCGAGGTATTTGGCACAAATGTAAACACACAAAATGGTAAACAAACAAGCACAAGTAGAATTGCCTTAAACAAATCTTTAAATAAATCAAATTCACCTCAAAGGGACTCCCAGAACATGCATCTCTATCCTACTTCTCATGGCAAGGAAAGTGGTAAATGAGGCGGAAACATAGATCAGTATCAGTGTAATACCAAACGAACAAGAGTTCGTAGCAAGCAAGCAAAACCAGAAATACTCCGGAAAACTTCGCGCAAGCTAGCATCAACAATATAATAGTCAGAACATGCATCGATCAATAAATTACAATGGGAATGCGTGTCAGACACATCCGCAATAGACATAACACCTAAACACAAATTCACATCCAGACAAAAAACACAAACAATGCATATTTCTCATGAAATGAGAATCAAAGTAAATCGCGTTGAAGCGCGAATCCACAAATCCACAAATAAAGTGGTATATCATGCTTTTCTATCAAATAATCAATGCATTAATTAAACGACCAAAAGCTTTCAAAGTATCTTGCATAAGTCAACAAACACGTTAAAAATAACAAGGAAGCGAAATAGGAGTTATGCACCCTATACACAATTCAGTTTATGATTAAATCATGAAGAAATAAAAATTAAATGCATATTAAAACCATAAATGTAAACTTCAAGCAACATCGCATCACAAACATGAGTGCACAAAAAGTCAGTATAAAACCGCTCCAAAACGGTACCAGTAGCTACCAAACTTACCAAGAAGCTCACAAAAGTATACACCGTGAATTAAATCACACTGCAAGAGCAATTTACCAATCCCAGACAGCAACACCGTTTACTCATGAATCGCACGAAAAGTCACACTGAAAACGGTAAAATTCAATCACAATAGTCCACAATCGCACAAGGAAGCATGAATATGCATTAAACAACTTTAGAAAAGCCATTTGCAAGGTATTTATAGTTCTCAGGTAGCAACACACACTTAAACCAGAATTAACCAAAATCAGATTTAAACATCATAAACGGATGCACAAAAGCATCTACCGATTCAAGTATTGTCACATGAAAATTGTAAACACTCTGCAACAATTAAAATCTGCATAATTCAAGTAAAACACAACACAATTCAAGTGTTAATGCAACTTATCGGAGTTGAAGTTTTAATGTCGAAAAAATTCTTCAACAAATTAATTTGAAAAGTCACATTAACTCATGAATTACAACTCAAATCTCATCAAAATTCCATAATCGATACATAGATCTAAAATCCGGTGTTCAAAAATCAACATCAATTTACCGAATAAAAATCAAGATCTACATCGAGTATGTAATTATTCAACCAATTCCGGATTTCAACATCATATCCAAAATTCAAGAATCAAGTCATAAAAATCTCAACAATTCAATTAAGCACATATTCAACTCATGTCCAATTTAAAAATCAAGTTACAATCACAACTCAATTCAATTCAATATAATTATATCTCTCAAGCATTAACACAAACACCTAAACTTCAAGAATATTCCAATTCAAGAATAAAGCTAAGAAAAGGATAAGGATCAATTACCAAAATGATGAATTGAAAGAGATGAAAAGGAGATCATCGAAAGAAAACGCACAAATGGAGGAAGGAGGAGTTGCCGGCAAAACCACGCGACGAAGGGAGTACTAACCACGAGTTTGCGACGGAAGGAGGGAGCCTCAGTCGGCTTTTCCGACGGCAGTAGGCGGCGTCTAGTGAGGTGGAGGCGGTGTCTTCGCGAATTGGAGAAGAAAGAGGGAAGGAGATTTGAGGTTTTGGGATTTTTGATCTTGAGGTTGCTTGAAGATTGTTGTGTGTTCTTGAGCAAAATTGAAGAAAAGTTGAATTTAATTTTTGAGAGAATAGAGAGATTTTTGAGAGGTTTTTGAGAGATTTAGCAAATGATTTGTGTGTCCTTAATTTGTGAAGAGAAAATCAATATATAGTTCAACCAATTGGGCCCTGAGTTTGAATTTGGATTGGGTCTTGTTTTGACAGTGTCAGCAAATTTAATGCACAATGCGAGAAGAAAATACAAGATCATCATCAGTGTGAAATCTCGACTCAAGCCCTGAAGTAAAATCGAAGATGACAAAATTTGTGACGTGGTACTGAAAGAACGGACGCAATACAATAAAAATTGAGCAAGTTATGAATTTTCGAATCGGCTATGACGTTGTCTCTTTCGGTTCAACAATATATTTCACTGTTCCATTTACGAAACGGACCATAAACGGAAGCCTTTAGAGCACTGTTCGAACTCGGGGTCTGAAGTAAAGTTGTAGCTTATAAATTTTTTGAACTCGTGCTTCAATAATCGCCCCGATACAATAAAAATCGAGAAATAAAAAAAATAGTCTGATAGAAAACAATTTTGACATGCATTTTTCTATGATAATTCACATTTTCGATCAATAATATAAAAACATAAATAACTCTAATAAAAATAAAATTTAACCTTATTCATAAAATAAAAAAAAACAAAACAGAGATTTCCGCGACATACTTATTTTCTTATATCTTATATTGATAGATATTTTATATCACAAACGAATATGTGTGAGTACTAAAGTCTTAACCACTCAAGATGGATCGGGCGGGTACCCGTGGTTGCTAGGGTATTGTTGCTGGTTATAATTAAATCACGATTTCTTTACTGCAAATTTGTGACCGTTATGCTAGGAGCGACGATTTTTTTAGTTACAATTGGTGGGAGCGATAACTGCAAGGTTTAATTAATAACTGACGCACACACGCTAACATGGACTTTCCCTACATCGCCGCACGGTTTTTCCTATATATTCCAAAATCTGATTAAACCCTAAAACCCCTTTCTACTCAATCATCTTCTTCCTCGCTCTTCTCCATTCTATCGATTCCGATTTAGCTGATTCAGCCTGTAACACAGTGAAGCAAGATGGTGTACTGTGATCACTGTGTGAGAAACGTTAATGGACTGCGAATCGACGATAGTGTCTTGTGAGTTAACTTTTATGCTTTTCTAATTACTAAATCTTTTTATTTTGTATCTGGATTCAATTTTTCTTTTTGTATATTATTGTTGGATTGGAGGATTATTGATGAGTTTATTGTTATTTGAATGTTGTTAGATGTTGTGAGGACTGTGGGAAGGTGTTGGAAGATTACTATTTTTCTCAGGAGGCAACTTTTGTGAAAACTGCTGGTGGAAAGGTAATGAATCCAGGGTTTTTACACTGTCAATTAGATCATTAGAAGTGTTTGGATTTTATCATAATCACTTATGAAATCATACATATGAATGATTGTGATGTTTTTGAAGCTATTAATTGGATTGTTAAATATAAGTTTTAGGAGTTGTTTGGATTTAAGGTAGGCATGATATAGGTTACATTTGTTTGCATGATTGCTATTGAGATTGGACGGAATAGAATTGGATGAACTTCATCACACTCCTTACCATACCTTATATTTTATTTATAGTTTACATTTAGAGCTTTGTTTTGATTTTTTGGTATGCCATGGAATGATGAGGGTACCATTATTTTGGAGATTATAAATTTGAAGGAGTTATATGGAATTCAATAACTTCATTCCACTATGTACCTTAGTGTTCCACCAATTTCCTTTCCCAATTTTTTTCTTTGCGGGGATTATAAGGGATGTAATAGTATGTGAAGTAACGTTGTTCAAGTGGGCCCTGTTAAGCCAGCTCAGTTGCTAGCTGTGCAGGGGCGTGGGTTCGAAATCGCGACATCCCACTTGTTCACCTTTAAAGGGTGAATTCCAGCCACTAAGCTATTTGAAAAACAAAGGTTGTTCAAGTGGCGGGTCTTGCCCAAAATGTTAAGGGGGGAGTGACAGGTTAATTAGACTAAGAAAAGGAGGAACAGCACGATCCAATTTTTTGTTGTTGTTATCTATTTGAGGTTAAAGACAGTGGGACAAAAGACGAATTGGCAAAGTAATCAAATAAAAAAGGGAATTGACTCATCATTTTGAATTTCTTTCCTCAATATATTAAAAAGAAAAGGTGAACACTCCGGTACCTAAAGTTTTGTTGGGTATGTATTCAACATCAAATTATTTAATAGCATATTTTTTATATTTAGTTATTTTATAATAAATTTAAATTTTAAAGTAATTTAGTTTACTGGATACTAGTACCCAACAACAACTCTTGGGTGCCAAAATATATGTATTTATTTGAAGGGTGCCGCTACAATTTCATGCTCCAGGGAAGATCCTCTTCTAGGTTATTTTCTTTAATCGCAAGGCTTAAGCTTACTTGAGATCAGGGGCATAACGGGAAAAAGTTGTATAATTCTTGGCATTTCTATTTGCTTCGAAAGGGAAGGGAAACCTTTCTATTTCATTGTTGATGTGGTATGGAGGTCTTCATTCCATTCCATTCCATTAGAGAAGTAATTTTTCTATGAAGTGTACTAATACTATTAGCAATTAATGGTTGAACATCCATATATCGGCAAGGGGCATGTATACATCCAATAAAAAATGAACATTTTGGAAATAGAAGTGTTGTAGCAAATTTTGTTCTCTCTAGAGATTTTTTTAAATATTTTAAGAGACAGTTTTGAATGATTAAATTGGAATCTTAGGGTTTTCTAGAGATTAATATGAGCTTAGCGTCTGTAATGGTCAATTTTGTTTTCCTATGTCTATTTTCACATACTATCGCTTTAGTTGATATCATTGCATCCCCTTAATTTCCTTATTTGTTTGTTTTGTATAGAGCCAATTATCAGGCAATTATGTAATGGGGGTTCGCGTTGGAATCTCCGACTCACGTGCAAGGACTTTAGATAGAGGTATTACTTGTTATGCATCATTAGTAATTTACAACATGAACGCAGTTAAATTTATTTGTCATAATACTTTTTACTGCATAATATAAAATGTTGTTTTCATTTGACCTATGATTCCTTGTACATAACTATTGAATGGGTTATTGTGTTAGTCTTCATATTTTGAATTCCGTTATTTATGTACCTATTTGTTTATGATTCCCTGTACATAGCTATTGAATGAGTTATTGTTTTAGTCTTCATATTTTGAATTCTGTTATTTATGTACCTATTTGTTTTATTCAATTTGTTGTAATAGTGAATTGCGATGTTTGAAGTTTATACCGAGATACAGCAAGTAAAATATATTTTAAAAATACAAATTACAGCAAATGTAATTATTAGTATGAGCTGGTGATGAGAATTATGTGAAAACATATGTAAAGGTATAAAAATGAACTCTGAACAATTGTGTTACTAGTGCGCTTATACAAAATAAGAAATGATAATATAATATTTGTCTTCATCTACGGATTCCGTAATAATGAGAGAAGATTGTAATAATGAGAGAAGATCGTAATAATGAGAGAAGATCAGAAGGAGGGTAGTCAAACAACTAGACGTAGAGAAAGACCTATAAAACTATTAGAGACTATTAAGAAAGATCGCGAGATTAATGAGTTGGGTAATAAAAACATGGTTTTTTGATTAAACATTAAGGTGAAGTTTGATCAATGTAGATTATCCCACTGTGATAAGGCTTGGTTGTTGTTGTTGTTGTTGTTGTTGTTGTTGTGATTTTTCTTAGGAGACGAGACAGAGAAACTGAACATAGTCATAGAAACTAATTCTTAGAAGGTTTGGTTGTTGTTATAGTGTCTTTTCTTAGAGGACAAGAGAGAGAAACTGAACACAATCATAGAAACTGATTCTGTTTTTTATTATGATTTTCAATTTTTCATTACAATTTTTTTGTTGTTTCGAGAAGGTCTTACTTATAAATGCTGTCACAACCAGATCAGAGTGACTTGTGGTGATATAAATTACTTAACCTAACAGGCTGTGATGTAAGCATTTCACAAACATAGGGGACACAGATACTGCATTCATATTACATTTAGTTATACTATACTACGGCAATACCTTAACATTTAATAATGTATTATAAATACCTCTACATTTAATAATGTAATATAGTTTATAACGTGTCAATTTTCTCTGGAATTGCAGCTAGAGATTTTATGGCAAATCTAAGTGTCGGCCTTGGAGTGGAAGATAATAGTATAGTTGAGGAAGCTTTGGCCTTTTATACAGTATGTTATTTTTTGAATTTCATTGCGGTTAGAGTTGGCTTCTTTTAGTATACATTCATGCGAAGACCTTTATTTATTTATTGAATTGCTGTATGCCTAGTGAAGATAGCACTAGAGAAAAATTTTACAAAGGGACGGAGATCAGAACAAGTACAAGCTTCTTGCCTCTATCTTGCATACCGGTAAGATATCTTTACTTTGTAAGTTCGCACTAAGAATTACTTCTAAAGTTTTACATTCATTTTTCATTTGTTAATGCGGATGGAATAGCAAATTTCTTGGCTTAGTAAAATATCGATAACAAACTCTGTTAGCATCTTAAAATTGTAGCTTTAGGCCTAACTCGACCCCACAAAATCAGACTGATGGGGTAAGACTACCCATACCTTATAAAGGTTGTCTAAACTATATTTCTA
Organism: Vicia faba; assembly: GCA_948472305.1. Lineage (NCBI taxonomy): Eukaryota > Viridiplantae > Streptophyta > Magnoliopsida > Fabales > Fabaceae > Vicia > Vicia faba. Next base: position 16,930 of record CATIWC010001071.1, read on the forward strand.
GTCATTGTGGGATTCTCAACCAAGGTAGTTAAATTCATATAAAATAGTACAAACAAATTAAAGAAAACCTTAGATCAGACTTCAAATACTTACATAAATTTAAATTCATAAATATAAGTTATAAACATAAATAAGTTAATAAGTAAAGTCATTTAAAGATGCTGTCGAAAGGTAGAAGCATAGAAGAGCTCGCACGGAAGGTACATAAGGATTGCTTGTATTCTAATATTGAGACTATGTAAAAAAATATGAATAGAGGAACATGTTTTAATTAACCCCTAAAACCTTATTTTTGAACATAAGTTATACACATAAGTTAACGAATAAAGTCATTCAAAGATAGGCACATGTTTTAATTAACCCCTAAAACCTTATTTTTAAGAGAAAATAGGAAATTTGCAATTTTACACTGTCAAACAATGAATATCATGTATTTTGCAAAATCATCTTTGTATTTTAAAATTATTTAAATGACATGGGAAATTGTTGATTTATTATTGGACGACTTATTTTACACTGTCAGGGCATGTCCATTAAACTCAATTTTTAAACATAAGTAAGTTATTACTTATTATGAACATAGGTTAATAAATAAAGTCATTCAAAGATGCAGTCGAGAAGTCGAGACAGAGAAAAACCCGTGCATAAGGTACTGAAGTGTTGCTTATATTTTAATATAGAAGCTATGCAAAAAAATATGGATAAAGGCACGTGTTTTAATTAACCCATAAAACCTTTTTTTAAAAATGAACCCGTGATCAAAACAGGGTTTTTTGACCCGTGATCAAAATAGATGTTTTTAACCCGTAAATAGAGAAAAAGTCATCTTCTCAATTGTCGTACATGAAGCAGGTTGTTTCTGTTACCCTAGTGTGCGCCACTGTCGTCGTAGTGCCCAGACATGAATCATAGAAACTCAAACAGAAATTGCAAATTATACGATTTTGTGATTAACTTGTGCTATTCTACCTGATTTCTGCACTCTTCATCGTTGAGGGAAAGCATAAATGTTGAATCGTGTGTTTTTGTGAATAAAGACACGGTTTTGTCTACAATGGACTGTGACGCAGTCGGTAGCCCTAATGAATAGCAAGCGCTAAGCCTAGAATGAAAACACATGATTGCAAGCTATCCACTAAATAAAGAAGAAAACTTTGGATTTTATTACAATGTGTAGAAATATGTTTGTATATTTCATATCTGGTTGATAATACATAAGATGTATATATAGTACATAGGATTGAGAGGGATGAGCTAATTTAGCCTAGAAATTAGGAAATAATTATTCCTATAAATGCTAAGATTAAATGTGATAAAAACAAAACAGACAACTAATTAATTTACATAAAACTGCAGTAGTGATATATACAAAACAAAATCTGCACAACAAATTCTTTGCTGATCTTCAACACTCCCCGTCAATCTGAGTGGTAGATATCTATCATACCTAGATTGGATCTGATATTCTCATATATGATCTTCGGAAGAGCTTTGGTAAGAATCTCTGCTGTCTACTGGTGTGATGGAACATGACCAATCCTTATAATTTCCTGATCAATTTTCTCCTTTATGAAATGTCTATCAATTTCCACATGCTTTGTTCTATCATGCTGGACTGGATTTTTCGCAATGCTTATAGCAGCCTTGTTGTCACATAATATCCTTATTGTGTAGTCAGTGAGAATTCTAATTTCATCAAGCATCCGCTTTAGCCAAATTCCTTCACAAATACCTTGTGCCATAGCTCTGAATTCAGCTTCTCCACTACTCCTAGCCATCACAGGTTGTTTCTTGCTTCTCCAAGTTACCATGTTACCCCATACAAATGTTCAATAACCTGTAGTGGATTTTATGTCAGATAAACACCCTGCCTAATTAGAATCAATATAAACTTCAATACCTTTGTTTGAGTTCTTCTGAAAATAAAGTCCTCGGCCTGGTGTACCTTTAAGGTATTGAAGAATTCTATTAAATGTAATCATGTTAGTCTCAGTTGGGTTTGTCATGTACCGACTAGCCATACTTACAGCAAAACCAATGTCTGGCCTGGTATGAGTAAGATATATTAGCTTCCCAACTAGACTTTGATATCTCTCTTTATCCGCTGGTGCACTCTCCTCTTCACATCTTTTTACTGATTCCATGGGAGTGTTCGCAACTTTACATCCAAGCATCCCAATTTCTTGAAGTAAGTCTAGAGTGTACTTCCTTTGAGAAACATAAATTCCATCCTTTGTCCGATCAATTTCCATCCCTAGAAAGTATTTGAGCTAATAACCTAAATCCTTGACTTCAAATTCCTTGGCTAGTAAACTCTTCAACTGTGCTATTTTATCATAATCATCCCTTGTAATAACAATGACATCAACATAGACAATAAATAGAGCTATCTTACCATCCACCGAGTGCTTGAAAAACATAGTATGGTCTTTTGGCATTGAACAAAACCATCTTGCTTGACAACTTTGGTCAATATGTCAAACCATGCCCTCGGTGATTGTTTGAGGCCATATAGGGATTTATGGAGCTTGTAAAAACCATATTTGAGGTGTTGGGTGATTCAAGTCCTGGAGGTATTTGCATATATATCTCCTCTTCTAACTCCCCGTTTAGAAATGCATTATTTATATCCAGTTGGTGTAGTGGCTAATCTAGATTTGCGGCCAAAGACAATATGACCCGGCCAAAATTGAGTTTAGCTACGGGAGCGAATGTCTCTTCATAATCCATCTCATATGACTGTGTAAATCTTTTTGCAACTAACCGGGTTTTGTACCTATTTATACTTCCATCAGCATTGTATTTAATTGAGAATATCCACTTGCATCCAACTGCTTTCTTCCCTTCTGGTATAGATGTGATTTCCCATGTGTCACTTTTTACAAGCGCTTGAACTTCTTCTGTTACAGCGGCTGCCCATTCAGGTTTTCGCAGTGTTTCATGAATATTCTTTGGAATTTCAATGTTGTCAACCGCTGCTACAAAGGACCTGTAACTTGGTGACAATTTTCCATAGGAGACAAATCTCTCAATAGGGTGATGAGTGCAAGCTCTCACCCCTTTTCTTATTGCAATAGGAATATCACTAATTGTTGCATTTATACCAACATGTTTAGGGTTAGGGATCATATTACCCGTGGGAACTTCATTTTCAAGAGCCTGGTTGGACTCATGGTTTTGCATTGGAGTTGTGCTTGACTCTACTTCCTTCCTTCTCCTTTCATAAGTCTTGTTCTTCCAAATACCCTCTTGTGCTTTTCGTCCTTGGTTCTGTTGAGATGTAGTTGAAATATTAATCATCTCTAATTCAGTTTCGGTGGTCCTTTCAACTGGGTTGGATATTGGTTCGGCTAGTTGAGTATCAATGGTTTGGTTTGGTAACATTTGTGCAGCTTCGGTGGTCCTTTCAACTGGGCTGGCTACTGGTTCGGCTAGTTGAGTATCAATGGTTTGGTTTGGTAACATTTGTGCAGTTTCGGGTTGAGTAATTGGGGTCTGGTCTGGTACTATTTGTGTGGGTTCGGTTTCCTCAAGTGCCAAAAGTTGGTATTCTGAACTTTTAGTTGGATATAAGTGTGATTGCTCCCCCTGAATGACAACTTTGGTGTAATAGGGCTGATTTTCAAAGAAAGTGATATCCATAGTATGGTAGATTTTTTTTGTTTGGAGGTAGTAAAATCTATATCCTTTTTGGTGAGGAGAGTAGCCAAGAAAGATGTACTTGATGGATTTTGGATCTAGTTTCTACGGTGAGGATTGAGATTGTGGACAAAAGTTGAACATCCAAATATTTTTAGTGGAACGGAAGAAAAGATCTTGCTGGTTGGGAAGAAGGTTTGAAGTGTGGAAATAGGGGTTTTAAAGTCAAGGATACGAGAAGGCATTCTGTTTATGAGATGTGTTGCCGAAAAGACAGCTTCTCCCCAAAACTGTTTTGGAACATTACTGGCTAGCTTGATTGATGAAAAGGGTTTCGATGATTTGTAGGGTTGGAGCGGGTAATGGTTGCGGGTATGTTTAGACAATTGGCAAATTTCACACTGAAACTGCTTCTAGTTTTTATAGGGAAAAATCTTTTCCAAGTACCTGAAACTTGAGTGGCCTAATCTATAGTGCCACAACATTATAGAATTCTTACTATTTTGAACCGTTGCTGCCACATAAGAGAGCTCCTTGGATTTTTCTTATGTTTTTTTTTTCAACTTGTAGGAGGTAGAGTCCCACACACTCTTCAGCATTGCCAATCTTCTTCTCCGACTCCAAAATCTGAAATTCACACGAATTAGGGAAGAATGTAGCAACACATTTCAAATCTCGGGTAATATTACTAATGGACAACAAGTTACAATCGAGTTTTGGCACATATAAAACCGAGTCAAGAGTAATATTTTGAGAAATAATAATTGATCCCTTACCCATTACCTTAGAATGAGTCCCATCAGCTATCCGACAAGTATAGTTATAGGAGCAAGGAGAATAACTACTAAACAACGTAAAATCTCCAGTCACGTGATCTAAAGTTCCTGAGTCAATGATCCGTGACTTTGTTTCTTCTTTTCTAGTGTTTAAAGCATATAGATAATTACCTTTTTGGGCAACATTAGTAGTACCAACTTTTTCTACAGATAGCATAGTCTGCTGAAGGAGTTTTTCAATTTCCTCCATTTGTTCTTGGCTGAATGGAGATGAGTTAGAATTTACCTCGACTTCTCGATGGTTAAAGGTTGTGTTACCTTTTTCTTCCTTCCTTTTGAACTGATTGGCTTCCAAAGGTTTTCCATGTATGATCGAACATGTTTCCTTGGTGTGGCAGGGCCTCTTGCAATGATCACACAAGGGACGGGATTTTCCGTCGTGTGAGCTGGTTTGAAAAGATCCAGTCTCCATCTTGAGTGATGTGTTAATTTTTGAGTCGTCCATGGTTTGATGACGCTAATTTACGGATGGTTCAGATCGTGCTTTGATACCATGTACAAATATGTTTGTATATTTCATATCTGATTGATAATACATAAGATGTATATATAGTACATACGACTGAGAGGGATGAGCTAATTTAGCCTAGAAATTAAGAGAATAATTACTCCTATAAATGCTAAGATTAAATGTGATAAAGACAAAACACACAGCTAATTAATTTACATAAAGCTGCAGTTATGATATATACAAAATAGAATCTGCACAACAGATTCTTTGCTGATCTTCAACATAATGAAAGATAATCCGTATGGCCAAGCCAAAGGTCTTTAAATATAGAAAACAAAAAATTCTAATGGGCCTTTAATCCAAAACAAAATTAAATAAAACAAATAAAATAGAAATTGCTTAAATATTAAAACAAAAATTGCTTAAATATTAAAATGCTTTCTGACGCACGATTTCTTCTTCGATACGCGAGGCCAGCCTTCCTACATCAGACTGTGCTTTGGGACGGCGGTTAAAAACTGAAAAACATTGTTAGTTAGCAAATTTTTTCCAAGGATATTATTAGTGAAATGATTATGATTAGTCAGTGAGTAGTAAATGATGGTCGGCAGTGTTTTGTGACTGTTGCTCCTAACTTCAGATGCAGCATTTGCTTTATGGGACTTTTTTTATTCAATGATGATATCATCAAATGACTAATCTTACCATCTCCAAATTATTGACATTCATTTTAATGCTAAAATTATATTTCTTGCAGGGATAAAAATAAGCCATACCTTCTTATTGATTTTTCAAATTCTTTAAGGACAAATGTGTGAGTATGCATTAATACTATTTTTATCTTTGGCTGATTTCAACTTTTGTGTTTTTTAATGTTTAATTTGTTCTCTTCAATGTCTGTCATGCAGTTATGTGCTCGGCGCAGTTTTTTTGCAGCTTTGTAAAGTGCTAAGGCTTGAAAATCACCCGATTGTTCAAAAGCTTGTTGATCCCAGTCTTTTTATTTACAAATTTACAAATAGTAAGTACCTTTTTTAAGTTTTATTCGTTTAATCATACAATTAAAATATGATTTGTATAATGTTGTCAATAGAGTTGTAGAATTGGAGAGTAATTTTCTGAATATTATTTCTGAAGTGATTAGAATACAATCTATAAACTGTTTAAATAGACTATACTATACTTAATGAGCCAAATTAACTGGCGGATTACAGTCTATACAAATTGTTAGAATTAGTCACGTGTAAATTATAAATTGTTTTTACCATCCCAAATTAGTTGCTAATGGGATTGGAATTAGCAATTGCATTAATGTGTATTTATTCTAGATACACTATAAATACATCCTTATGTAGTCTAATTAGACACAAAAATTAAGAAAATTACATGGTATAAGTAATGGTTCAATCCTTGCGACCTTTTCCCCCTCAATGCGCGAGTAAACAATGCTTTTCTTCTCCATAACTCGCCTTCTCATGCACCGCAGCACACCAACTTCTCTGTGTGTGGGACCCATGCAATCTAGTTCCAATGCCTTCTTTACATTTGGTTTGCGATCCATAAGGCCAAAGTAACACTAGCAAGGGATACTCCTATGGATCTCAACGTGAAGTTATTACAGGTTGGGGGAACCAAGCCTTAATGATAATACTCCTATGCTATTGATATACCTGACAAAACCAACATGCTTGATTAACGACCAAGTGATACTCCCCATGGTAGATGTTGCCTTGTTGAAAAACTTAATTACCTTACAGTTGCTTGGCCTGATGTTATATCTACCGTAAGCGTAGTAAGTCTATTTCTGAATGCTATTCCATTTCACTTCCTCCTCTAGGCTGCCATGCAAAAACACATTTTTAACCTCAATCCCACTTGAAAATTGGCCAACAAGAGATAGTAACATTCAAATAGTATTCATTTTTTCCCAGAAGCAAATGTCTCCTTGTATTAATGACGTGTAGTGTATCCTCTGCTTTATCAATGTGTCTATTTGATCTTTGCATAGTGATAAGTAGTGATAGTGCCAGAGAATATTTGTCCTACCAATGTCAAACCTCTATCAGATTCGGGAAGCCTCTATCAAATTCGGGAGTTATAGAAGATTAGTTGGGAAATTGAACTATCTCACAGTCATTTGTCTAGACATTTCCTTTGCAGTCAGTGTGGTAAGTAAGTTCTTAAATTTTTCAAGAAAGAACACTTGGATGTTGTAATCTAGATTCTGAAATGCGTCAAAGGTGGTCTCATTTATGAAAATAGATGACATGTTCAGATAGTTGGTCGCTCAGATCTGATTGGGTATATTCGCCCATGATAGACAATCCACCTCTAGTTATTGCGTACTAGTTGGAGAAAATTTGGTATTTTGGAAAAAGTAAAAAACTAAATGTAGTTTGCAGATCCAACACTGAGGCAGAATCCAGGACTATGACATTAGTAACTATGACATTAGTAACATGTGAGTTCATTTGGTTGAAATAGTTATTTAACAAGCTACAATTTGAAGAGGGAAGACCAATGACACTAATTTTGTGATAATCAAGCCGCATTACATATGACCTAAAATCCAATCTTCCATGAGATGACCAAGCATATTGAGGTAAATTGTCATTTTGTCAGAGAGAATATTTAGTTAGGCGACAATGTCACAAGCTTTCTCAATTCCAATGATCAATTGGCGGATGTTTTCACAAAATCACCCCGAGGTCCTAGAATCAGTTATATATGTAACGAACTTGATGCATTTGATTGATCTGCTTCCGCTTGGGGGAAGTGTTGATATATAAGTATATGAATATCTTGTAAATATATTCTAGCATATTCTCTTGTATTGATGCTGCTGATTGTATATTGATTTACTCCAGAGTCTATATAATAGAACTTTGGTGTAATTGAATGTTTATGAGTTTTGCAAAAATATGATTTTATGATATTTTCAAGCAATTGGAGACTCGTTTACCAAAGTTCCACTTATCCCATGTGAAAAACTAACCGGAACAACCAACTACAACTTATGGGCTGATGCTATCAAGACGTGGTTTCACGGTCAAGGGTTTGAAGATCACCTAACCCCAAAATTGGATGCTGTTGCCGCCGACAAACTCACTAAATGGAAACAAACCGATGCCTCTTTATGCACTGTGTTATGGTATTCCGCTTATCCCATGTGAAAAACTAACCGGGACAACCAACTCCAACATAAGGGCTAGTGCTGTCAAGACGTGGTTTCACGGTCAAGGGTTAGATCACCTAACCCCAAAATTGGATGTTGTTGCCGCCGACAAACTCACTAAATGGAAACAAATCGATGCCTCTCTATGCACTGTGTTATGGTATTCTATAGCACCTAATCTCCAAGCACAATATCAAGCCTTCACCACTTGCTATGAGGTATGGGAAAAAGCTAAGAAAGTCTTCTCCAACGTGTTCATTGTCTATACAATGCCTCCTCAAACTCAACTCTCTGAAGTCGTAGAATATGGATATGTAAGCCTATTTGAGTAAGCTTGATGCCTTGAAAGCAAATTACGCAACCCTAATGCCTTATACAAAAGATGCAACAACTCATGACGAACAACGAAGTAAGTTCTTCATGGTCATGACACTTATCGGACTACCATTAGAACTCGAGTTCGTTCGTAACCAGATTTTATCAAGTATTACTGTTCCTAACTATGACACAGTTAGTGAACAAGTGTTGCGTTTGGCTACACCTCATGCTTTTGGTCCGGTCTCCCTTCCATCTATTGCTTCCCCAATCCCAAGTGACACTGCTGCCCTTGTGTCCCTTGGCAACAATCAAAATCACATTCGAGGAGGGTCATCCAACTCCAAACCCTGTCTCAAGTGTGACCGTTGTAACCGGTTTGGGCATACTATTGACTGTTGTTTGAAGTTGCATGGCAAACCTCCACGCCAGGTGAATGCAGCTCAAATCAATCACTCATACACTCTACAGACCTCACCTTCTCTTCAGAGCTCTACGCCAAGCTACGTTGATTTCCTCAGATGGTATCAGAGCCTCGTTTAAGATCCGGTAGACCACCTATTTATCAGGTTTCCGCTATCGGGCCACCCACCATTTATTTCCATGTTCCAGATGTTCAATCCTGAGTGTGAGGGGGTGTGTTAAGAGTTCACACGGACAATATATGATATGTACATGTATTTATAAGTGGAGGCAATACTCACCCTACAAGCCGGTTTTGTAGGGTTAAGTTAGGCCCAACTCACATTCTAAGAGTATATTTCTTTCATTTTCTCTCATTCAACAATTTTCTCTCAATTTTGTGTGTTAAGAGTCCCACATTGGACAATATATGACCTGTACATCTATTTATAAGTGGGGGTAATCTTCACCGTACAAGCCGGTTTTGAAGGGTTAAGTCAGGTCTAACTCACATTCTAAGAGTATATATCTTTCGTTTTCTCTCATTCAACAATTTTCTCTCAATTTTGTGTGTTAAGAGTCCCACATTGGACAATATATGACCTTACATCTATTTATAAGTGGGGGTAATCTTCACCGTACAAGCCGGTTTTGTAGGGTTAAGTCAGGTCTAACTCACATTCTAAGAGTATATATCTTTCGTTTTCTCTCATTCAACAATTTTATCTCAAGTAAAAAAAACATAATTAGAATGATTTTCATGTAGATTTGTTAAAGCAAAGGAATGTGGCTGTCTCGGAAACTGCACTGAATATTATTGCCAGCATGAAACGTGACTGGATGCAGGTACCTTGATGTTGATCTAGCATTTTTCTTAGCTCTTATTGTTTTTGCGAAATGATGATTGTTCTTTGTGTCATGATGATATTGTTAATGTTCGAAAAACAGACAGGGAGGAAGCCTAGCGGATTATGTGGTGCAGCATTATACATGTCTGCTCTTGCACATGGTTTTACATGCTCTAAGTCAGATATTGTAAGTTAAGGTTTCGGTTTCTGCCTTGTTCTTAATTTTATTACTACTCTTTGTTGGATCTTGTCAAGAAAATGCTTGGGGTGTTGTATATCATTTAAGTTTCTTTTCTCCTTTGCTCTCATTTTCTACAAAGGCTTTATTCGACAGTTATACAGTGAGGAAGTGAGGGAAAAAGATAAAAAATGCAATAATTATGTTGTGAGAATTGCATGATAAACGATAAATCTGATTTAACGTGATGAGGTATTTATATATAGAGATCACATGGATTTGTAATTGCAAAGTGATTAATATAGATATCACATGGATTGTAATTGCAAGGTAGGTGATTATGGCTGTCAGATTCTGTTAGAACAGATTCTGAAGCTACACTTGCAATTAAATGTTACAGTGGTTACAACATTACACGATTAAATTCTCAGTACAGCTGCCTGGCATAAGCTTAAACTCTGAACTGATTGCTCAGCACAGCAAATAACTAGCCAATTAAAATGCCAACGAACTGTATTCAGAGATACACATTTATAGGCTTTCTTATTCTTCCTTTTTTTTCCTTCCCTGAAGAGAATTTATATTTATTATCCTTGATTCATTTCTCCAGACTGTTATTGTATTTTCTTTCTTTCTCTCCCTTGATAATATTGATTGTAGCTATGTTGGTTTTATACAGCTTTCTTGTGTATTTCTCCCATTACACAGTTTTAAATTTGTTTATTTTGCCTAAGCTTATAACGTGGAAGATTGTGTTTATGGTTTGTCATTGGTGTTATGCTCATGTGCATTTTTAGCTCAAGGGTGTTTCCACTTCCACAAGTGCTGTCAAAGAGCGGTGATAGCAGCGCAGTAGGAGTATAACGTAGCTTATTTTGATGAATCACTATGAAAAGTTTGACACCATCCTAGTTTTTTTTTGGATTAGAAAAGTGGTAATAACCACTAGAAACTCACACACACAACCGTGAGTATCAAGGTTCGAACCTTGATGATGACGTCCAATCTATCAATACTAGTTTCTGCCAGTTGAGCTAGGATTTGCGGACACCATCCTAGCTTTTTCTATTACGCTATACGCTATTTCAATTTTTGCTAGCAGATGTAGCAGCATAGTGAAAAAAAATAGAATTTTGGATTTAAAAAAAAACTCTAGTTGTCTTGTATAATGCTTGATTGGATTTGCTAATTTGCAATGCAGCTAAGAATCGTCCATGTATGTGAAGCAACATTGACCAAGCGGCTGGTAGAGTTTGAGAATACAGAATCCTCCAGTCTGACAGTATGTTTCTTATACCTGGTTATTCTGTTAAAATGTTAGTTTTATGATGGTATCATGCCAGACAAATTAGTTTGAAATAAGTTCTATGGATTGATGTATGTTCTGTATATTGCTCTGTTGTACCTTATATCCTGTTGTGACTTATAAATATTAGTTTTATGATGGTATCGTGCCAGACAAATTAGTTTGAAATAAGTTCTATGGATTTGATGTATGTTCTGTATATTGCTCTGTTGTACCTTATATCCTGTTGTTGTGACTTATAAATATGATTGTTAATCAACATTTTGTGCATCTTTTTTTTCTTTCTCTGCTTCTAAAATGGTGCATGTAAATTTTACTTAACCCTTTTAAAAAGAAAAACAAAGTCAATAATGAATTAAGTGATTTGTTAGGTATGTAATAATGTTACAATGCCTCTCTTTCATAAGTAATTTGTTACACAGTTAGATGAGACAATGGTTAACTGAGTAATCTGAATGAGCATGAGCATATCTTGTTTTTGCTTAGATGTTCCAAATCGATTGATGAAAGGGCATAAGCTCCTGACTGCTCTTAATATTTTTGTGCTACAGTTTTTTGGATTCAACTTCTGGTGTTACTTATTTTGGCTGGTTATTTATTTGTGCACCTTATTGCAGTTATTTCTCCTTTCTTGAAGCAGGAGTATTTTTTATTTATTTTTTTTAATTTTGGATTTTCGTTAAAAAAAAGTTTCTTTATTATTTAAATGAATGCTCTAATTATTTAAAAGGAAAAATGCTTGTAAGGTGAACAAATAGAAAAGAAAAATTGATTTGGGGATTTATAGCGAGAAATGAGTCAAAAACCTCTCTGATACCAGTTTAAGAGCAATAAGGACGACCATTTAGAAAAAGCATTCAGGAATCAGGGCAATCTAATTAGTGCTGATTTGTGTGGCTATATATTAATGTTGGGATTATTACAATCATTGTATGCTAATTATACAGTTTTACAATCTGTAGTTAATAATATCAAATAATGCTTCTAATTGATATATATAGGGTAATGCTAACATGTGCCCTTAGGGCACATAAGAGCTAAATGTAGAAACTTTTTATTGGAAATTGTGTAACTCACAATTGATGCTCTTGCCACAAACCTTAAATATCTGAAGTTTGAATGTTATCTGAAATTTGAATGTTTGTTTGATGCATCTTCATATTTGTAATGCTCCAAGATTTGATTAATGAACATTTTAAGTTTACCGAGTGTGTATTAGCTGCTAAGTGTAAATCCCGTTGTACATATCTATCTTAAACCTTAAACCCTAAACGATGTTAAGTGTAAAGCTCATTGTACATATCTATCTTAGACCTCAAGTTCACCTTTTTTGAGCTGAAAATATAAGACATTTATGTTCAATTCAGTTTTGATGTATTGTACTTCATCAGTTCATGGCCTCTTTCTTTTTCTTTTTCACGTTTATTCGTTTTAAATGTTTTAAAAGTTAATAAAAAATTTCATCAATATGTTATGGTTACAGATTGATGAGTTGAATGCAATGGCAAAAGAGCATGAAAAAACTCCAATTAAAATACCAAATGGTGAACGAAACAAATGTACTTCAGAGGATCAAGAACTACTGTGTGAACACAAGGGTAGTGGAATGCCCTATTTTGCACTTGGATTATGTGAAGCATGTTACAGGGAGGTGAGTAATTTCTTCTGCATGCATTACTTTTGTCTTTTACTTAACTACTTACTCTTACCATTTATTGTTCTACTGGTTATTACAGTTTGATACACTCTCTGGTGGACTTGATGGTGGTTTAGATCCTCCTGCTTTCCAGCGTGCTGAGAGGGATAGAATGATAAAGTCACATTCTGAGGAGAATGCTAATAAATTGGAAGATGTAAGTACAACTAGTGTTCATGGCATTATGCATTTACTTTTGTCAGCATCACAAAGGCACAAACTTCAGAACCTTTTCAAGTACTAATAAGATTTGTAGGTACTATAGTCTTCGATGAATGTTCCCTTGATAAAGTGAGTACCAAGTGCCTTGAAGGCGTGAGTGTTTGACATGTGTCGGTATCCGACACGCCTTGAAGGCGCGAGTGTTTGACACGTGTTGGTGTCTGACCCCCATACAACACAAACACACATGGTTACATTCAATCACTTGTATTTTTCTTAAATTATTATCATTGTGTTAGTGTTGGTGTCGTATCTTGTGTCCGTATCTATGTCAGTGCTTTATAGGTCATATTACTTTAAGTGGACTTTAGCATTGACTTGTTACTACCATGAACATATGTAAACCCGTGGTCTACTTATCTTCTGCAAGAATAAACTTTTAGCATGTTAGTTACATGAACATGTTCAGGTATCAAACCACATGTGAGCATCTAACACCTATCCCATCATCAAAGAACCATCAACTAACACAATTTAACAATTGTGTTTTTTGTTTGTTTGTTTGTACTATTGATTAGTTGGCAAAGGTTTCAAATGGTGCATACGAGAGCCAACTAGAGTTACCTGCTGCCTCTGAGCCTAAAAGTATTATTGGTGGGTGCTTTTATTTCTCTTAATGAAGGCTAGTATAATTTCTCAGCTTACAAATTTTAAATCTAGTTTGCTTGATATTGTTTCAGGGGGTGATGAAGAATATATGGCCACTAAGGATGTTGAGCATGATAAGTCACATATAGAAGGTGATATGAATACAAAAACTCAAGATGAATCAGAAAGTCTCTCTGATATTGATGATCAGGAGGTGATTAACAAGTTCCCTGCTTAGCATATGTTTGTTTATTATAATTGATAGAAAAATCTATGTGAAATATCAATATTCTCAAATGGTCTAAATGGAACAAAGTAATGTAAGTCTATGTGGGAAGATAGATTATGCCTTGGGGGTGTCTAAATATATATTTGCCTACTGTGTGCGGGGTTAGCTTATTTTTGGGGCTAAAAAAGGGTCTTTTCCTGTCTTTTGGCATATTTTCTTTGAATGTTTTTCAGAAAAATTGTTTTATTTTTTTTTGTACACATTTGAGCTAAACCAAAATTTCCAAATTCCTTAGTCCCAAATATCATCTTAATCCCAATTTTTTCTCTGTTTTTGGCTATCTTAACATATGAACATAGTGTTAATCTGAAACTCCCTTGCATTAAATTTGATTTCTTTTAGAAAACAAAAGATTGAGATTTTCTGATTGTCTTTTTTTGTTCAATGTTCTTGAAAAATATTATCAGGGTTTTTTTGTAAGTGGTGCTACAACTATGGCTGTGAGATATGACCACTTCATTAATAGGAATCTAAACCTCGAGTCCATCATACGAAATGACAGGGAGATATAGGAAGATGTTAGCCATAGGATCGAATCCATGCGAATAAACTATCAAAAGAGTTAAATATGAATGGTCTATTTGTAGAGATGAAAATTATGTCGTAGTTTGATCCATGCAGTAGTTGTAAAATGTTTTGATGATTATCATGTTATTTATTGTGATACCTTCCACTCTTTTGTGAAGACCATTGGATACTAGATATTTAAATCTACTTTTTGATGTCGCTGCTGTCTTTCTCCCTTATATAAACCCCCAATTTTTGTGGTATTCAGAATTTTGCTTGATAGCAAAATTTTATTACTTGCAAGTTGATCGAGTAAGGGATCTAGAAGCAAACACTGCTTTTATAGCTGACTTTTAACAGCAATATTCCCATTTCTTGTTCTTGCATTCGTGCTCGTCTTCCCTAATATTTATCATTATTTTTTATTCTCTAGAAGATTCGGGATGTTGAATCAATATTGAGATCTTATTCTTCTCGTTACTTGATTTAAATCCCTAGTTGAACAAGTTAGGGATCTAGCAACAAACCCTGGTTTTACAGCCGACTTTTAATAGCAATAATCCCATTTGTTCTTGCATTTGTGCTCTCGTCTTCCTAAATATTTATCATTATTTTTTATTCTCTAGAAGATTCGGGATGTTGAATCAATGTTGAGATCTTATTCTTCTTGTAGCTTGATTTAAATCCCTAGTAAATTTTAATCTTCTATTTTTATTAAGTTCTCGACAATTTTGCAATTTGTCAATTATTTTAAGTACTTGTGTCATTTTGTGACTTGCTATCGGTTACAATGTGTGACCTGCTACAGTGTGTGACCTGCTATCGTTCTGACTGTCCCTTGTATGCTGCATAGGTTGATGGCTACCTTCACAATGAGGAGGAAAAGCGTTACAAAAAAGAGATATGGGAATTTAATAATCGAGAGTATCTTGAGGTACTGAAGTTTTTTTTCTTTCTACATTCAATCATTCATTACCTTAAATCTGAAGTGGGTACATGCTTGCATTGTGTCTTCCCCTGATTTGCGATTTCAGAGTCTGACTTGTGTGGAAAATTAATGTGGACTGGATTTCACTCCACCTTCCATTCTCTTGCAGGAACAAGCTATCAAGGAAGCAGCTGTAGCAGCTGAAATGAAAAAATTAGAGGAAGAATTAAAAAATTGTTCTCCTGAATCTCGTGCAGCAAGAGAGCTTGCTGCATCTGCTGCTGAAGCTGTGGCAAAAGCTAGAAAGGTAACTTTGGAATTAGTTTTCTGGTGTGTCTCCTGTGTGTGTGAAATGAAACTACTAGAGTCTTATTACTGAGTGATTTACCCTTACCTGTGCACTGTACTTGTTTATTGGTATTCTAGTCTGTTACCTAAACAGTACTGGTAAGTATCCAAACACTTGCATTATAACAATATCACTATAACACTAACGTGTCACAAATATACTGAATCGATGATGATCACATAATGATTGAGCATCTGTAAAAGTGTCTCAATTGGTAAAGCGGTGTGTTTTCTAGCATATGGGTTCTTAGTTTTATTATTTTTCCTTCATAGTACAACTATGCAGCATAAACGGTGACCTGGCATAGAAGTCATAAAACTCTTAAAAATATTATTACTCTGCTTATTTGTAGGAAATGAGGCAGAAACGAGCTCAAGAGGCAAAAAGTTTGGGTCCTGCTAAATCTGCTGTAGAGGCAACGACCCGAATGTTGCAAACAAAGGTATTTTATTAGAAAAACAGACAAATGAGACAATTTGTTTATTAAACACAATAATTATTATGATGCCCACGCTTTTGTTTTGATACATTTTATTTTTTAGTGAAGCGTCTTTATCTCCTTATATGTAGTTTTACTAATAGTAATATTTTTTAATGTGTCCTAATAGTTTCTGAAACCTATGATCATTATTTGAATAGGTCATTTTTAATGTGTCCTAATAGTTTCTGAAACCTATGATCATTATTTGAGTAGGTCTTGTTTGGCTAGTTCAATTTTCACGAGATTAGGCTCATGAAATATTCAGTCATATTCTATCTATGTCCCTAGTCTAAATTATGAAACTCAAAGATAATTATATGAATGATTTTCGGGGCTAAATGTGTTGGGTGTTTAAAACTGTAGAAAACTTTGACTCCATTGTCTTTTAAGTAGGACTTCTGTAGCTCTATCACTACTCATAACTCAAATATCAACGTGATTAAAAAAAATTAGCACTGGTGCACCTATACTCTCTATCCATGCTTGACGACGACACCCACACCCTGTGAGTTTTTTATTTTAAAGAAATGGAAGTGCAACAGTGAGATGTATAGCCATTTCCGAGTTTGCACAAATATAATAAAGAAGATAGCTCTTGGAAGTTAGGGTTAAGTGTTACTTTTATCTTTCTTTTGTGTTGCATATGTGATGATGCCACATTCATACTTGTTATATGTGTTACATATTTCATTTTGTACAATAAATATGATTCGTTGATTGGGCTACCTAGAATCTTCTGAAAATGTTGGTTATATTATTAATGATACCTTTTTGCATTTGCAGAAACTCAGCTCCAAAGTCAATCATGATTCCTTGAAGAAATTATTTGATGAACCTGTAATTCTCTCCTTTACCTGTTTTTGCTATCTCAATATTTATTTACTCGATAGTTTGGTATGTATAATCATAAGTTGTATAGCACTTCTCATTGTGTTTATAGTACCATTTTGCAGTATATACATGACATTAATTACAACTGTGTTTATAAAAGTTGTCTCTTGAAGAGAAGAATAAACCATTTTAAAGAAAAAAAGGGGAAATACTCACTTTCTTCTATGGTACAAATTGTTATAAACAGGCATCTCCACAAAATCGCAAGAAAGTACGATTTGAGTTGCCCTCAAAGGATGATGATAATTTGGAATTGAAGTCAGACCACAAAACAAAGAAGGATGATTATGAATCGGTCGACGAATACGTGGAGAATGATGATATGAATGGAGAATACAATGATACTTTGTATCCAGAAAATGATTATGATGAGACATACTATGGGGACGATGCATATGATGGTTTTTGAGTAAAAGGATACCAGAAGCTCTTGCTACATTTATCTATCATATCGGAACATAATCAGCATGGTTGGCAGCACCAGGGAAACCAAAGATTGTCAAAAATTTTGGTGTGTTGAGGTTCATTGAACAGGCGAGAATCATTGTTCTGTATTAGTTCATTCCGAAATTCTTTTATTAATTATTGAGGACATGAGTTACAGTTACCTCTCTTCATTCATGTATATTGTTATTTAAACAAAACCAATTCCTCCTGGCAACAAAATCCAACCCCGACCAGACCGGCCGACATCGCCCCATATTCAACGGGAAAAACCGGTGTAATTGGGGTGGGGGTGGGGGAAAATCTAACTTTTAAAAATGGGGGTGAGGCGGGGGGCAGGGGTGTTGATACACACCCCACCCCTCCCTGTTCGACCTTCTCAAAATCACGAAGTTACTAATGTAGTTATTAGTCTTATTACACATTAAGTTTTAAAAATATAATATAAGTTGTATTGATTAATTTATGTTAAATGCTATGTTACTATTTAATTTAATTATTGGTTTTTGATGGGATGAAGAAATTATAAATACGAAGATTTGAATACACAAACTCTATTTTATTTTGATGAAAAAACTTACTGTTTCTAGGGTTGGTGATGGGTGTTCAATAATTATCTCCAATTGGTTTTTAGTGGTTTTAACTTGACACCCCCCACTTAAATCTGAGACTCCCTAATTTTTGTTATTTTTGAAATGCCTTTGCTAATTTGAGAAGATTTTCGGACGAAATTTTTGAAATTTTTGGTAGAACAAGCGAAATTTTCGATACTGAGGAAATTTTTGGTAGATCAGTACTAAAATTCTGGTACTTAACAATTTTTGGCAATTCATATGAAATTTCCGGTATATCATAAATTTCAAATTTACGAGACAATACTAGAAATTTCAAATATACTGAAATTTCGGGTAGTTTCATAATTCAAGTTTTTTTAATGATTAGTATTTTGTCGACAACTTTGGAGGATTCTTATTGCATTGGAAATTCTAGCAGTCTGTTGATGGGGTGCGTAGAACCGCGTCTGTTGCTCAGTTAATTGTTTTCGATGAGGAATCGTTCAGAGGACGTCGTCTTGCACGTAGTTCAAAAGTCTGTGCTTCATCAGTTCGGGTCTGAACTTCTGCTCTATCGGTCTGCTTGTTCGCAACGGTACCGTCTTTTTTCTAGTCCTCCCTGAACAAATAAAGAAAGCAATTTTAAAAAGATTGAACTATCGTAAATTTCTAAATTTTTGATATTTAAAAAAAAAATTAACTATCGGAAGTTTAAAAATTTTTTATACACAAAATGAACACCGAGAAATTCTGGTATATAACGTAACAAAATCATCGGAAATTTACAAATTTCTGGCACGAAATATCAGAAAATTTTAAATTTCTGTGACAAAATATAGAAAATTTGGCATAAAATATCGTAAATTCTTACTCTTTCACGAAATTTCCGGTACGTCCACGAAATCTTTGATATCACTTTGTAAATTTAAAATTTTTGGTGTGGTACCAGAAATTTCAAAAATGTGTGAAAAATCTTGATTGAACTATTTTAGTCTTTTCATCCACTTTAGGGGTGTCAAGTTCAAGCGGGGGTGTGAATTTAAACTTCTAACTTTTAGGGTGGGTGCACGGGATAGGAGGAACTAATATGCCACCTCCCAATTTTTTTATTCCAGTTTTGTCCTTGATGAGATACAAACAATTACGGACGAAATTTCTGATAGAAGGGATGAAATTTACGATATGAAACAAATTTTCAGTACATCCCTACCAAATTTCTGATAAGTGTAAATTTCTGGTAGTGCATTTGAAATTTTTAGTAAATCAGAAATTTTAAATTTACGTGGCACTTTGAAAGAAACGTTGAATGGTTTGCTGCCTGATTCCGATAACAGAAGAGTGACAAAGGTCGAGTTTGGGGAGGATTGGCTGATATAAATAGAAGGGTGAAATACAACCTAATCGAGTTGAAGAATGATGCATATGTGAAAACTATGTGAAAATCATTTTCTTGTAAGATAACTAAAGGTCTGATCGAGTTGGATGCGGAGATCCGAAGATCCGTCGATGACATAATGAAGATGTTGAAACATCCAGAGTCATCGGGTAGTGCTTAAGTTTTTATGTTTAGTTGTTTTAAGGTTATGTTTGTTGTACTATGTTATGCTCATCATCGAATCGAAATATATAATCGCCAAAATATTATGCAATAAATAAAATGTTTGTGTGTCACAAAATATACATATAATACAACCATAATAAAATAAATCTACATAGGCCTTCCACAAGCTAAGTCGGCTAACTTAGCTAAACTAATATAGACCTCGCCGTCAGAATTTACCAAACCCATGAGGTTATCTAAATGAACAGCAATAAACTGTAGACGACTGTTCTGGTCACCTAAGAGAGGTGGAGGTGGTGGTGGAGGCTCGACAGAAACCCTCGCACTTGAAGGCCCAGAACATCATATGCTGCAGTCGGTGGTATGATCCGAGAGTGTGACATACTGTGAAACCACTTCAGATATTCATTCTTATATTGTCCAGGACGCTGAACCTCAACGACTGTATCCATTATCTCACGGGAGGAGTTGAACATGTGACTCTGAAACCATCTATTAATGCCATCAGATGGAGTCACGGGAGGAGCTGAGAGGATGTGACTCTGAAACCATCTTATAAAAAATATTTGAGTTTGAATAATTTAGTATTTTTATACTATTTAAAAGAGGTGCTATATATAAGAAGGTGACATGTTAATTCCTCACGAGTAACGTAAAGAGCTAATGGTGCATCAATTAATAAATTAAAATTTTGAATATGTAGTATTTTGAATTTCATAATCTACCATTTATTTGTTACAGTATCATTTACATCAAAATAAGCACTATTATAATAACTTAAGTTAATAGTATAATAGGAAGAAATATTTGATGTTATAAAAAAAACTAAAAACGAGACATTTTGTTAAAATGTCGAACGGAATATTTGTCTCTAACTTAAAGTTATGATTGTTACGAATTGAAAAGTCACAGATATGCTTGGTAGTAAACATGCATATAAGTTAAGGGAAACTCTTACATTATTTATAGTGTAAAAGAACCTTATGCAAAATCGAAACGAAAATATTTATCTATTTTTGAAAATATATCTTTGAATGTACTTTATGTATCACATACAAACGAACAAAAATGGTTTTATTCTAAAGACACATTAAAAATTTCTTTCGGATATATATATTTATGTAATTTATTTGGCGATGTTTCTTTGGAAAATTAAAGTAGAAATTTAGAAATCTGTCACTTTTGTATATTAGGTTATTCCGGAGATCCATCTCCGTAAAAATCAAAAGTATTATCGCTTAAAACAGTCACCTGCATGATTAGAGTTCATTTCCATTTTTTTTCTCCATAAACCCTCACCAAAAATTCATTCATTCTCAATCAAGTTTTTCACTTTAAAATTCCATTATTGTGTTTCATCAAATCAAAAGGAGCAAAAGTAGTTGAAGTTTAAGGTAAAGTTCATTCATTTCAACGCTCATTGCTCTCATTAATCATGTTTTGAAGCTGAAAAAGGTTATGCTGTCTTTGAAAGTGTATCTCCGAAATATATATGAACTCCTCTGGAGATGCATTTTCGAAAACTGTTTGTGCTGATTTTCCAAGTATTTAATATTTTTGTTTTTATTAGATATGGTGCATTCCAATGCTATCTCCAAACCTACTGTGTCTTAGAATTCTTCACCTGTAGTAGTGAATGAAGTAAATATTGACAACCACTTTAAAAATGAACAAGAGTTTGAATATCGTGATCATGTGCTGCAATGGATTCGTACAGAGGCATCCAAGCTGAGGTTTGGTATTGTAATCAAAGGTCTGATAATGGTTTAGATAGAATAAGGGCATTTGTGACATTGACAAGCAAAAAAGTGGGAAATATATACCTTATCTCTGGAATTTCAAACGAGAAGATACCTGTTCAAGAAAATATGAGTGTCCATTTAAGCTGTGTGGTTACCAGTTGGCAAATAGTAAATGGAAATTTAGTGTGATATATGGCTTACATAATCATGATTTGTGTGAAAAATTAGTTTGTCCTCCAATTGCATGTCATCTCTTGTCGGGAAAAAATGAATGTGTTTTTGGCATGATATTGGATTTGGTGCAACCCAAAAACATATTTGCAGCCTTGAAGTGTAAAACACCCAAGAATATTGCAAATATCAAGCAAGTGCACAGGAGGCGCTGTCAAACTAAATTAGCGCTTATGGGGGACAGAACCGAAATGCAACACCTCTTGAAACTTCTAGATGATAACAATTACGTATTTAGGCACCAAAGATGCGAGGATGGAGTAACAGTTAGAGATATATTTTGGACTCATTCTGATTCCATAAAGTTGTTCAACACGTTTATCACTGTGCTCATAATTGATTCAACATATAAGATCAACAAGTATTAGCTTTCATTATTGGAAATTATTGGTGTTACCTCTATTGAGAAGACTTATTCTGTCGGGTTTGAATTTCTAGAGTGCGAAAAAGAGGATAACTTTGCTTGGGCTTTAGAGGTGTGCCGGGCAATGTTGAAGGACGAAGAAGAAATGTTGAAAGTCATTGTTACCGACCCCGATACCATTTTAATGAATTCGGTTGCAAAGGTATTTCCTAGTTCTTATATATTACTTTGTAGGTATCACATTACAAAGAATGTGAGAAGTCGGGTTAAATTATGGAATGTTATGGATGCATGGAAAAATTATGGATGCATGGAATATTATAATAAATGCTTATATGAAAGAGCTATATGCTGATGTTGTTATACATTTTAGGAAGGTGTGTGAGAAATATCCCGCTTTATTGAAATATGTTGAAAGTACAATTTTGGACCAGGTTAAGGAGGAGATTCTTTGTGCTTGTACCGATCAAGTTAGACACCTTAAAAATACCACAATAAACCGAGTTGAGTATGCTCATGCTTCTTTG
Source organism: Vicia faba (assembly GCA_948472305.1). Classification (NCBI taxonomy): domain Eukaryota; kingdom Viridiplantae; phylum Streptophyta; class Magnoliopsida; order Fabales; family Fabaceae; genus Vicia; species Vicia faba. The sequence continues at coordinate 39,454 of CATIWC010001071.1, forward strand.
AAGAATTGGTTGGGAAATAGAAAGGATGATTTGTGTACAAATTGAGATTCTGTGAATCAAATGATACAAAACCAGAATAATGAGATACAGACATAATTTGGTCGTAACATCACAGTGTTGGAATACAGGTTCAAAGATAATACTCTATATTCTCAATTGGTCGGTAACATATCTCGATTAGCTCTAAATTATATTTGTCACGAAGCCAAAATAACTGATAATGTAGGTTCTGATAACTCAAAGTATGGTTGCACACTTCTGAAAACCTATGGTCTCCCATGTGCTTATGATATATCTAAGATGGTGAAACTTGATAGCCCGATACGAATGGACGGAGTCTGCATTCATTGTAAAAGGCTCAGTTTTGATGATGATGGTGTCATGAAAGACGGTAAATCAAATATCTCTATCTTGACCGAATGTGAACGGATACAAGAAAGATTTTTGAAAGTTGATGGCAACATGAAACTCTACATCAAAGAGAAATTATGGAAGATTGAATTTCTGGAGACCATAGATTTGAAACCACCCTCTCAATCGGTAAAAACAAAAGGAGCACCTAAGAAGGTCAAACCTACCCCGAGTGACAATTCAACAATGCATAGTCTATCATATTTTGAACATGTAGACAAACTTTTTCCGACTCACCAACACCAAAATCTCAAAAAAGTGTTTTAAAGGATCTTGCATTAGCAATCCACCTCCTTCACCGCCTCCACCGAAAATCTCATTCATTGAGGAAATTCCGATTTTTATGCACAAATATATCTAACGAATCGTGAATGTCAAGGGTGACGGTAACTACAGTTTTCGAGCTGTTTCTGCCTTGCTCGGTATAGGAGAAGAGAACCACACACTTGTCCGCCATACACTTATCCAAGAGTTAAGAGGCAATAAAGAATCATACACACAATGATACTGGAATAAATAAAATCTTGAAGCAATTTATCACTCTCTTGTTCCTTGCATCAGTGGACTTGCACCGAAGGATAAATGGATGTTGTCCCCTGAAATGGATCATCTCATAAATGGATGATCTTACAAGATATGGCTTCTCCGAAACTTTTTTCCACTACGAATTGCTCCACCTCCAAATCCAAATGATCGTATTATCTGTGTTGGATGAGTTTCAAATCTATGGCATTTTGTTCAAGTTATTTGGATGGGTTTCATAATATTAAGTTTGACATATTAGTGTAATTTGATTATGAATATATATATATATATATATATATATATATATATATATATATATATATATATATATATATATATATATATATATATATATATATATATATATATATATATATATATATATATATATATATATATATATATATATATATATATATATATATATATATATATATATATATATATATATATATATATATATATATATATGTTCAGATCAAATGACATCAAGATTCCGCTATGATGGTTAGAGATCTAGAATTGATTGAGCAGTTCAGAGATCTGAGTTTAGTCTGGGAGTTAACACCGCATAGTGTAAGGTTGGGTATGCTAAAGATTAACAATGATTTTTTGAATAATATTAAAGATGCTCAAAAGTCAAATGTAAATTTGGTAGAATTGAAGGTTGGGAGTAATCATTATGAGGACAATGATTTTATAGTGGATGTGCAAGGTTTGTTGAGATTCCGTGATAAAATTTGTATTCCTGATGACTTTGAGTTGAAAAAGATGATTCTGGAAGAAAGTCATAGAAGTAGTTTGAGTATCCATCCATGATCTACTAAGAGGTATCAAGACTTGAAGAAGTTATTTTGGTGGCCCAGATTAAAACGTGATATGGCGCAATTTGTGTATGCGTGTTTGACTTGTCAGAAGTCGAAAGTTGAATATCAGAAACCTGCAGGATTCATGCAACCGTTAGATGTTCCAGAATGGAAATGGGATAGTATATTGATGGATGTTGTGACAGGGTTGTCGATTACTCCAAGAAGGAATGCTACGATTGGGTGATCGTTGATAGACTTATGAAATAAGCTAATTTTATTGTGATTAATATCAATTTTCCTATACCAAAGTTTAAAGCTTCACGGGGTTCCGCCGAGTATTGTTTTAGATAGGGACCCGAGGTTTACTTATGGATTTTGGAAGAGTTTGCAGAATGCGTTGGGCTCTAAGATGAGATTGAGTTAGGCGTATCACCCATATACAGATGGCTAGAATGAGAGAACTATTCAGTCATTGAAGGATTTTTTAAGGGCATGTGTCCTTGAGCAGGGAGGTACATGAGATAGTTATTGTTAGATATCAGAATATTCCATATTATGTAAATAGAATATTCTGTAAGTAATTAGGATATCATGTAAATAGGAAATAGAATATTATGTAATTATTATAGAATATTATGTAATTACTATGGCATTTATGCCTCCTATTATATATAATGAGCTCCGATGTGTAATTCAAACACACGGATTCAATCCAACCTTCCTCTTGTTCTCTCATTATTCAACATGGTATCTAGAGCCTAACAAGAGGCAACCCTAATTCGTGCTTTCCCGGTAGATCCACTATCTATCAGCGTCATTTTTTTTCTTCCGGTAACCGTGCTTCATCTCCGGTTTTCGATATTCCTTCTCAGATCTTCCATTTTTTTGGTCACTTCTCTCACCGTTTTTGGAATCCATGGCCGCCGTTCCCCCTCCAAGGGTTGAGGCCCCTATTTTCACAAGTTATATCACTACTCCTCTTGCCGTTGACAAATTGGACGGTACTAACTATGATTCTTGGGCTTCCAACGTCAAGTTATGGCTCCGGGGACATGCCTATGAAGATCACCTCACTACGAAGGCTGACTCGGTGGCTGCCACTGATAGTGCTCGTTGGAAGAAAATTGATGCTCAACTCTGCAGTCTCATTAAGTCGACTATTAGTCCATCCTTGAAACAGATCTTTCGTTCTCATGAGACTTGCGAATCTGTTTGGGCACATGCTAAGATCCTTTATACCAATGATACACAACGCTTATATGGAGTGTGTCAAAATTTGCAGAATATTATTTCCCCTCGTCACCTGGATGGTTCTATGGCTGAATACTTGGGTCGTGTTCAAGGTCTTCTTCATGATTTCAATGAATTATTGCCCCCAACTGCTACCACTGCTAAGGAACTTGAACAACGTCGATCCTTTTTCATGCTTCTAGCTCTGTATGGCCTACCTCTGGAGTATTCATCTGTTCGCGATCAGATATTAGGGTCTCCTACAATCCCCACTCTGGATACTGCACGGTCTACTTTGCTGCGTGTCCCAGTAAAACCATCATCTGACGGAGGAGTCCCACCCACACCAGTTGATTCATCTGCTTTGGTTTCTCAAGGAGGTAATCGTGCTCCGGGTGGTGATCGTGGCCACTTTCAGAAGACTGGAAAGCCTCGTCCTAAGTGTGATCATTGTCATAAGCTTGGCCATACTATCGATCGGTGTTATGCTTTACATGGACGTCCCTCTCCTCGGACTGCCCACGTTGCCCAGACCGCTCCACCTTCACAGGCTGCTACTCCGACTGATTCTGCCACCTCACCTACTATCTTTAACGACTTTATCAAGTGGTATGAGGAGCGTCAGGCCGCTAGTTCCACTGCATCTGTTGCGCACACGGGTAATTCTTTTGCTGGTCTTTCTCACTCCACATCTCTTGGCCCATGGATCCTTGATTCAGGCGCCACTGATCACATTACTGGTAATAAATCTCTTTTTTCTTCATTCTCTACTTCTGGTTTATTACCCTTTGTCACATTAGCAAATGGCTCCCAAACTCAATCTCAGGGTACTGGTACTATCCACATTTTTCCCTCGCTCTCCATTACTAATGTTCTTTATGTACCCGGATCTCCGTTTAACTTATTGTCTCTAAGTCATTTGACTCGATCTCTTGATTGTACTATCTCATTCACCAAAGATTCTTTTTTCTTGCAGGACCGGAGTTCGAGATAGATGATTGGCACCGGATGTGAGTCTAATGGTCTTTATCTTCTTCAACCATCTGCACATGTTGGTTCCGTGGTGGATTCTCCCCTCCTGGTTCATGCTCAGTTAGGACATCCAAGTCTTGCAAAGTTACAAAAGTTGGTGCCCAAACTTTCCAAGTTATCTACGATATCTTGTGAGTCTTGTCAATTAGAAAAACATGTTTGTAGTTCTTTTCCGAGTCGTGTCAATCATCGTTCTAAGTCTCTGTTTGCTCTAGTTCATTCAGATGTTTGGGGTCCTAGTCGCATTGTTTCCACTTTAGGGTCTAAGTATTTTGTTACCTTCATTGATGATTATTCTCGATGTACCTGGTTATTTTTAATGGAAAATCGATCGGAGTTATTTGCTATTTTTCAAACATTTTATAATGAAATCAAAAATCAGTTTGGTATATCCATTAGTACTTTGCACAGTGACAATGCTCGAGAATATTTATCTACTCAATTTCAAACTTTCATGGCTACTAATGGTATGCTTCATCAAACGTCTTGTGCTCACACACCACAACAAAACGGAGTCGTTGAATGTAAAAATAGACACCTAGTTGAAACCACTAGGACACTCTTACTTCACAATAATGTTCCTCAACATTTTTGGGGTGATGTTGTCCTTACGGCTTGTTATCTCATAAATAGAATGCCATCATCTGTCCTCAATAATCAGATCCCTCATTCTATTCTATTTCCTCACCGGTCTCTTCACCCATTACATCCTAGAGTCTTTGGGTCTACATGTTTTGTCCATAATGTTAGTCCTGGGCTAGACAAACTCTTAGCTCGTTCTCACAAGTGTGTGTTCTTAGGCTATATAAGATCTCAAAAGGGATATAAGTGTTACTCCTCGTATCTTCGTCGATATTTCGTCTCTGCTGATGTCACATTCTTTGAGTCAGTCCCTTACTTTGGGACGTCTACAGGGTATGAGTCCATATCACCCATGTTTTCTTCATCTCCCACTACTGCCCCACCAAACGTAGTTCTGTCTCCTTTACCAACCAATCCACCATCATTAGCTCCTTTGCAGGTTTATCAGCGTCAACCACGGCCACCTCCACTATCATCAACTAATGCAGAAATCACCATAGACTCCCCTCCGGATCCAACTCCTTCGTCCCCTCCGGTCCTGCCCCCTGAGACTGATCTCCCAATTGCACTTCACAAAGGTATACGTTCCACTCGTAATCCATCTCCTCATTATGTTAATTTGTCTTATCATCGCTTGTCTTCTTTGCATTATGCTTGTATTTCCTCTTTGTCTTCTGTGTCTATTCCCAAGACTGTAGGTGATGCTTTATCTCACCCTGGCTGGAAACAAGCTATGCTTGATGAGATGTGTGCTCTTCAGAACAGTGGCACGTGGGACCTTGTTCCTCTTCCTCTTGGAAAATCTGTTGTAGGTTACAGGTGGGTTTTCACAGTCAAAGTTGGGCCTGATGGACAAGTTGATCGTCTCAAGGCAAGTTTAGTGGCCAAAGGTTATACACAGTTGTTTGGCCTAGATTATGGTGACACCTTCTCTCCCATGGCTAAAATGGCCTCGGTTCGATTATTTCTCTCTATGGAAGCTATTCGCCACTGGCCCCTTTACCAGCTTGACATCAAGAATGCATTCCTCCATGGTGATTTGTGTGAGGAAGTTTATATGGAGCAACCTCCTGGGTTTGTTGCTCAGGGGGAGTCTTCTGGACTAGTTTGTCGTCTTCATAAGTCTTTGTATGGACTTAAGCAATCTCCTAGGGCTTGGTTTGAGAGATTTAGCACTATTATTCAAGAGTTTGGTATGACGCGATGTGAAGCTGATCATTCAGTGTTTTATCGTCACTCAGTTGTTGGGTGTATTTACTTAATTGTGTATGTGGACGACATTGTCATTACAGGTAATGATCATCATGGAATCACACAGGTAAAACAACACCTTTGTCATCATTTCCAGACAAAAGACCTCGGCAGACTTCGTTATTTCTTGGGCATAGAGATTGCCCAATCCAAACAGGGGATTGTGATTTCACAAAGGAAGTATGCTATGGATATTTTGGAGGAGACAAGTCTGTTAAATTCCAAGCTAGTTGACACTCCGATGGATCCCAATGCTAAACTTATGCCAGCTCAGGGGGAGCCACTCTCCGATCCTGGAAAATATAGAAGATTAGTTGGAAAACTGAATTACCTCACTATTACTCGCCCAGATATTTCATTTCCTGTTAGTGTGGTAAGTCAATTTCTTAACTCTCCTTGTGAAGGGCATTGGGAAGCTGTGATTCGCATCTTGAAATATATTAAAGGAGCTCCAGGAAAAGGCTTACTCTATGAAGACAAGGGACACACTCGAGTTTTAGGATGCTCATATGTAGATTGGGCAGGTTCTCCTTTTTATAGGAGACCCACCTCAGGTTATTGTGTTTTCTTGGGTGGTAACTTAATTTCCTGGAAGAGTAAGAAACAAAGTGTAGTGGCAAGGTCAAGTGCGGAAGCAGAATATCGAGCCATGGCAACAACAACCTGTGAGCTTATATGGCTTAAACAATTGCTTCACGACCTGAGATTCGGGGATGTTTCACAAATGACACTTATTTGTGACAATCAGGCAGCTCTGCATATTACATCAAATCCAGTGTTCCATGAGAGAACCAAACACATTGAGATTTATTGTCATTTCATCAGAGAGAAGATTTTATCTAAAGATGTCAGCACTAGTTTTGTCAATTCAAATGATCAGTTAGCTGACGTTTTCACTAAGCCTTTGAGAGGTCCTCGGATTAATTATATTTGTAACAAGCTTGGTGCATATGATATATATGCTCCAGCTTGAGGGGGAGTGTTAGATATCGAAATATTCCATATTATGTAAATAGAATATTCTGTAAGTAATTAGGATATCATGTAAATAGGAAATAGAATATTATGTAATTATTATAGAATATTATGTAATTACTATGGCATTTATGCCTCCTATTATATATAATGAGCTCCGATGTGTAATTCAAACACACATATTCAATCCAACCTTCCTCTTGTTCTCTCATTATTCAACAGTTATGTTTCACTGATAGAGTTCACTTATAACAATAGTTTTCATTCTAGCATTGGGATGACACCTTTGGAGGAATTGTATGGTCGAAGGTGTAGGATATCTTTGTGTTAGTATGAATATGGTGAGAGCTTAGTGCTTGGACCTGAGATTACTCGGCGGACTGCAGAAAAAGTGAAGTTGATTCGGGACAAGATGAAAACTTCGCACAGTAGGAAAAAGAGTTACCATGATAAGAGAAGGAAGGGCCTTGAGTTTCAAGAGGGAGACCATGTATTTCTGAGGGTCACTCCAGTGACCGGTGTGGGCCGCACCTTGAAGTAGAGGAAGCTTACTCATCGGTTTATCGGTTTGTGTCAGATTCTTGACAAGGTGGAAACTGTTGTGTATAGTGTGGCTTGCCACCTAACCTTTCAAATATACATGACTTATTCCATGTTTCTCAACTTCGAAAGCACATTTCAAATCCATCTCATGTAACTCTGATGGATGACATGCAAGTGCGGGATAATCTTACGGTTGAGACCGTGCCTGTGAGAATTGAAGATCGTGAAATGAAAAAGCTGAGGTGAAAGGAAATTGCTCTCGTTAAAGTGGTTTAGGGAGGAGATGTTGGAGATAATATGACGTGAGAGTTGGAGAGTAAGATGCGAGAATCGTATTTGGAGTTGTTTGCGTCAGCTAATTTTCGAGGACAAAAAAATTCTAAGTGGGAGAGAGTTGTAACACCCTGAAAATTATAATTACCATTTGATTAGTTATTTGTGATATTTGCTAGTCATTGTTATATGGTGCATTATGTGGTTTGATGATAATATGTGTGGGATAATATCAAATTAAAAGAATAATGAAAATTACTTTTTTAATTTAAATAATTTAGTTGGAATTATTTAGATTTAAGAATAATTGTTTAAAATTTTATTAGTATTTGAGAGGGATAGTATGTGTAGAGATATAGAGGGAAGGGTGGTAATTCTCAGGAGGTTTAGTGAGAGTAAGAAGGTATTATCATAATAAGGGTCTAAGGGTTAAAACCATAAAAAGAAGTAAGTTACAAAGTTGGGTGGTATTGTTGATCGACCGTGTTTTGAGAGAAGTGGCGACAAGAAGGTGAGAAATGGTTAGGGCAAGAGGGAATATATTGTAGAAGCTTGGGAACCATCAATCTAAAGTAAGGGTGTGGTTCCAATTTTCTAAGGGTATTGTATAATAATGGATATGTTAGGGATTATAATTGTTATAGTTATTGTGTACTCTTGTTCATGAATTTTTTCTTTTGTGTGATTGAATCAATTTGGTAAATTGTTGACATACGTAATTAAATTTATGTCATGGAATGAGTAATAATGTTGTGTAAAATATATGTATGAGTTATGGAATTGAAATACATGATTTTGATTTCAAATGTGGGGTTTTCGGTTGAAAAGAATGAATTTTGTATTTTAGAAAAATAGTAGAAAACTACCCCTGGTCCAGTGGTAACTGGTTACCAGTTTTGGGGTAGCCAGTTACCTGATGAAAATTGGGAAATACTGGGTTACTGTTTTGTGAAGTAACTGGTACTAGTTTGGAGGTAACCGATTACCACAATGTAATTTTGCGTGTCTTGGCTACTGTTTTGTGAAGTAACCAGTTACGAGTTTTGAGGTAACCAATTATCACTGTGTCGAATAAAATTATTTCAAAAACTTTAAAAATTCATATCTTTTATTTTGGGTGTCTGTTTAACACACCTTTTGAACCTATGGAAAGCTAAAAACATTTTCTATCATATAAAAATATTTTCGAATACAGTGGGTGAGTATTTGTTGGGAGGCTTATGCCTTTGTATGGAATTTGTCTAATATGTTTGAGATGTGTGCATGGAAATATATGTGATGATGCTATACGATATTGTTTGAGCATTATAGGCTGCATACTGCATGGGTGAATAATTGGTGGCCTATAATGGCGTGCTACATTGATAGATATGAATATAAATGTGTTAAGTTTTGTTGTATGTTTATGTCACACGCATTCTTGGTGAGGACTTTAGTCCTGTTGGTGTGCTCTGGTCCTATGGTATGGACCATGAGCGATGCGAACCTAACTATTCACGATATTGGCGGACTCTGGTCCTATGGTAGGGATCGGAAGAAAGGTGAACCTATTCTTTCACGGATGCTACCATATGCATTGAGTTTGTGAGTCAGTCTCATTGCATTACATTGTCATAATGTTTGAGCTGTGTGGTTGGTGTATGTATCATGCGGTAATTCAATGATACATGTTGGTGGTGTGTGTGATTATATAATTGACATGTAAAATGATTGTTGTAGAATGTGTGAAAGTATGAGACGTGCACTGGGTAACTATGCATGAATCGATCCATTGTCTACTTATTATTATACATTCCTTTATATTGTTGTGATATCTCACCCCTTCTGTTATTATGTTACCTCTATGTGGGTAGCATGCAGATAGTCAGGAGTAGTCTGAGGCTGCAGTTGTTGGAAGAGGTTGATCTTCATTTTATTTCAGTTTGGCGTCATTGCTCACGTACGTAACACCATGTGGGGGATGAACGCTTAATTATTTTGTTGATTTTAACTAATTGTTTGGAGTCTTATGAACTCCTTGATATTTGAATAAATGTTAAATTATTTTTTGGATGATTTTGATTCAATTCTAAGTATGATTCTTTTTCTGCTTCTTAATGAAAGTTAAAGTTGAAGACCATGATGTGTTATTTTTAGTTCATCCATAATTCTGTTATGTATATTATTCAATTTATGAGTAGGTTAAGTATGTTTTTGAAAATGTAGTATCCTAATTGTATGTTGAAAGTTTTAAAATTACTCTGATTTTAATTATTATTCTTCGGGGAAAAAATAAGGTGTTACATAATGGTATCAAAGCAGGTCGGTCCGTCCAGCCAAGTTGTTGAGTCTGTAGTGGGTGACAGTGGAATACTGTTGAGATAGTTTTTACTCACCATTGTTGGTGTTATTAGTGTGAAATAGAAAAATGGTTGGGAGAAACGATGTTGTGATTACTGTTGCTTTGTATGCTGTTGCTCAGGCTGTGCATAATCAGCCTAATCCTGGTGGGAATGGTGAGTCCCGTGTCTTGGAAACATTTCACAGGAACCATCTGCCTATTTTCAAGAGTAGGTATGATCCTGATGGGGTGCAGGCTTGGCTCAAAAGAGATTGAAAGGATCTTTAGGTTCATGGACTGCTCAGAGGCAACGAAGGTGCGGTTTGGTACGCATATGCTGGCAGAGAAGGCTGATGACTGGTGGGTTGACACTCGTCAGAGACTAGAAGTGATAGGTGAGGTTATTACTTAGTCTGTGTTCAGCAGGGAGTTTTTGAGGAAGTATTTTCCAGAATAGGTACGCGGAAAGAAATAAATTGAGATCCTAGAGTTGAAACAAGGGAATTTGTTTGTAATTCAGTATGCTGCTTTGTTCGTGAAACTAAAGAATTTCTACCCTCATTACAGTGAAGTGACTGCTGAGTTCTCAAAGTGTATCGAATTTGAGAATGGGTTGCATCCAGAAATCAAGCGGGTGATTGGAGATTAGCAGATTCATAAATTTCCAGAGTTGATGAATAACTGTAGAAATCATGAAGATGATAGTAAGGCTCACTACAAGATCATGGGTGAGAGGAGAGGCAAGCAACTTCAGAACCACAGAAAGCCTTATAATTCCCCAACTGATAAAGGCAAACACAAAGTTGCTGATGGTAAGAGGCCAAGTGGGGGAGGTGCTCCTACTAACCTTAAATGTTTCAAATATGGTGAGCTGGGACATCAATTAGTGAATGTACATGCGAAGCAAAGAATTATTTCTATTGCAATATGGCTGGGCATATGGTAGCTGATTGCAGACACAAGACAATGATATGTTTCAACTGTGGTGAAGAGGGACATATCGGTACTCAATGTTAGAAGCCTAAGCAAGCTCAATCTAATGGAAACATGTTTGCTTTAGCAAGGAATCAGACATCCAGTGAAGACAAGTTAATCAGAGGTATATTTTTCATTAATAGTACTCATTTAATTACTATTATTGATATTGGTGCTACACATTATTTTATTGTTGCTGATTGTGTGAAAGGTTGGATCTTGTGTTGTCTTCTATGAACGGAGAGATGTTTATCGATACTCCAACTAAGGGATCAATCGATTACTACTTCTCTAGTGTGCTTGAAATGTCCTCTGTCAATCTTTGGCAGATATTTTGCTATGGATCTAGTTTTTTTTTGTTGAGTCGTCTGGATGTGATCTTAGGTATGAACTGGTTGAAATCTAATTATGTTCATATTAATTGTTACAACAAATCTATATGTTTTCTTGCTCCTAACGAGGAGGAGGAAGTTGATTTCTTGTCTGCTAGGCATTTGAATGAGTGATGTCAGATGAAGATTAGGTGTTTTCATTACTTACATCTTTGTCTATTGAAAACTAAGCCGCAATTGATGATTTGTAGGTGGTGCGTGACTTTCCTGAAGTTTTTCCAGATGATATTTCAGATATGCCGCCAGAAAGAGAAGTGGAGTTTTATATTGATCTTGTCCCTGGTACTAGAGCCATTTCTATGACACCATATAGGATGTTGACATCTGAGTTAGCAGAGTTGAAGAAGAAATTAGAAAACTTGCTTGAAAATAAAATTTTGAGACCGAGTGTGTTGCCTTAGGGAGCTCCGATATTTCTATTGAAAAATAAAGACAATAGTATAAGATTGTGTGTAGATTACTAACAATTGAATAAAGTGACAATAAAAAAATAAGTATCCATTTCCGATGATAAATGACTTGATGGATCAGTTGGTGAGTGCACGCGTGTTTAGAAAAATTGACTTGAGGTCGGATTACCATCAGATACGAGTAAAAGACGATGATATTCAGAAGATGACTTTCAAGACTCGGTATGGACATTATGAGTATTTGGTGATATGATTCGGTGTTTCTAATACACCAGGAGTGTTTATGGAGTATACGCACCGTATCTTTCACACTTATTTAGATCGGTTTGTAGTAGTCTTCATTGATGATATTTCGATCTATTCTAAAATAGAAGAAGAACATGCTGAGCATTTACGAATTGTATTGCACGTGTTGAAAGATAAGAAGTTATATGCAAAGTTGTTGAAGTGTGAGTTCTGGTTGAAAAATGTTAGTTTTCTTGGCCACATTATTTCATGTGATGGTATTATTGTGGATCCATCCAAAGTAGGTGCAGTGTTGCAGTGGGAACCTTCAAAATCAGTTACGGAGATTAGAAGCATTTTGGGCTTAGCTAGTTATTACAGAAGGTTTATTGAGGGCTTTTCTATGTTATCACTTCTGTTAACTCAGCTGACTTGTAAAGGCAAGGCGTTTGTATGGAATGTCTAGTGTGAGGAAAGTCTTACTAAGCTGAAGAAGAAATTGACGACGGCTCCGATTTTGATGATGCATCTAAATTGGGTTTAGGGGTGCGCTTATGCAGAACAAAAAGTGGTAGCTTATGTGTCAAGGAAATTGAGGATTCATGAAAGGAACTATCCTACTCATGATCTAGAAATGGCTGCAGTAATGTTTGTGTTAAAGATTTGGAGGAATTACCTTTATGGCTCCAGATTTGAAGTGTTTAGTGATCACAAGAGCTCGAAGTACTTGTTTGACCAGAAGGAATTGAATATGAGGTAACAAAGGTGGTTAGAGCTATTAAAGGATTATTACTTTAGTTTAAATTACCATCCGGTTAAAGCTAATGTTGTGGCAGATGCTTTTAGTCAGAAGTCTTTGTATATGTTTGTTGTGATGGTTAGAGAGCTAGAATTGATTGAGAAGTTTAGAGATCTAAATTTAGTCTGTGAGTTAACACTGTAGAGTGTAAGGTTGGGTATGCTGATGATTAATAATGATTTTCTGAATAATATTAATGAAGTCTAGAAGTTGGATGTAAAGTTTGTAGACTTGATGGTTAGGAGTAATCAGTCTGAGGACAATGATTTTAAAGTGGACGTATAAGGTATGTTGAGATTCTGCGACAAAATTTGTATTCCTGATGACTCTGAGTTGAAAAAGATGATTCTAGAAGAAAGTCATAAAAGTAGTTTGAGTATCTATCCAGGAGCTACTAAGATGTATCAAGACTTGAAGATGTTATTTTGGTTGTCCTGATTAAAACATGATGTGGCATAGTTTGTGTATGTGTGTTTGACTTGTCAGAAGTCGAAAGACAAACATCAGAAACTTGATGCAACCATTAGATGTTCCGGAATGGAAATGGGATAACATATCGATGGATTTTGTGATAGGGTTGTCGATTACTCTAAGAGGGAATGATACAATTTGGGTGATCATTGATACACTGATGAAATTGGCTCATTTCATTCCAATTAATATCAGTTTTCCTATACCAAAGTTGGCAGATATTTTCATCCGCGTGATGTTGAAGCTTCATGGGGTTCCGTCGAGTATTATTTCTGATAGGGACTTGAGGTTTACTTATGGATTTTGGAAGAGTTTGCAGGATACGTTGGGCTTTAAACTGATATTGATTTCTGCATATCACCCACACACAGATGGCTAGACGAAGAGGACTATTCAGTCATTAGAGGATTTGTTGAGAGCTTGTATCCTTGAGTAGGGAGGTACGTGAGATAGTTATCTTAAACTGATAGAGTTCACTTATAACAATAATTTTCATCCTAGCATTGGGATGACACCTTTTTATGCATTGTATGGTAGGAGTTGTAGAACATCTTTGTGTTAGTATGAATCTGGTGAGAGCGTAGTGCTTAGGCCTGAGATTGTTTGGCCGACTATAGAAAAGTGAATTTGATTCAAGATAAGATGAAAAATTCGCAGAGTAGGCGAAAGTGTTACCATGATAAATTATTGACATGTGTGTGATTAAATTAATGTAATTGATGTCATGGAATGAGTAGTAATATTGTGTAATTTGTATGTATGAGTTATGGAATTGAAAGACATGGTTTTGATTTCAAATGTGGGGTTTTGGGTTGAAAAGAATGAATTTTTTATTTTGGAAAAATAGCAGAAAACTGCCTCTTGTTCAGTGGTAACCAGTTACCAGTTTTGGGGTAACCGGTTACTTGATGAAAATGAGGAAATATTGGGCTACTATTTTGTAAAGTAATCATTACCAGTTTAGAGGTAACCGGTTACCACAGGGTAATTTTGCGTGGCTTGACTACTGATTTGTGAAGTAACTGGTTACCAGTTTTGAGATAACTGGTTACCACTGTGTCGAACAAAGTTATTTCAAAAACTTTAAATATTCATATCTTTTATTTCAGGTGTCCGTTTGAACTTATGTAAAGCTAAAAAAAATTTCTATCATATAATAATATTTTCGAATACAGTGGGTGAGTATTTGTTGGGAGACTTATGCATTTTTGTATGGAATTTGTCTAATATGTTTGAGACGCGTGGACGGAAATATGTGTGATGATGCTATATGATATTGTTTGAGCATTATGGATTTTATGCTGCATGGATGAACAATTGGTGGCCTATAATGGCGTGTTTCATTGATGAATATGAGTATTAAAGTGTTGAGTTTTGTTGTATGTTTATGTCGCATGCATTGATGATGAGGATTTTAGTCATGTTGGTGTGCTCTGGTCCTATGGTGGGGACCAGGAGCAATGTAAACCTAATTGTTCATGATATTGGAGGACTATGGTCCTATGGTGGGGATCGGGAGTAAGGTAAACCTATTTGTTAACAGATGGTACCACGTGCATTGATTCTGTGATTCAGTCTCATTGCATTACATTGTCATTATCATAATGTTTGAATTGTGTGGTTGGTGTATGTATTATGAAGTAATTCGATAATACGTGTTGTTGGTGTGTGTGATTATATAATTGACATGTAAAATGATTATTGTAGATTGTGTGAAAGTATGAGATGTGGAGTGGGTGACTATGCATGAATAGATCCTTTGTCTATTTATTATTATACATTCCTTTATATTATTGTGATATCTCACCCCTTCTGTCGTTATGTTTCCTCTATATGGGCAACATGCAGATAGTCAGGAGTAGTCCGGGGCTGCAGTTGTTGGAAGAGGTTGCTCTTTGTTTTATTTTGGTTTGGCGTCATTGCTCTAATACGTAATACCATGGGGAGGATGAACACTTAATTATTTTGTTGATTTTAATGAATTATTTGGAGTCTTATGAACTCCTTAGTATTTAAATAAATGTTAAATTATTTCTTGGATGGTTTTGATTCAATTCTAAGTATGATTCTTTTTCCGCTACTTAATAAAAGTTGAAATTGAAGACCATGACGTGTTATTTTTGGTTCATCCATAATTTTGTGATGCATCTTATTCAATTTATGAGCAGATTAAGTATATTTTTGAAAATGTAGCATCCTAATTGTATGTTGAACGTTTCAAAATTAATCTGATTTTAATTATTATTCTTCGGGGGAAAATTAAGATGTTACATAGTGGTATCAAAGCAGGTCGGTATGTTCGGCCAAGTTGTTGAGTCTGTATTGTGTGATAGTGGAATACTGTTGAGATAGTTTCTACTCACTATTGTTGTTGTTATTGGTGTGAAATAGAAAAATGGCTGGGAGAAACAATGCTGCGATTACTGCTGCTTTGCAGGCTGTGCATAATCAGCCTAATGTTGGCGGGAATGGTGAGTCCCGTAGTCTTGAAAAATCATTTGATATGTTAAAGAAAATGATCAAAATTAACGGTTTTATTGAAGTTTTGAGTTTTGTAAGATGTTAGTTTTTATGCATCTCATTGACATATCAAATAATTTTCTATTGATATTAAATTTTATAAGCATAATCTATATGATAATAACTTTCAATCTAATAGTGGATTTTATTATACATAAATGTGGTACAAAATTATCGAATGTGTCATGTTACTAAATTTTACACCTTGTTGTCAATTCATCTTGAATATATATATATATATATATATATATATATATATATATATATATATATATATATATATATATATATATATATATATATATATATGTAAGTGACATGATATATGTTCTAGGCCGTCTACAAGGCTCGAGATGAAAGGTCCAGAGGCAAGAATGAAGGAAGAAAACACGACAAATAAGTGTTCCTCGTTTTCACTCAAAGTAGACAACAAAAAAATGAAAATAAGCACAAAAACTCTCACATACAACTCATATATTTCCAGTTCAGGAAAATATTTTGTCAAAAATATCGACATTTATCAATTAAATTATTTTTTATAAAAATAATTTATATATGATCAGCTGTCGCGCACGGATCAAAACAAGTATTTTTAAAAACGCAGTACAGCGACAATGTGACTCGAATCGTCTCACGAGGATTCTTGTTTGTATTAATAAACTATAACTGAATGAGGAGGTTTTGGTTTTAGGTTTTCGATTCAGAAAACACAAAGTAAATAAGCGATTTAAAATAAGTGATTATAGAATTAAGCCAATCTACTGTTCGGTTTCCTGCTAATCATTGATTCTTACCTTAACAATTTCCTAAGCAGAATCGATCTCTATTCGATTTCTATACCTATTATCAAGCACAACAAATACAAACAGATTGGATTCCTATTCCGAATTAAGCAAACGGATTAAGCCCCCGTGACTTAAGCAAACACGAATTACAAACGCTGATTAACGATAAAGCGGCGTAACATCGAATAAACGTTAGGGATCCAATCATACGAATTTAATCAAAACAATTTTATGTAATACATATTAAGCAAATGTAAATCACAAAATAGTATTGAAACATAATGAATTTGATTGATAAAGTAAAAACCTCAAAGCGTTGGAAATGCGGTTACAGCAGATTGACTCTGGATGTTTAGTTTCATCACAATCGTAAAAGCAAAATATATTTTTTCTCAATAATGAAAAAGGTGAAAACTAAATTATTGTAGCAGCTGCTAGGAATAGCAAGGACAACGATTCGGTTCATAACCCAACTGGGTCGAAAATATAACCCAGGCCCAAAACAAATGATCCAAAACTTAAATATAAAATGCTGCAATTTCAACGGATTTTATGGCCCTACTACAATCCGATTCAGCTCTCGACTTCTGAATGAAAATTGTAGCTCTTCCTCTTAGCTTTCCAACAAATGGTAGCACGCCTCATTCTGACTCCCGTAGCTCAAGTTATGAATTTATTCGTGCAGACTGCTAATACTGAAAATAAAGTGCGAAAATCAAATAAGAGTAGAAATAAACTAAAATAGAAAAATACTACAAAATACAAAAGTAAGCTAAACAAACCATGGAAATGCATAAGTACAATCATGGAAGAATGTACATCAAAATGCACTGATCAATATATTCAAAATTCAAAGGTTCTCAACGCCAATTACAAGGAAGGCCACCTATTTCTCATGTGTCGGGACCTCTCTATGAAATGCCACTTATTACAATGAAGACATTTAACACATCTATTTCAAACTCCAACAATGACATCTCATTAAGAGTCTTCACTCGCCTCAGTCAACAACCAATCTTGGAGCATACACGACAAAACCCTTATCCTTTAGAGCAAAGACAAGGATTGAGGGAAACCTATTTTGCATCGTCCGCAAGATGCAAGATAAAACTCCCAGAGGCGAGAATTAAGGGAGCGGACACGAGAAACTAATGTTCCCTCATTTTCACCCAAGGTAGGCTACTTCACTCTTTAATGCATAACCGATAGTCCAAATCAATCAAATGGTCGTCCGCATAACGCTTCATGTCTCTAGTGGACGGTTTTAACCATACTCAGTATACAAAGAGAAAACTACAATATTATCTAGTATTAAAATTCATTTCCATTTACACATCACTTTGATTCTCTCACTAACTTGAACATTGATGTGCTAACATTGTAGGTCCATCCTCCACACTCCTATCAGAAAGCTAATGCACCTATTCACGATCCACCAAATAGTTTCAACAATTCCTATTCCAAATAAAAACAACATGATAAATATATCATACTTTGTGTGAATCTCGTGTTTGATGATACATCAAATTATGATAAGGCAATCCAAACACTTATCCTATTATTTTTCTTAGGTGTTAATTATTATCTTGAATTTGAATGGATTAAAAACCAACAGAAAAGGATAAAATAAATAAATAACATATTTATCTTTATAAAGTATAAATTAAAACATAAAAAATTTAAGTTAAATATAATGTAGTTAAAAAAAATTAAACATTAATTAAAATAGTAGTTAATAACTATTTTATTAAAACTAAAATAGTAGTTAATAACTATTTTATTAAAATTAAAATATTTAAAAATAAAATTATAACTAATATGTCAAAAAAAGATAATTTTAAAATTTTAAAATTAAATAAAAAAATTTACAATTTATTTTTGTCATTTAAATATCATACATAATATTTCTTTATATGCCATGCATTTTATATAATATAATTACTTTTGGTAGTATCAAATTCTTTTATAAAAGTTATCTAATGTTTTTAAAGATTGTTTAAAATTAATTTTTAAAAAGCTACTTAAAAAAGAGATTTTATAATTTAAATTTAATATTTATCTTTCATATCACTATTAAGTGTATGTCAAATATTTGAAATTATAATGATATTATATTTGTGTCAACCAAACACATAATAAGACATTTTTTATTATTCTATCTTATACTCCCTCTGGTTTATATTCTATCTTATACCCCCTCTGGTTTTTATTATAAGAGAAAACTCATTTTTT
Organism: Vicia faba; assembly: GCA_948472305.1. NCBI lineage: Eukaryota > Viridiplantae > Streptophyta > Magnoliopsida > Fabales > Fabaceae > Vicia > Vicia faba. Next base: position 58,214 of record CATIWC010001071.1, read on the forward strand.
AGATTCATATAATGATTAATGCATTTGATCTATATATGGACTAAATACATTAATTATTGAATGAATCTAAAAAGTAAAGTTTCTTTTACAATAAATATTAAGATAAGTTTTCAATATGTTTTGGTGAAGACAAACTCAACACTACCTTATCAAAAAAGAAAAAAAAGATCTATAAGATATGACTTGGTTTAACAAGATTTTGTTCATCATTTTAGGTATATGAATTCTATATCATATACATTTCTTAGGGCTCAAAATATGTTTTATCATGCATTGAAAAATTTATTTTTCATGTTTGAACAAGTTAAATCATTTTCAAATATAATCTATTGACTTGGATAAATCAATAGATGTTGCATAAGGTTGGTTCAAATACTTAGACAATTATAAAGTTTTCAAACATTATGTTTTTGATAAATTATAGCATTTGAAACCGTCGTAACAACACATAAAAACCGCCACAATTCACACAGGTCCGAAACAATATTTTAAATTTGAAAGTTGAAAAATATTGCGAACTTGTTAAATTAGGCGTCCCTTTAAACCGACTTAAGAATTCCTGTACATAATTCAAAATTATGTCTTTTCATGAACCATTGTCATTATAAACTATTGCAAACCTTCATAAAAATATCTAAAACTTTTTCATTAATTCATAGAGGTTTTTAAGATGTATTTAAGGCAAAACACATTAGTTTTCATATAACCTATTTCAATCTAAATTCTACAAAACTCTCTACATAATTTTCATTACATATTTCTATACTTGGATGTTTTATGAGAAATTTTCATATCATTCTAAAAGTATCATTGAATACTTATAGAGTTTTTGATATTGATATTTCATATTTGAAAGAGAAGAAGACTTTGGTCATTTGATTAAGTCTTGTCCATTATACAAGCTTTTTTTTTATATAAATTATTATTGTTTTACAAATTCCTAAGTATCAAGGATTGTTTGATATTAGGTGTGTTTGCTTATCATCTAAGATTGTTAGAGATAAGGTTACAAGAAAAGAGAAGATTGTTTTATTTTCTTGTGGAACAAGTTTTAAGATAATTGTTCTTGATAACTTGCTTAGAGTCTTGTTTAGGAATATCTAACAATAATAAAATCTCTTACATGTGATAAGGGGACTAAACGTACTTTCAGATTGTGATGAGAACTAGTATAAATCTTTTATGGATGTATTTCTCTTATAGATGTTTTGTATGATGTCAAAATTAGGAATTGGTTTATCTTTTCTGTACATTGAACGGTATCTCTATGTATTTGTGTGCACTCTTGCATTAGAAGTCATTAGAAACCTTAAGAAGCATATAAAACAAGTTTAGTTTGATTATCCATTGGTCTCATAGGAAAAATCAGTTTTTGCATAAAATTCATGTGTATGTATCGACACATTCGTGCTTTGTGCGGACCCATGCACTATTATTTTAAGGAAAATAACTCTCTGTAAGTTTTTGTTGACTCATCCTCTTGTTCACGTTGACACATGCCTTCAAACTACTCTACGTTTCGACACATACGAGCTTCGTGTCGACTCATGTGCTGTTGTGTTAAAGACTTAAAGTTTCTAGAAGTTTGTGTCAAATTATGACCTGCTACAGATCGAGACATGTGCCTATTTTTGTCACGTATGTGTCAACACATCACTTATACGTGTCAACATATCTTATATCAAACTTCAAAAATCAGTTTTCTTTTTGTGTTTCTGGGTCTTTCTTTTACCTTCAAGTCTCACACCTATATATATATATATATATATATATATATATATATATATATATATATATATATATATATATATATATATATATATATATATATATATATATATATATATATATCATACATGCATCATTTTCACTTTGATGAAACTATAAACACATACTTGATTGCTCTTCATCTTCAACCTTGACCCTATGTATAAACATAAACAAAGTACACATAATAATTCATTGTTTGGGTGCCATCTAGACTCAGTTTATAACGTTTAATTTAGGTTGGTTATAATATAAGGTTGGGTTGAGAATCAAGGGGGTTTCATCCATAAAAACCAAGTGTTTGTCCTCCAAGATCATTGTGGATTTTGGGGTTATTTCAATAATTAAAATGAGCTGTGGTTTTCCTTAAAAATCATGGTGATTTGAAGGTTTTGGACAAGGCTACATAATTTGGATAGGATAGAGTGAAGACCTTAAAGAACAGGTGGTTCTTGTAAGCCTAGTAGCGTTAAGCATTGGATTCGACCAAGTGAACATTAAAGACATATTTCCTTCAACTTAGTAGAGCGAGACGGTGGATCGGATATTGTTGGGATGCAATAGTTGCAATTGATCGTGCGTGAAAGCTTTAGGGATAAAGTATGCAAAGGAGTAGCAAGATTCAATAAATCAATTAGAAACCTATTGTGTTCTTGGTATCAGTGAAGATCAAAGGAAGGTAATTTTGTTGCATCATCATCAATTATAAGGGTTCTAGAGGTGCGTTGCAACATTTATCTTATAAAGAATACTTTTGCAATAAGTAAGAAATTATCTCAATTCTAAAAGAGAATTAGGAGAGATTAGCCACAGTGAGGACGGTTGGTGAACTTCATAAACATCCTTTGATTATTTAACCACTTTGTTGATCATATTGCAATCACTTTTTGATTGTGATAAGTAAATCATATCAACAAAGTTCAAAGGAAAATCTAAAAAATTAAGTGCACACTAAGTGTTCGATAAATTATTTCAATTGGCTTTATTAAATATTTCATTGGATATTGATTTGCTTGGTTGTTGTTGTGAATATATTAATTGAGAATTTATAGTATTAATCACTTATCATCATTTTCCATATTGTTGATATAATTCGCATATTCAAGTCTCCAATAATCGCTTCGGTTTGGACGACTCGCGATCTAAGATACGACTTCCGCTAGCCATTGTTTTTAACTTGATTTAAAAGTCTTTTTTAAACTAAATTTTGTATCGAATATCTATTCACCACCTAGATACGTTTTCGTCATCTAAAAGTGGTATTAGAGCTCCAATTTATTTCGTGTGCTTTAAAAAAGCGTATTAGATAATGGCTACCGAACCTAAAGGGGCGTATAATAGAGCGCCAATATTCAAAAGTGGAACTGTGGTTATTGGAAAGCTTGTATTTGTATTCATATCAACTCATATGATAAGGGTGTGTGGGATATCATAGTAAATGGTCCAACTGATATTTTCGAGACTATAGATGGTGTCACCATACTCAAACCGGAAGCACAATAGAGTGATGATGATAAGTAAAAGTGAGATTATGATTGGAAAGCATAAAACTTTCTCATATCCTCTCTCGGTGTTGATGAATTTTATTATGCTTATCATTGTGAAATCGCTAAAATTAATACTTTGAATCATGAGTTTGAGATCTTTCACATGATGCATTGTGAATCTATTGCAGACATGTAAGAGTAGTTCACTCATCTCATTAATTGTTTGAACTTACTTGGAAAATCGATGTCTAATGAAATCACTACTAATAAAATGTTGAGATGTCTTAATAGAAAATAGCTATCAAAGGTCACCGCGACCAAGAAAGTTAATAATCTTACAACACTTGATCTCACTACATTGTTTGGTAAGCTTGAGGAGCATATGCAAGAAACCGCTTGCTTAGAGTTACATAAGTAAAAGGAAGATAAGAAGCTAAAGAAATATAAATACAATGATAATGAGGTAGAAAATAAGTACATTGCTATAAATACTTCTAGTTCGAGGTTCTCAATAAATGTGCAAAGTTATTATGAAACAAGTGATAGTTTGTATTTGAATGATAAAGAAATCGGGCTTTTTGTTGAAAAGGATCCAAATCGCACAAGTAAATCTATTCTAAATTCAACTTGTCACTATTATGGCGTGAAAGGTAATACCATTGGTAAATTTAAAGTTAAGAAGTTTTTAGTTTCTAATGTAGTTTATCAATGGTTGCCTAAATGCAACTATGATTTCACTCACCCTCAATGATCCAATGAAGGTTGGGTACCTAGTTTACCTTGTTGATTTTGCAAGAAAAATGTATTGCCTCTATGAAAAGAATATATGTTCTCTTTTGTGGTAGCTTAAGGCATATGATGGGCGATATCTCCAAATTCATTGACTTTGTAGCAATGAAGAAAGGTGTTGTGACCTAGAAAGCATCAACAAGTTTTATTAAATTGGTAAAATTTATATAAGTTACTTTTAAGGACTATTGTCCGAGAAATGTTGGAAAAAGGTATTTCATTTCATTATGTAGGTGTATCTTCAAGAGACATACTCAATGACGTCGAAAAACGAATTGATCAACCCAAATCGGTGAAACATGAGGAGGAGAAAGTTAACTATCATGAAATGGATAAGATGAAATTTCAATCAAAATGAACGATCATCAAATAAATGGCCTTCTTGGATTTATTACAAGTCATACTTTTGGGTACTTTGTCAAAGTGAAAAGTGGTAAGATCGTTGTTGTCAAAAGATCTTGTGTCACATTGTTACATTTGTTTGAACTGTCGTTCGAAAGTTCCTTGTGAAATGCAAAGTGCACCCTCCATCATATTGCATGGTGAGGTAGTATCGTTTCAGATTTTGCTTTGTAAGTAATTCCTTCTTTTACCTATTTATTTTTCAAATGTATGTGTAATACGGCGGGAGAACTAACTTGGTTTTTCATTTTATTGCAAATGTTGTGGATAGCAAGAGTTGCCACCGACTTTTCTTTTATCCAATAAGGAAAGGGTGAAAAGAACAGAAAAGACCTTTGAGAATTTTTGAGTTCGTGTGGCAGGTTATGAAAAGAGAAGGTGTTAGCACCCTTTTCATCCGTAGTTATCTACTGGCTTTTAATCGCTAGCTCACTTTGTTTAAAAATACTCTGTGTTTGTGTTTGAAAATATTATGAAAATGCCTAAGTACGACAACTTTGTAATGATTCTTGTATCCGTTAAGAATGCGTACGAAGTGTTTGTTTTTTGAAAATATTTTAGAAAAAGTGTTTGTGGAAAAAGATGTTTTGTTTTTGTGAGCAAGCGATTACAAGCGATCTACCTACTCAAAAGTCTTTCATGTTATTTTCCTCCTCCTTTAGATAATGCTACCCTACCATTAATTAGTAGGCATCCCTATTGTTGGATGTGAAGGGACAGACGAGGGTCGTCGTATAGTCATAGAAGGCAACTTGTAGGGGCGCTTTAGCAATTTATCGTAAGGGACTAAGATCCTTTACCGAAGGCAGCATCGAAGGGTCATCGAGAGAATATGATCTTTTTAACCGAGGGTCTTTGCTAAAGTGTCCCCACGTTCGAGGGACATGCCTGTTTAATCGAAAGGCAACAAGAGAGGTTACCCTAGAGGTGTGTGTGAAAAGTCTTTTAATTCAGTTATTTTATCTTTGGGAATTAGGGTTTTCTAAGTTCAATTATTAGTCTTGCCATACAAACCCTAATTACTAGTAAGATAATATAATAATAATGAAAAGTAGTAAAGTGAGGGAAATAAAATTCTACGCTATTACAAGATGTAATACAGTGGGAGAACTGACTTTATTGGTTTTACATTTTATCGCAAATTTTGCAGTTAGCAAGAGTCACCATCGACTTTTCTTTTATCCAACAAAGGAAAGGGTGAAAAGAACAGGAAAGACATTTTTTAAATATTTTGAGTTTGGGGGGTAGGTTATGGAAAGGGAAGGTGTTAGCATCCTTTCCATCCGTAGTTATCTACGAGCTCTTAGTTGCTAGCTTACTTTGAAAATGCTTCTTTTTTGTGTAAGTGTTTTTGAAAATATTTTTGAAAAGATTCCCTAGTGCGGCGAACTTTGTAACGTTTCTCATATCGTTGAGAACGTATACAAAGTGTTTTTTCTTTAAAAATATTTTTGAGAAGAGTTTGTGTATGTGTGAAAGATTATTTTGTTTGTTTTTGTGAGAAAGCAACTACGAGCTGTCTACCTACTTGAATGGTCTTTATTCTTTTCCTCTTTTCCTTTTGACAGTGCTATTCTACCATTAGTTAGTAGGTAGCCCTATCATTTGATGTTTTAAGGGACAATCGCGGGTCAGCATACAATCATAAAGGTAACTCGTAGGTCACTTTAGAAATTTTATCGTAAGGGACTAGACCGTATACCGAAGGCAGAATCGAAGGGTCATCGAGGGACTACGATCTTTTTAATCGAGGGTCTTTGCTAAAGTGTCCCTTGTTCGAGGGACATGACTTTTTTTCTGAAGGCAACAAGTGAGGGTACCCTAGAGGTGCGCGTGTGCGAATGTGTTGTGTTTCAGTTATTTGTCTTGAATGTTAGTTTTTCTAGCGTTTGTTTTTAATTCTTTCCATGCAAGCCTATTAGCATACATCTAGCAGTTAATATAGGTACGGAAAATAAAAATGCGGAAATTTGAATCTACGCTATTACAATGCTTCGGGATGGGGGGAATTACAAACAAAAAAATGGGGGAAAGACAAAGTAAAAAGGTCCTAGTTAAAGTCTATTACATCCCATGTACAATTACATAATTGTAAAAATAATGTGAACAAAAATAGATAAACGCGCGGGGAAGAAAAAAGAAAGATGTAAAGAGAATCTAAAAAATCTTAAGTGGTAAAAAGAAAATGTTTTTGTTTTAGGAAAATATTTAAATTAAATTTATGGAAACCTAATTATAATTAATTAATTAATAAAAGAAAGAAAGTGATTAAAAATAATTAATTGACAAAACAAAAGTTTGAGGAAAAAGGAAAAAAATAACAAAACTTACTCCCTGCCTGGATCGAACCCAGGACCTAGCAGAGGTAAGCCTTAAGTGCACATGTGTTGCCACTGGGGTGGCGTGTTCATCCGTTAGTACAAACAAAGCAAAGCATTATATTAAAAACTCGTTTCAAAATTATTTAAATAACAAAGCACGCACCCGGTGGGTCCCCTGTTGTTTAAATGGACGAATCGAAGAGTTGGGTTTTGACACGCAAGCTCCTACTGAGGTCAACTAAAGTCAGAGACACTGAATTCAAATTTCGATCGTCTTCTCCGATCGGACAATCTAAAACCTGAAAAAACATTAGATTCATGACTAACAAAAGGCCTATCCTATGTAAAAATACGTCCTGAGTTTGAATCTGGGCTTAAAATAAGCAACCCGTTCCTGTATCATCTGATTCGCACACGAATTCAGATAGTGCCTTAACCATGGCACGATCTCATCCATGCGTCTAAACTTGCATGTAACACGTTAGTTCTCATCTAAATATCATCAGTAACATGAATACATGCGTAACATGGATTTAAACTACAATATTTAAAGATTTTGAGAGAAAGATATTTTACCACACCGTTGAGTTCGTATGAAGGGCTTTTGGGACGTCGGAGGCTTGAATTTAGGCTCTGGAGGGGTCCTGGGATGCTCAAGAACATGATTGCGTGACTGGTTTTGATGGAGGAAGGCTGGAAGATCTACTTTCAAAGTTTGCAACTTTGAGATTTTTTTTATGAAATTTGGTAGAGCTTCTCTAGGAAATGTATACCTATGCCTTTGCTTGCATTGTATTGAGTATTTTTAGAGGAGTGAGGAGAGCAGACCAATATGGCAAGGAATCAAGCTTTCAAGGCCATGAGACAAAAAATACAACATATTGAAAGTTGGCCATATTTGAATGGTTCTTGCTAATTACATTTTTGCATGAACCTAGACAATTTTTGTTGGTCTTTGCACGGAATATTGGGCTCCATGATGGGTCAAGTTAAGCTCAAATACATTATCCCATGTTTTAAATTAAATAAAATCAAGATAAATATAAATAAAAAAATTAAAATCAAGGTCATGCAAAAATGAACTTAGATGTCCTCTAAGATGTTATGGACATGTTTGAACATCAAAAACTAGGCTCTTAGGTTCAAAAATACAATTTTGCTCAATTTGTACTTCATGAATTCCTTCAAAATTCCATAACTTGTGAAACTCATAACTTTCTCAATTTTAATCTTTTTATGATGATCTAGAACTTTTTGGAAAGCCTAAGATGTCCTCTACAATCTCTATGTTTATCATTTTTGCGTTTGAAGATATTATCTTGATGTAAGTTGCCTTGACAAAAAGTGTCTCTTGTTGACTTTCGTAAATGACCTATAACGTATGAGATAATATCTTCAAAATGAAGCATTTTTTGGACTTGAGAATAAAATCAAAGTTGTAGAGAATTGAATTTCCTTCAAAATAGGCTTTGGTTGGGAAAAATTTGATGAAGCATGTAAAAGTTATGCCTGGTCAAAGTTCAATTGACTTCTCCTAAGGAAACCCTAATTTGACAATTTTTGACTTTTGATGATTTGAGGGCTTTCCTTGAGGAATCATGATCAACCCTTGATCAAATGATGAATATCACCAAAAATCTTGAAGTTTGACTGTATGTTGACTACAATTGAATTTTTGACCAATACAGTTGATTTCCAATCATCTGAGCCATTGACTGAGCAAAATTGTGATGTAGGGCTTGAAACTTGACATGAACCTTGTTAAGGACCTGTGAAGAACCATGGAAGCCACTTGAGACTTTTGCAAACCAAATTTTCTTGAGAAATTCCAAAATTTAGTTGTAGGATTTTGGCTTAGGAGGAGCATCTTGACTAGTCAACCCTTGAGTGTCCTGAGTGTCTAAGAAGCCTTGGAAGAATGCCTTGAAGAAAAATGTGAGGGAAAATTTTTGGGTACAACAACGGCCCCCGTTCAATCTTCTTAAACCTGAAAAGTTAGATTGGCATGTCTGCCTTTCGTGACTTAAAGGTAGAAGATGATTGAACACTTAAGTGCCCAAAAATTTGCACTCACCTGTGCAAGATGGTAAAGTTGTTGGTTGATTGTATTGGGAGTGGGCTTATAGATGCAATTTGGAGACGTGATAGAGAATCATTGGAGATGGGCTTATAGATGCCATCCAAATGTGATGGAGAGTCATCGGAGATGGGCTTATTGATGCCATCCAAAGTAACTGTTGATATAAGTATAAGAATAAGTCTATGCTTGACTTGGTCTTTAGGAGATATACCCGGAAGGGGTCTATGCCCGACTACTACTTCAATAGGTAATGGAAGGAGTCTACACCCGACTACTACTTCAAAGGGTACCATAAGGAATCTATGGTGACTACTACTTCACAAAGTAGTAGAAGGAATCTATGGCGACTACTACTTCAAAGGGTACCAGAAGGAATCTATGGCGACTACTATTGCAAAAGGTACCAGAAGGAATCTATGGGGACTACTACTTCAAAGGGTACTGAAACAACCGACTGAAAATCATCAAACAATGAAGTCGCCACCAAACATCTTTTATCCCACATGAAGGGAAAGGTAAACATCGAGAAAACCTGAGAAGGGAGAAGTCACGGTCTTGCGATCGAGAGATCGGGTAAGGGAATCTGTTATGCGAGGGGAAGGTATTAGCACCTCACACGCCCGTAATACTCTACGGTATCCACTCTTGTTATTCTAATCTTATGGATGTGTCTAATCTATGCTTACTGTTTATTACTAAGGAAGAATGCATGCAAAATAAAGGAGAAAAGAATGTAGGGAAAATAAAGTTGTACTCGCTTGGGCCCTACCCCAATGCCTACGTATCCTTTTTGAGGAATCAGAGTTACCGTAGTTCGGCTTCAAAAGTTTTTGTTGGTTTGTATTTTTAATGAACAATATTAATTTCGCCTTCTGCCGCAACTCGACCTTCAGAGACTTATGCGTCAACACAGAAAATAATTACCCTATTCTTTTGAAAAGGTTTTGGAAGATAAGCACAAGAGTAAAAAGAGTTTGCGTTGGTTAAGGTATTTGCTGCAGATAACAGCTAGTTAATCTCAAGAGAGAGATATTAGCCATTTCTATACTTATTTATGAAATGAGTCTTTGAGACTTGAACCACACCAAGGCTTAGAATGGAAAAACAATATGATCGAGAAGAGACCCGCTTATAATTTACCATGCTCAACAAAGGCACGATTCTCATCAATAATTTTTAAGTGTTTTGAAGTTATTTTGCAAGAAAAAGAATTTTTTGTTTTAATGGAAATGAAAAAGGGAAAAGAAAAGTCTAAGGGGTGACTAACCTAAATCTATCCCTAGTATTATCATACAACAATTGTTCCTAAAGTTGAGTTTAAAGGGTAATCTCCATCCTAAATTGACATACTTGGATTACAACCTAAAGTTTATTTAAGCCAATTTTAATCGACGGATTAAAATTGGACTAAAATCCTAAAGGAGTATAGTGGATATAAAAATAAGAACAAAATCACCCATAATTCGCATCAAGATAATTCCTCACAACGTAAAAAAATGAATTAAAACTAGTGATTAAAAATGCCTAAAAAGAATTAGTAAGAGGGGGAAAATAAATTCCTATTTAAATCCTAAATTCTAGTATATATTTTTTTTATTGTCCCATTTTGACCATTTTATTTATGTATTTTGTTACTAAAAAAAAGACGAGGAATTAAAACTAAAGTAGAAGTCATAAAGAGAAAACCAAAGAATCATGGGTGGAAATCCAAATCCTGGGATATCATTTCATAATCAGGCACCAAGGCCCAGCTAATAAAGTCCAAGAGATTTTTTTTGTTTCGAGACCAAAAAGTTCTTAACATGCTAAATAAAAACGGTACACGGGCTTGATGTTCAACAATCTACTAGTGGACTTAAGATTGAGAGGAAAATCCAGGCCCAACGAGTGAAGAGTCTCACGTGACTCAGTTCACTTTCATTTTCCTCTCTCCCACCCTAATCCCGAGCTACCAAACTACTGCCCCCGACATCGCTTCTCCATGAAAACAGAACAAAACCAACGTCTCTCCGTTCCTCTCCTCTCCTTGAACTTAAACCCTAACCTCGCTCTTTCCTACCTCTACACTAAAACTATCGCCTCACTATAATAATTCAAAACCCTAAGAGATGAACAAAGACCAAATTAACTGAAAATCATGTTGAATTTGAAGCAATAGCCATAGGGTAATCGTTCAGCATGCGTCAAGCTTCCCAACAATATCAAGAAATGGTAAAAACGATGAAGAAACAGAGGAGATTAAGGCTTACCTGCCGGAGACACTCCGACGTGTTCAGATGCAGTGAAGGCGATAAGAAAACCAGAGGATGATCTTCAGAAGCGTAAGTATGCGTACTTTACTTGATTCTTTGCTTTCCAATCCTTTCTCAATATTCTTCCTCCAATTCGATTCTTTTTCTTCTTCTACATTCTCTCGACCTTCCGTTTTCTGATAAGAGCGGATAACCAAAATACTGAGAAATCAATATTGCAGAGAATGCTCGGTGATTATGGTATGAAGTGTTGATGCATGATAAGGGTGGTTTGAGGTGCCGTGAAGGTTGAAAGATAGTTGAGGAATGAAGGAAAAGGTGGAAGGTTGAAGGTGACTGGAGAGAAGTTGAAAGTTGAAGGTGAAGGTGGAAGGTGAGAGTGGAAGGTGAGAGTGGAAGCTGAAGAATGAAGAGAAAAGATGAAAGTTTAATCTGATGGAGGGTATTATATAGGGGTTGATGAGGAAGAAGTTAGTTACAACTGAATAAATCTTGGATTTAGATCTCGATAGTTAGTTACAAGCATGAAGGGTTAGGATTGATCTATTATGAGAGTTAGTTATTGGTTAACTAGGATTTTATTTTAACAGTTATGGAATTGGTTAAGGGTAGTTATAGTTGGTTAGGAGCTTAGAATTTTGCTTTTACAATTATAGCGCTTAGAAATTCTATTACATATGTTGGAACTTCTAAATTCACCTTCTGATTCTTTTTTGATGTGTACATTGAGCTCGTACTTGATTTGTATCTGGTGACTGCATAATGGGATGAAATTATATTGTTCTTGGTTATTGGACTTTCAGGTTTTTTCTAGCTGAACAGGTTGTTATAAAAGGAATGGGTGAGGTGGATTTGATAGAGGTTCGAAAATCGGTTAGAGATTCTGTTAAGCTGTTAGTAGTTAGTTATGGACTGAAAAATTGTTTTGGTTTCAGTTAGTTTGGATTATGTTATAAACTGTTATAAGTTTCTTTTTGTGTCTTTTTCAAATGATCCAATTTTTTCCTATTTTCATCCACTCTCCCTGATTTGAATGTACTGATACTGAGTTGGATGTTCTGAATGAAACTCGTTTTTGAAGACTTTGCTGAGCTAGACTGGAATTTCTGATATTTTTTGAATTGGATTTTTAGCTGTTTATTGTAGGGATTACTTTATTGAATTATGCTTGTTTCCTTTGATTTGGCTTTATTTTAAATGTAATGAATGAACTGGTTTTCCGCCCTTTTGGATTAACATCAAATTATTTTGGATTATTGGATACTGAGCTGGCTGTTTCTCTGAACAGGTCAAAGCATAAGGTTAGTGAAAGTCACTTGGCCACGAAGAGTTTCAAGATCTGTATGGAAGGACCAAGGACACGGCTTGAAGAAAGGGTTGATTTTTGGTTGATGGCATGAAGATGGAGAGCATGGAAAGCTCTGTTTTATATTCTCACATGTGGTCTTTTGAAAATTCTTGCAATGTCCATGATATTTGTTATTTGAGCTTCTTGCTTTATTATTGGTGTAATGATTTTAATTTGTAAATGACAATGGTGTACTCTAACACTTGAATTTTGAATGAGGAGGTTTTGGATGAGATTTGGATGGATTCTGAATAAGTTTTTCTTGACATTTTGAATGAAATTATAGCTCTTGATTATGAATGTGGTTTGAAATCCTTTGAATTCAATATTAATCTTATCAAGTATTCAAAAAGTGTTTGCTTTTCTCCTTCAATTTAAATTTGAATTTGACTCAATTGCTTTTGGACTTGTAATTGAATACTCATTTCTTTAATCCTGAAACATCGTTGATAGAATAATGATGAATATTGTGGACTTTGATGATGAATGTATTTGAACCATGATTTTGCAATATTCTTTCTTTTTTTCCCAATATTTCATGCTTATCATGACTCGACAGTATCAATGAATGGAAATACCAATGTACCAAAACTTCTTCCAATTCTCCCTTTTACATCTAGAGCTTTCTTCTTGGTTTTGAAAAAAAGAATGAATCTCGAATGAAACTTGAATTCTTATGAACCTTGTTTGAACCAGGAATCTTGAATCTCAATCAAACTTTATTCCATGTTTTCACCAATGGATCCATATACGGAAGCTCCAATAGCTTAAACTTGACTCTGAGATGATCTTGTATCAAATGCACAACATTTTCTTGTAAAGCACATAACCAAATGAACCATTCTTCTCATGACGTTTCACAAAAAAACCCTAATTGTGAAATGCACCACATGAGTACTATGCAACTAAAACCTTAAGATCCACCCGATAACCACTAACACAACAGGGGAATCCCTGTCTATGATTTAATCTCAAAATCCAATATACTGTTCTTGAAACAACCATTATGCAAAATCCCATCTTGTGATCGATGATTCTTGAAGAAGAACCTCTATTAGAGTACAATAGCTGAAAAAGTCCCGATCTTTGCTCGCACATAGAGAAATAAACCCTAATAGCCTTGTAGCTTGATGAAGAAAGAAATTCTCAATGACCACGACTCACAACCCTAAATCTCGACCTCACTTCTTGAATAAGAAATCAGCCTTTATTGGATACGAACGCCTTAAGCACTGTGAAACCCAAATATTGCACGACCACTGAACTTTGAACCTCATATCTACATTGAATGAAATGTATGCCATGTCAGTGACCTAAAGATGCGAATATGGATGAATGCAAAAGTCTAAGCTAGATAAAAGAATTTAGGAGGGAATATTTTGGGGTGCAACAGCTGCCCCTATTTAATCGTCTTCAACCTAAAGGTGAGATTAGCATCATCCTTTCGAACTTTCAAGGTGGAAGAAGATTAAATACTTAAAAGAACCCGGAAATTTGCGCTCCGAAGCCAGTCAGATATTATTATATTTTTTGGTTTTCTATGTTTTCTATTTTTCTTCTTCCTTTTTTGGATTATAATGGTTATCTGAGTAAATCTCTTGGATGTCAGGTCAAGGTTAGACATACACAAGAAAGAGACCGGCCGCATAAGGCTCTGCCGAAGGAACGCCAGTCGAAGGCGAACTTTAAAGAAAAGAGACCAAACGAATGAGACTCCTGACAAATGATACCAGCCGGAGGTGGATTTTAAGGGCGCCATTCGAAGGTGGACTTCAAGATAAAGAAACCAGCCGAAGGGGAATCTTCATCAAGGAATACTATGCCGAAGGTAGATTCCTTAGAAAAGAACGCCGATCAAAGGAGAACTTGCAAATGAAAAGAGACCAGCCGAAGGTGACTCTCAACAAAAGGTACCACCCAAAGGTGGATTTTAAGGGTGCCAGCTGAAGGTGGACTTCAAGATAAAGAAACCAGCCGAAGGGGAATCTTCATCAAGGAATACTACGCCAAAGGTAGATTCCTAAGAAAAGAACTTCGATCAAAGGCGAACTTGCAAATGAAAAGAGACTAGCCAAAGGTGACTATCAACAAAAGGTACAAGCCGAAGGTGGATTTTAAGGGTGCCAGCCAAAGGTGGACTTCAAGGTAAAGAAACCATCCGAAAGGAAATCTTCATCAAGGAATACTATGCCGAAGGTAGATTCCTAAGAAAAGAACACCGATCCAAGGCAGACTCACAGGGGATAAAGTTATGCATGTCTGGTCAGAGTTAGACACACAACAACAAAATTGAGCATCAAGAACAAATGTTCGGAGTTGATAGCAAACACAAGAACGAGACTAACCGAAGAAAGCCCCAATAAGAAAGGATGCATTCACTTAGCAAGGACGCCATACAACTGGACTTTAAAGAGACACTAAAAAACTCTTAACAGAGGAGGTTAGCTAAGATAATGAAAGGAGAACTCGACTAACACAGGTAAACCAAAGACAAGGAACTGACTAAGCAGGACCTTCAAAGAGTACCGATCGAAGGCGAACTCTACAAGAGAAAGAGACCGATCAAAACAGACTCTAACAAGGATTTCCAAAACACGTTGGGCTTTCGATAGGTTGCAAATATGCAAGAATTACAAAATCCCCCAGGCCAAAGGCAGGGTGTAATTCTTCAAGAGTGGCAATTACCTGAATTACCACACACCAAATATGGATACTCAAATACTTGAGAAATAAGAAAGGTTATACACCAACTCTTACTCGCACTCTAACCTCAAAGAAAACACAGGTAAAATAACCAAAGGCTTGCAAGGGTAAGCGCAAACCACAAACTTACTGGGTATTCCCATATGTATTGAACCCAAACAGAACGGCAGTCGAAGGCGGACTTGTGATTAGAAAAAAAGGCCAACTATAAGGACTCTAAACAAGGATTGCCAACACGCGTTGGGCTTTAAAAGTTTGCAAATACGTAAGAACTACGAAATACCTCTGGCCAAAGGCGGGGAGTAATTCTTCAAGAGTGGCAGTTATCTGAATTACCACATACCAAGTATGGATACTCAAATACTTGAGAAGCAAGAAAGGCTATACACCGTGTTGCACCCCAAAATTTTCCCTCCCATTTTACTCAAGGAATGCTCATTAAGGTCCTCAATTGCTAAAGGTTGACCAAGAATTGATCAGACAAATTCTCCTCCTAAGCAATGGCCTTTCAACTAGTTTCACTTTTCACCAAGATGTGTGAGCTCCAAAGGTCTCAAATATTTTCCATGGTCCTAATATGTATTCAAGTTTGTCCATGCCAAGTTTCATTCCCTACAACTTCTCTTTTATCCTCAAGCTCAAGAAATGCATCATTTGGAAGGTACAAGCTCATACATTACAGGAGGTTATTGCACCCTATACGCCTCAACATAATGGCATAACTGAAAGAAAGAATAGAAGTGTACTGAACTTGACGAGATGTAAGTTGAAAGCTAAAAGTATGCCTAAGAGATTTTGGGTCGAAGCAGCTTCGACAGCAATATACATTATGAATAGATGCTCAACAAAGAGGATGGTCGAAAAGACACTGCATGAGGCTTGGACAGGGTCGAAGCCGAATATAAGTCATCTAGAGTTTTTTTTAGATCAATTTGTTTCAGACATGTACCTGAACAATTGAGAAAGAAGCTGGTTGGTCGAAGTGAAGTCATGGTGCTCATAGGTTATCCTTTGACTGGTGCATACAAGTTGTATTCAATGATTGAAGATAAACTACTGATAAGTAGAGATGTTCTTAAAGACGAAAGCAAAAGGTGCGATAGGAGTCGAAGTTTAGTTCGACAAGAATCAGACACAATCCCAACTGTGTTTGAAGGAGATGAACAGAACGAAGATCCGACAAGTCAATATGAACAAGTTGATACTTCGACTGGTCGAATCGAAGAACCATCTGTGCAATTGTGTTCGAAAGAGATGAACAGAACGAAGCTTCGACAAGTCAAAATGAACAAGTTGATACTTCAACTAGTCGAATCGAAGAACCAGCTGTGGAACTGTGTTCAAAGGAGATGAACAGAATGAAGCTTCAACCATTCAAAATGAACAAGTTGATACTTCGAATGGTCAAATCGAAGAACCACCTGTGCAACTTTGTTCGAAGAAGATAAACAAAATGAAGCTTCAACAATTCAAAATGAATAAGGTGATACTTCGACTGGTCAAATTGAAGAACCACATGTGTAGAAGGAAAGAAGATCCACAAGAAAAAGAACCGAGTTCGACTAGGCTAATTGGATATGAGAGGTTTCTAGATCAAGCAATTGATGCAGATGGTGGCTTAATCGGAGAAGCCATGATGGTGAAGCCTTGAGCAATTCGAATTGGTGTGAAGTCATGAAAGAAGAACTTAGAGCCATCGAAAAGAACAAAACTTGGGAGCTTGTCGAAAGAAACAATAAGAAACCAATTAATGTGAAATGGATCTACAAGGGCATGTAAGCTTTTAGTTTCCATCAAGTTGGAGGCCCAAACAACTCATAGCAAGCTGGCAAAAATGCATAAAATAGATTGGCACATGATTGGATCAAATATAACAAGTTTCATGCAAAAATCAAATTAAATCTCTCCATAATAATGTACAAAGATATGATGCACAATTATTGACCTAAACCCTTTATCTATATAAACCTAATAGTCTCAGATGCAAGGGACACACACACATTGCCTATCAAAGCTCCACGAAAAAATAATCAAAGTTGTGAAACACCTAAAATCCTTCCTCCATCCAAACCAGTGCTACATTCGCATTTCTGATATTCCCATGATTCAGCCCAGGCCTCCTCCACACGCGAAAAGCCCTAGAATCCCTGGATCATGTTACTCCGGTCAGGTACAAAATTTTGATCTTGGACCTTTAATTTCTCACGTTGTAAACTATTTCTAAGTATCCATATATACTCATACTAATGCTTGGGATGATTTAGGATCTGTTCTTTTGAGTTTCAATGCAGGAAGCATAAGGTGCCATTGTTATGGCACGATTTAGAAATGATGGTTAAATTGTGTGATACAGGGACCTTTTTTCTAATTTCAAACCCAGATTCGGACTCAGGGGGTTCGAATTAGGGGGGGGGGTCGAATTATGGGTAAGGACCTAGGTTCGACACCCAGGTCATGCATTTTGTTTTTCTAACAATTGTATTCTAGATCCCATGCTTGTAGGTCTAACGTACACGCCATGCACCACGTGGTCAACACCAGTTGATCCCATCTGATCAGATCCAGTGCTCCCAGACGCGCAACTCACACCCTCAACGAATTCCCTCACTGGATCCAATTGCAGATATGGGCTCATCCTACTCGGGCCTAATAAATGTCAATTTGCACCCCCTGTTTCTGTTTGCTATCCTGACCCATTTACTCTTTTTGTTTTGTTTTATCATTTATTTTCCTTTAATTAATTTTTAATTTAATCAGTAAGATAATTAACAAAAAATCACAAAAAATTAGGTTTAGCTTTCTTTTTTTTCTTTCCAATTAAAATTAATTTTGTTAATTAATTAATTAATTACTTTAACCTTTCTTATTTAATTTAAAATTAAATAGATTTAGACTAACTCATGTTCTTTTCATAATAAAAATACCAAAAAATATGAATTTTTATTTCCTTTTAGTTTCATTTTAGATAACTTTTTTATTAATCTTACTTAAACATTTTTCCAAATAAAAAAAATAACACAAAAAGATTTCCTTTCACTTAGGATTTAGACATTATTTTTAATTTGTGCGCGCTTATTGCTTTCGTTATCATTTTCATATTAATGTATCTGCTTATGGGATGTAATAGATTTTATAACTAGGACTTTACTTTACTATTTATTTGCCCCATGTTTTTTGGACATGTAATTAATTCCCCTCCCCGAAGCCTTGTAATAGTTTAGGATTTACATTTCATCACTTTTAATTACTGTAAAGTTTTGACTGGTTAGATGTATGCTAATTAGGATTGTATGGCAAGATAAAAGCAAACGCTAGAAAACTTAAACATCTAAAGATAAATAACTGAAACACAACATACTCGCACACGTGCACCTCTAAGATACCCCCACTTGTTGCCTTTGGAATAAAGCAGTCATGTCCCTCGAACATGGGACTCTTTAGCAAATACCCTCGATTAAAAAGATCATAGCCCATCAATGACCCTTCGATGTTGCCTTTCGGTAAATGATCTAGTCCCTTACGATAAATTGCTAAAACGTCCTACAAGTTGCCTTTATGATTGTACGATGACCCTCGCCCGTCCCTAAAAACATCCAACGACTAGGGCTACCTACTCACTAATATTAGGATAACACTGTCTAAAGGAAAAGAGGAAAAGAACAACCTTTTGAGTAAAGTAGATAGTTCATAGATGCTTTCTCAAAACAAAACAAACTTTTACACGTACACAAAAATCTTTCCAAATTTTTTTTTCAAAAACACTTTGTATACGTTCTCTACCAACCCGAGAAACATTACAAAGTTTGCCGTACTAAGGTACTTTCTTTCAAAAATACTTTTCAAATACACAAAGCACAAGGTATTATTTCAAATGAGCTAGAATCTAAGAGCCCGTAGAAAACTACGGATGGAAAGGGTGCTAACACCTTCCCTTTCCATAATCTACCCCCCTTACTCAGAAAACTCTCGAGAGGTCTTTTTCTGTTCTTTTCACCCTTTCCTTTGTTGGATAAAAGAAAAGACGGTGGCGACTCTTGCTTACTACAACATTTGCAAATATAAATGCAAAACCAGTATAACAGTCGGTTTTGCCACCGTATCATAGAACTGGAGACTCTGCTGGGGAGAAAACTAAAAAAAAGTGGGGTTACCTTAGAGTTTAGTTCATTCGTTATATGCTTTACATTGTATGTTTTGTATGCTTTACTTTTGAGGGATTATTTGGGTTGTTACTAAAAGATCCTACACCCGGACTTGGGGCACCTTTTAGGTAAGTAACAATAGATCGTGGGGACAGTGTGGGGTATACCGACATGGTTGAAGCGATAGTTACGTTAGTGTGACACATTTGTTGGTACCGGTAGCCCTTGATTTTAGTCAAGGAGAATACGGGGCCACTGTGTGGTGTCATGAAGCACTAACTGACCTTAGAACCTTTAATTGAACAACTTGGCCATTAGGAAGTAGTGAGATAGTCGGATTTGGTGCAGTCCTAAGTTGATTGATACTCGATACAAAGCTCATTGAGATCAGACTTTCGGGATATTTCGGTCACCAATAAAGAGGCTTGTGCTGAAATAATTCCCAATGAAGAAAGATCAGTTATATTGAGATTCCCTAGAACCCGGTTACTTTCTAGGACAGGTTGAACCAACTATACTTCAAGAGAGTACTTACCTATGGAACTCATGCAAGCTTAAAACTCAAGGACTCTTTTGTGTGCTTGTATATATTTGTTTGTACATAACATCATGACATCATAACATGGCATGTCACACTAACCATTTCAAGGATTTTTAGGACTTATCTTTGTGTTGTTTTGTAGGACATGGCTTCCACTTGTAGAAATACTATCTAAGTCAACCTCGTAAGGGTGCTTCCACAACTCAAAGAGTTGGCATCAAGGGTTCCTGAGAATTCTCCATTCACCAAGAGACATGGTCGACTCCTCAATTTGGTCACCTCAAGCCCTGATGAAGGCATGGTGAAAGTTCTCTTTCAATTCTTTGACCCTTTACACCATTGCTTTACATTTCCTGATTACCAGTTAGTGCCTACCATGTAAGAGTTTTCTCAGTTATTGGGAGTGCCTATTCTCAATCAATTACCTTTACGATGGTCCGATGTTGTGGCAAATTGGGAAACAAGAAGCGGTGTAAAAGGGTTTCTAGCCCAATTTTTGTTTGAGAAGGCTCACTATTTTTCGGATACTCTGGATTTACAAGCCTTTGAAGAAGTGTTGGCCTTTCTCATCTATGGGATGGTACTATTTCCTAATCCGGACCAACTCATAGATGTGAATACGGTCAAAGTTTTTCTATCTCGTAACCTGGTGCCTGCTTTACTTGGAGACATTTTGTACTCTTTTCACACTCGCACCGTAAAGAGAAGAGGGACCCTTATGTGTTGCACTCCTCTGTTGGATAGGTGGTTTATTTCGCACCTACCTCGATCTATTTTGAAGAATGAGCAAGGCATGATATGGTTTAATAGGTTAATGTACCTCACGCATTCGAATATTCACTAGTGCCCTCGATCTTTGGAAGACGTTACCATCATTGATCGCTGCGGGGAATTCCATAATGTCCCTCTCCTAGGAATTAGGGGAGGAATCACTTATAACCCTTGATTGGTGTTGCGACAATTTAGGTATGCTAGGAGGGATGGTCCTCATGATGCACTTGTTCAAGGAATTGCATTCTACTATGAGAACGATGTCCAATGGCACCGTCAGAGGTTCATACAAGCTTGGGGCATGGTGAACAAAGTGGATAGCAAGACATTGGGGCATAAGAACTCCATTCCTTTGGAGCCTTATCTTAAGTGGGTACGAGCATGCAATCAAAATCTCATGATGCCTTATGAGGCCATTTTACCTATCATCATGGAGTCTATTGTCGAGAGAGATGTTCCTTACACTATTCTCCATCCTGACATGCCGAATACTCTAGAGGTGTTGCAAAGATCTTGGATTCAACTCAAAAAGGAACGAGACACCTTTGAAACCCAGTTCTACGCAAGCGAGAAGAAGGTTTTGGAGCTCACAAGACAACTTCATGAAAAGTAGAGTTTGAATGCCTATATTGCACCAAAGAGGATGCGCTCATGGGAAGCTTGAGTCCTGTTTGTTTTAGGAGTTTTATTTTGTATTATCTTTGTTTCATCCATTGTAAGCCCAAGGGGCGTAGTTGTAACCGTTTAAACTTATGAATGGAATTAATGTTTGTTCTCTCTTTGTCTAAGCAAATTTAAATCTTAAAAATCCTTGAAAATATTGCATAAGCATATCATGCATATAATTACATAAGTAGGTGTTCCAAAATAGGTTTCTTATCTTTTCGCTGTTTATTTCAGCAAAAAGAAATGGCTCTCGAACACAACATCAAGGATCTTCAAGCCCAAAATGTTCAATTCCAACAGATGTTCCTCGCTCTGGCCAAGGGACAAGAAGACCTGAAGGCTCTAATTCTCAAAGACAAGAAGAAGAAGACAAAGAGACCAGTGGGTGTCCTGAATATGGGAAGGAGATTCAGAGGACCAATAAAGTGATCTATAGACTTCGCAACTCTGTCAAACGAGGG
Source organism: Vicia faba (assembly GCA_948472305.1). NCBI lineage: Eukaryota > Viridiplantae > Streptophyta > Magnoliopsida > Fabales > Fabaceae > Vicia > Vicia faba. The sequence continues at coordinate 79,944 of CATIWC010001071.1, forward strand.
AGACAATCAGGAAGAGAAGCCAAAAGAAGAATACAATAACCTGAGGACTGATGAAGAATAAGATGATTACTCTGAGGAACAATATCCCCCTGCTGATGACAAATACAAACAGCTGGAGGATCGTCTCAATGCAATGGAAATTCAGAGGGTACCTGGTCTGGATTTTGAAGAATTAGGGCTGGTCTCTGGAGTGGTCATTCCACAGAAGTTCAAGGTTCCCATGTTTTCTAAGTATGACGGGGTTTCATGTCCTAAGCTGCATCTGAGGTCTTATGTATGGAAGATCCAACCTTACACTGCTGATAGGAATTTGTGGGTGCATTTATTCCAGGAAAGTTTATCAGGGACTCAATTGGAATGGTTTTATCAGCCGAAGGGAACCAACATCCGCAACTGGGAGGATCTAGCTATTGCTTTCTACAGGCAGTACCAATACAATGCTGATCTTGTAACACCCAAATTCTACCCGGCAATTATATATGCAAATTAGAGTCATAAAATTCATGCAACTAAATCAGGATGCCACAAATTCAACTTTAAAAACACATTGCATTCAACGTGGATACATAACACTTTAAAACTTCAGATGAACTATCAACATAGTAATTTAATCTCTTAATTCAATAATTTAAACATCTACGCAACATAATTCTTAGTAACATCTTGTCCATCGTTACAACAACTTCAAAACAACACATACTTAGAAACAATCAAATTAAAGTTCAACAACTGAAATAGTCAATAATTAGAAGCAACAAGCATTCATCCCCCCCCCCCCCCTGAGTGTTACGTATCAGAGTAATGACACCGACTCCAACTACTGAAGGTATACAACCTTCACTCTGGATTACCTGCACGTTACCAACGTAAGGGTAACATTCAAACAGAAGGGGTGAGATATCTAACAATATAATAAAATGTATGATAATTAATATATTAAATTATATCACATAACACCACCACTTCTCATCTTATAAACAACAATAATCGCAACAGAAATACCAACAATATACACATTCACCGCATCAATACACAACTTCTTTATGAAATCATATAATGCGACTCAATACTATGAAAATGCATATGGTACCATTGGAGAAGAACTCCCATCTCAAATAATTTCCAATAAATAGAGGCATCAACAAGGCACAAGCCTTCATCTTAATATTCCCCAATACAGGCCATCTTAACGAGCATCAGCTCCATCTTGAAATGAAATGTATGCGACACAATCATGAATGTAATGACAACACCATAATTAACAACATCTCAACACAACATCATCGTTGGCAAGAAGCATACATCTTAATATCTGCCAATTATTAGAGGCATCTCAACATCTTTCATCAACATCATTGATCAACATCATTGATCAACATCATTGATCAACATAATTCATCAAACATCATTTATCAACATGATTCATAAAACATCATTTATCATCGCATAATTCATCAACATAATCTCATCAACATCATTTATCAACATAATTCACAGCAACTCAGCCATACAACAATACATCAGTAGATCGTCAATCTCGCAACGTTGGCCATAGGCCTACAACATGATATTGCTTATAATTAATTAATCATCTAAGGCTTACTTCTAAATTACCAAACCTCTAAATATTATTCATTCTGTAATACTACATTATTATCCTCATTAATCTTACTGTTATGAACCAATCAGTAATCTATAATCATCTCATCCTCATCATTCTTCACAAAAATCAACATAGCGGTTAACGCGGGAACTAACTCTAATCCTAATTTTGATACTAGGATTATCCTTCCTATTCTTCATTTTGTTCCTTAAGAATTAAGTTCATCCTGTTATCTATTCAACGCTTCAAACGACACCTCAAACGGAGTCCGAAAACTCAAGTTACAGCCTTTTCAAAATGATTATGTCAAAAATCAGACTACATGGATCGACGTGTAATGTCTTGAGTCGACGCATACTGGACTTAACACGCTACATGAGTCGACAGATACTGGACTTAACACGCTACATGAGCCGACGCGTACGCCCTTTGTATTGACTCATACTGAGTATGCAACACTGCATGTATCAATACACGCTCCTTCGTATCGACTCATCCTGAGTCTAAAATCCTTAATGTATCGACGCATGACTCTTTCGTATCGACTCATCCCGAGTCTAAAATCCTTCATGCATCAATGCATGGCTTTTGGGGTCGACACGTACTGTTTTGTCATGAATATTTTCTGCGATTTCACTGCATTTTCACTACGGTTTCCATGCTTTAGGTCCTAAAAACATCCTCTAATCATAGGTAATCATCAATTATAATTATCCTATAATTCTACATCATTTATACAAAATTAGGGCGTCGTTATTCATCCATAATTCATTTATTTTTCATCATACAACAACATATACATTCAAATCATGAACAAGACAACATTTCCACATCTAATCCCATATACTAATCATCATAAACCCTATTATAGAGTAAGAACCCCACCCTTACCTTGGATTGAAGGTTGCTCTATAAATTTTCCAGTTGATTTCCATTCTGCCTCTTTTCCTCCTTTCCAACAACTTTCACGTTCTCTTCTTCTAACCCTTATTTCTTTCTCTCTTACTGGTTCTTCTTTTCTTATTATTTCTAACAATAATAAAATAACCCTATAATTCTCAAAATACCTTAATGGGATTAAGACTACTACACCCCCTTTTTACTACTTCTATTCCTTTAAAACAAGCCCACATCAAATGATATTATCATTCTAATATTATCCCAAAACTTAATAAAATAAATAAATCCAACTAATCACAACACATCAACTATCATCATAACACAACTTCACAATTATTCCAAAAATAATTTAATTAAATAATTAATTAAATTACGGGCGTTACAAATCTCGCTCCAACCCGTACCCAACTTCAAATTATGTCTATGGGTTCCATCGAGGGTTTCAAAGATTATGCCCAGAAGTGGAGAGATCTTGCGGGAAGAGTCCAGCCTCCTCTGTCTCATAGAGAGATGGTAGATATGTTCTTGGGTACTTTGTCTGGTCCATTTTCAACCATTTGATTGGAAGCTCTTCAGTTGGGTTTACTGAGCTGATATTGACTGGTGAGCAAGTTGAAGCTGGTATCAAGAGCGGTAAGATGCATAGAGATGCATCTTCAAGTACAGTAAAAAACCCTTCTATGGGAAGAAGGAAGTAAGTGTTGCCTACAGTCAGAGGAATCAAAGCAAAACTGAACACCGTCCAACGGTAGGAGCTGTGATGATCTCCAACCCTGCATCAAATGAACAATAAAACAATCAACGCAAACAGGATGCACCCAGAAGATAGTTCACCCAGATTAACATGTCCTTATCTCAGGTTTTGCCACACCTGTTAAAATCTAATCTGGTTACTCTAAGGGAGGCTCCTAAAAATCCAAATACTACATCTCCCCTATATAATCCAAGTGCTCGATGTGCCTACCATTCCGACAGTCCAGGGCATGATACAAACAATTGTTGGGATCGGAAAAACAAAGTGCAAGATCTCATTGAGACAAAGTAGATTGAATTTGACCCTTCGAAAACCCCCAATGTGATAACAACACCAATGCCCAAGCATGGCCAGGGTGTTAATGCTATTGATAATGACCTGTTTGTTTATTCTATGGATGAACTAGTTACTCTTCTCCTGATTGTTAAGAAAAATATTTTACGAGCCGGTTTATTTCCGGGCTGTGGTGAAGGTTTCCACCTGTGTGCATCTCTACCCAAGGGTTTCTTATTGTTAAAGATAGGTGTTCAGTGCCTGATGAACAACAAAGAAATTATGTTTGAGAAGAATCCCTCTACAAGAAGTCTGTGTGAAGATATATCAATAATTACCATTTCCGACAATCCTCCTAGGGTCTCCTCCAAAAGACCCGTTAGGATTACATCCACTCCAAAGGTTGCTCCTTTAATTATCACTTTTCCTGGGCCGATACCATATTCCTCTGATAAGGCTGTTCCTTGGAATTATGGGGCTTCCGTTTACTACCATGGCGTCAAGCAAGATTTACTGGCTATTAAGAATGAAGATACTGATCCTAACATCGACAACATTGTTGTAACCAATACAATTACCAGAAGCGGAAGGATTTTCTCTCCCGAAATTTCCCCGAAGACTATTTCCACGCCTTTGGTTATTCCTGGTGCCACTCCTGCTACTACTCTTGTTATTACTCCTATTGCTACTCCTACTGTCATTCCTGCTACTGGGTCAGCTAAGACTCGAGGCAAAGAAGTACTGGTTGAGCCTGCCCGGACGGAGGCACCTAAAGAAACCATTCCTGAGGCCTCTAAAAAAGAAATAGAGGAGATTATGAAAATCATACAAAAAAGTGACTATAATGTTGTGGAATAATTCAGACAGACCCAATCAAAAATTTCAATGTTGGCCTTACTGATATGCTCTGAAGCCTATGCCAAGGCTTTGGTAAAGTTCCTGAAGTCTGCTCATGTGCCTCAAGAGACTTCCGCCGACCAATTTGAGAACTGCGTTGCTAGTTTAACAACTGGAAATGGACTTGGTTTCTTTAATGCTGATTTAACGTCCAAAGGGAGAAAGCATAGTGATGCCCTGCATGTCTCTATTGAGTGCAAGGGAACTACCCTAGCTCATGTTCTGGTGGATACAAGTTCATCATTGAATGTCTTACCTAAGAATGCTTTGGACAGATTGGATTGTGAAGGACTCACACTGAAGCCCATCAATATTGTGGTGAGAGATTTTGATGGTTCTAAAAGAATGGTGCACAGAGAGGTAGAAATTCCTGTTAAAGTTAGTTCTCAGACTTTTTACTCTACTTTTTACGTAATGGACATTCATCCGTCTTACTCCTGTTTATTGGGTCGCCCTTGGATCCATGGGGCTGGTGCTATTACTTCTACTCTGCATCAAATGCTGAAGTACCCAGTTAATGGAAAGATTGTTACAGTCCATGGCGAGGAAGAATATATGGTGATCCACCTGAACTCTTTCAGGTATGTTGAGATGGACGGCGAGTTCATTGAGACCCCCTGCCAAAATTTTGAAGAGGTTCCTCAGAAAATTGCTGCAACCAAGACTGCTATCGATGTCCCAAAGATTACCATAACTCCATTGAAGATGGCTTCTCTAAAGGATGCCAAAGCAGTAGTCGAAGAAGGTGGGTGTACCATTTAGGGTCAACTCCCTGATATCCCCTACAAATCTGACAAGTTTGGCTTGGGTTTTACTTCAGGAGCCCAAAGAGATGTTCTTTGTGCTCGCATCGGAGGACCACCACTACGCATCAGCAACCATGGAATTAATGCTTTGGAGGACATTGATAGTGACTGAGACATGGACAAATGGATCTTTGCAACTATCAATGGTGGACTCAACAATTGGGAGGCCAAGTATTTTGTTCCCATTACTTTTATCTAGGAGTAATTGTCTTTTTGATTTTGGAATATGTAATATTTGAACAATTTAAACTCTAAAGCCTTGTGCTTTACCCGAGGCACAATGGTCTATTTGTGAGGGTTATTGCTTCATCTTCATATGTCATTAATAAATCATTGGATGTTTTGCATACAAATTTTATGCTCTCTGTCTTTCTTTTCTGCTTTTATTTTTAACAACTATGCTCTCTTACACACACCCACATATCAAACTACAGATCCACATCCACTCTGGATCCAATTGATAACAGTTATGCTATTGCCAATTATGAAAATCTGATCTACCAAGCCAAGGACGAAGGTGAGAAAGATTGCGAAGTACCAGGAGAACTTGCCAGACTGTTACAACAGGAGGAAAGGGCAATACAGCCTCATGAAGAGCCGATTGAGACAGTAAAATTGGGTACTGAAAAGGATAAAAAGGAAGTCAGGATAGGTTCCAACTTGGAGAATAGTGTCAAAGAGCGGTTAATATAGATGTTACATGACTATGTTGAGATCTTTGCTTGGTCATACGAAGACATGCCAAGGCTAGACACTGATATTGTGGTTTATCGTCTGCCAACGAAAGAAGATTGCCCTCCAGTGAAGAAAAAGGTTCGTCATATGCATCCAGAGATGTTAGAAAAGATAAAGGCTAAAGTTATGAAACAATTCAACATCGGTTTCTTACCTGTTACTTCTTATCCATAATGGGTTGCTAATGTTTTTCCAGTACCTAAGAAGGACGATAAGGTACGTATGTGTGTGGATTATAGAGACTTGAATAGGGAAAGTTCCAAGGATGACTTTCTGCTTCCCCATATTGATATTCTGGTTGACAACATCACACAACATAAGGTATTCTACTTCATGGGTGGTTTCTCCGGGTACAATCAGATCAAAATGGCACCTGAAGATATGGAGAAAACAACCTTCGTCACGCAGTGGGGCACTTTCTGATACAAAGTTATGCCATTTGGGTTAAAGAACGCCGGGGTAACCTATCAACGTGCCATATGATATGATCCATCACGAGATAGAGGTCTACGTCAACAATATGATAGCTAGGTCTCAGACTGAAGAGGAGCACCTTGATCACCTGCAAAAGCTGTTTGAAAGACTAAAGAAGTACAAACTGAGACTGAAAACGAATAAGTGCAACTTTGGAGTAAGATCTAGTAAACTCTTAAGCTTTGTTGTCAATGGAAAAGGTATTGAAGTAGACCCTTTAAAGGTTAAATCTATACAAGAAATGCCAACTCCCCACACTGAGAAGGAGGTTAGGGGATTCTTGGGACGTCTAAACTACATTGCCAGATTCATTTCCCATCTAACCGCTACTTGTGAGCCAATCTTCAAATTACTGAAGAAAGATAAAGCAGTGAAGTGGAATGGCCATTGCCAGACCGCCTTTGACAAAATCAAGGAATATCTTCAAGAGCCTCCAATTTTGATGCCGCCGGTTGAAGGAAGACCTCTGATAATGTACTTAGCAGTGTTAGAGAACTTAATGGGGTGTGTGCTAGGGCAGTATGATGAGTCTGGTCGAAAAGAGCATGCAATATACTACCTTAGCAAAAAGTTTACCGACTGTGAAACAAGATACTCACTGCTCGAGAAAACTTGTTACGCTTTGGCATGGGCTGCTCGCCAACTAAGACAATATATGTTAACTCACACTACCTTGTTGATATCTAAAATGGATCCTATCAAATACATCTTTGAGAAGCCCACTCTCTCCGGAAGAATAACAAGATAGCAACTGATCCTGACCGAATATGATATTCAGTACACAACCCAGAAAGAAATCAAGGGAAGAGTATTAGCTGATCATTTGGCTCATTAGGCTGTGGACGACTACCAATCCATGAATTTTGAGTTCCCGGATGAGAATATCATGTTAGTGACTGATTGTGAAGAACCTGGACCAGATGAAGGACTTGAAAAAGGATCCCGATGGACTATGGTTTTTGACGGAGCTTCCAACGCACTCGGCAATGGCATCGGTGCTGTGATCATATCTCCTGAAGGCTGTCTTACTCCTTTCAGTTCCAGGCTATGTTTCAACTGTACCAACAACATGGCTGAATATGAAGCATGACTTATGGGTCTCAAAGCTGCTATCGACTTGAGAATCAAATTCTTGAGTTTATTTGGAGACTCGGCCCTAGTAATCAGTCAAATAAAAGGAGAATAGGACATGAAGCATCATAATATCCTCCCTTATAGAGAGCACGTGTTGACACTGATTCCACACTTTGAAGAAGTTACCTTTGAGCACTTCCCACGAGAGGAAAATCAACTAGCAGATGCGCTAGCTACTATGTCATCCATGTTTAAGGTAAGATGGGGTAATGAAGCTCCTCAGATCACTATTGAGAGAATGGATGAACCGACATACTGTTATGAGATTGATACTAAAGAAGTGGTGGAAAAACCTTGGTTCCACGAAGTGAAAAGGCACCTCGAAGCCCAAGAGTATCCCGAGGGAGCTTCCATCAATAATAAGAAGTTCCTAAGAAGGTTCTCTCCCAAGTTTTTCCTCAGTAACGAAATTCTCTATAAGCACAACCACTATTCTATTTTGCTTCGGTGTATAGACAAGATTGAAGCAGAGAAGATTATGGCAGACATGCATGAAGGCACCTTTGGCACCCATTCTACTGGGCACACAATGGCTAAGAAGATTCTGAGGGCAGGGTACTACTAGTCAACTATGGAAACAGACTGTTATCAGCATTCCCGAACTTGTCACAAGTGCCAGATCTATGCTGATAAAGTACATGTGCTTCCGGTCCCCTTGAATATCTTGACCGCTCCTTTGCCTTTCGCAATGTGGGGCATTGATATGATCATAGAAATTAGACCTACCGCTTCTAATGGGCACCACTTCATCCTTGTCACCATTGATTACTTCATGAAGTGGGTAGAGGCAACCTCTTTTGCTTCTGTTACCAAGAATGTCGTGGCTCGGTTTATCAAATATAACCTTATATGTAGGTATGGTATTCCAGAAAGAATCATTACAGACAACGGTACCAATCTCAATAATACTATGATCACCGAGCTCTGCACATAATTCAAGATTCAACATCATAACTCTTCTCCTTATCGGATGAAGATGAATGGCACTGTAGAGGCTGCTAATAAAAACATCAAGAAGATCATACAGAAGATGACAGTGACATGCAAAGACTTGCATGAGATATTACCATTTTCTCTTCATGGTTACCGTACATTAGTATGTACATCAACATGGGCAACTCCTTTCTCTCTGGTATACGGTATGGAAGCTGTCCTACCCATCGAAGTTTATATCCCTTCCTTGAGAATCATGAAGGATGCAGGTTTGAATGAAGATGAATGGGTCCAGACTCGACTTGACCAGTTGAAGCTGATTGATGAGAAGAGGCTTGAGGCTGTTAGTCATGGTCAGATGTACCAAAAACGTATGATTAAAGCATTTAACAAGAAGGTCAAACGTCAGGTATATCAGGTAGGTGACCTAATAATCAAGCGCATTATCATGCCGCAAGGTGATCCTAGGGAAAATGGACTCCCACATACTAAGGGCCATTTGTGATCAAGAACATATTTTATGGTGGAGCTATGATCTTAACTATTATGGACGGTGACGACCTTCCACACCCTGTGAACACAGACATAGTTAAAAGATACTACGCATGAAAAGAGACCCGCTAGGTTGATTGGCCTAGGAAAAAATAAGGGCATCCTGGCGAACCAAAAGGGTTCAGGCAAAAGTTAGGGATACATATAGGAAACGTCTGTACACCCGTCAAGTCGAAAACCTGAAAAGGCGGCTTGGGAAAAAAAAGGTATCCTGGTGGACTGAAAACCTGAAAGGGTGGTCCAGGCAAAAGTTAGGGATTAAAAGCATATAAATATGTCCCATCGGATCACCTTACAGACAGACTTTGGTAAAAAGTGTCAAGTTCAAATGGTACTAATCAATCCAGTCAGCTTCGGACAAGCAGCAAAGGGATGAGAAGCTCAAAGATATAAAGGAAATAGCAGAATGGGAACCCAATGGGATCGTTTCACATAGCTGTTTTTATTTGTATATTTTTTTTGTATAGTTTTCATTCTTACAACAACATTCTCTTACTAGAATGTCCGTCTCTTTGTACAAAACACCTGTTATAGGAAGAATTCTTCAGATTAATACAAAACTATCTCTTTGAAAGTGCAAAAATATTTGTTTTTGTTTTTCTGTTTTGTTTGCAAAAACGTCCAGTAATTATTTTTGAACATATGCATTTGAATGTGATTACTATTTACAAATACACGCATAAAAAACAGAAAGACCATTACTAATGGCTTTAAGAAACGTGACATTTTCTAAAAAAAGGCCATCTGCAAATCCCCGCAGGTAGTTTCTCCAGCAGGTACAGAGGCAGAGACATCCTACTACAAAGTCACCACCATATCCTCAGTATACAGCCTAATGATGTCAAAGTTTCTGATATCTCTGACAGATCAAGAATCTCCAATTATTTCCCCGACATCTTAAAGAATTCCCTAGCCTTGTTCACAAACTTCTTGGGTTTCCCAATAGGGCTTCATAAAAAAATCCACAAGCAGTTTACAAAGTTTTTCTTTCCCAGTGGAGTTTATTTCTCTAATCACGGAAATCCATCTCCCAACAATTTCAACTTGAAACAAAATTTGAAGACTTACATTCTTCATCCCCAGCAACAATCAGGGATTTATTTTCCCTAGTTCAACAACACTGCAATAGAACAACTGATACGTTCATATATTGCATTCATACATCATTTTATAAATGTCATAGCATATGCAGTACAAATGCATATATCATAGTCTCATTTATTTTTAGAACATCATTACCCAATGCATTTCATGCATCATGACATTGCATACAATTAATTCTTTACCTTTTCAGGAAAGTTCGCAAGCAGACAAATATCATCATCAATTTTCAACAGTTCCAGATTATTTCTTGAAACTAGACAGGGCAACTATCTATGAACAACTAATTGTAGATCAATTCCTGAAACAAGGTGGGGTGACTATCTACAAGACCAGGTTAGAGAGTAATTCCTGAAACCAAACAGGGAAACTATCTCAACGACCAACAAAAGTAAGTTCTAGATTAATTCCTGAAACCAGACAGGGAAACTATCCGTGAACAACTAATTATAGATCAATTCATGAAACAAGATGGGGAGACTATCTACAAAACCAGGTTAGAGATTAATTCCTGAAACCATACAGGGAAACTATCTCAACGACCAACAAAAGCAAGTTCCAGATTAATTCCTGAAACTAGACAAGGCAACTATCTGTGAATAACTGATTATGGATAAATTCCTGAAACAAGACGAGGCGACTATCTACAAGACCAGGTTAGAGAGTAATTCCTAAAACCAGACAGGGCAACTATCTAAACGACCAACAAAAGTAAGTTCCAGATTAATTCCTAAAACCAGACAAGGCAACTATCCGTGAACAAATGACTATGGATTAATTCCTAAAACAATACGGGGCGACTATCTACAAGACCAGGTTAGAGAGTAATTCCCGAAGCCAGAACAGGGAAACTATCTCAACAAAAGCAGGTTCCAGATTAATTCCTGAAACAAGACGGGGCAACTATCTGAAGTAACAGCTCATCAAACACTATGAAGCCTGGACACGACCAGATAATAGTTAACCTCAAACTCAAGTTGAAGTCTGGACCCGACCAAATAACAGCTTAATTTCTTCAAAACACTGAAACCTGGACCTGACCAGATAACAATTTACAACTATTGCAAAGCCTGGACCCGACCAGATAACAATTCAACCTCTTCAATTACTGCAAAGCCTAAAAACTGACCAGATAACAATTAATTTAATTTTCCTCAGTAAGTCCCTGTGAAGCCTGGAATACGACCAGATGATAGTCAACTTTATTACCCTTAGCAAGTTACAGTGAAGGCTGGATTTCGACCAGAAAACAACTAACTTTCATCTCTCCAGTCCAGAGATAACTCCTTAGTAGAGCCATGGACAACTAAAGCTCCTAGACTCTATTCCCCATAGAGTTTTCCTCAAGCAAAAGAATAGGAACCAACATTCCCCAGAGGAGTCCTTCTCAAAACAACAGGAATATGAATCCCCATAAAGAGTTTTCTTATGAAGTCAGCATCTACTTTGGATAGCATATTTAAGCCCATCTTCGATAACTCTCAGTCATCTTCTCAAAATGGCATCCGTAAGCCCATTCCCTATATCATCAATCAACGACGTTACTCCATGCGAGTGAAAATTTATTGGCACTCTAGTGTTCAATCATCTTCCACCTTTAGATCACGAAAGGCAGACAAGCCAATCTAAATCTTCAGGTTTAAGAAGATTGAACAGGGGCAGCTGTTGCACCCCAAAATTTGCCCTCCCATTTTACTCAAGGCATGCTCATTAAGGTCCTCAATTGCTCAAGGTTGACCAAGAATTGATTAGACAAACTCTTCTCCTAAGCAATGGTCTTTCAACTAGTTTCACTTTTCACCAAGATGTGTGAGCTCCAAAGGTCTCAAATGTTTTCCATGGTCCTAATATATCTTCAAGTTTGTCCATGCCAAGTTTCATGAACTACAAATTCTCTTTTATCCTCAAGCTCAAGAAATGCATCATTTGGAAGGTACAAGCTCATACATTACAGGAGGTTATTACACCCTATATGCCTCATCATAATGGAATAAATGAAAGAATAGAAGTATACTGAACTTGACGAGATGTAAGTTGAAAGATAAAAATATGCCTAAGAGATTTTGGGTCGAAGCAGCTTCGACAACAATATACATTCTGAATAGATGCTCAAAAGAGAGGATGGTCGAAAAGACACTACATGAGGCTTGGACAGGGTCGAAGCCAAATATAAGTCATCTTAGAGTTCTTTTTGGATCAATGTGTTTCAGACATGTACTTGAACAATTGAGAAAGAAGCTGGATGGTCGAAGGGAAGTCATGGTGCTCATAGGTTATCCTTCGACTGGTGCATACAAGTTGTATTCATTGATTGAAGATAAACTAGTGATCAGTAGAGATGTGCTTGAAGACAAAAGCAAAAGGTGGGATTAGAGTGGAAGTTCAGTTTGACAAGAATCAGACACAACAACAACTATGTTCGAAGGAGATGAACAAAATGAAGCTCCGACAAGTCAAAATGAACAAGTTAATACTTTGACTGGTTGAATCGAAGAACCACCTGTGCAACTGTGTTCGAAGGAGATGAACAGAGCGAAGCTTTGACAAGTCAAAATGAACAAGCTGATACTTTGACTGGTCGAACCGAAGAACCACCTGTGCAACTGTGTTCGAAAGAGATGAACCAAACAAAGCTTCGACTAGTCAAAATGAACAAGTTGATACTTCGACTGGTCGAATTAAAGAACCACCTCTGTAACTTTGTTCGAAGAAGATGAACAAAATGAAGCTTCGACAAGTCAAAATGAACAACGTGATACTTCGACTGGTCGAATCGAAGAACCACCTGTGAAGAAGGAAAGAAGACCCATAATAACAAGAACTGAGTTTGACTAGGCTGATTGTATATGAGAGGTTTCCAGATCAAGCAATCTATGCAGATGGTGACTTAATCGAAGAAGCCATGATGGTGAAACCTTGAGCAATTCGAATTGGTGTGAAGCCATGAAAGAAGAACTTAGAGCCATCGAAAAGAACAAAACTTGGGAGCTTGTCAAAAGAACTAATAAGAAACCAATTGATGTGAAATGGATCTACAAGGGCATGTAAGATTTTAGTTTCCGTCAAGTTGGATGCCCAAACAACTCATAGCATGCTGGCGAAAATGCATAAAATAGATTGGCACATGATTAGATAAAATATAGAAAGTTTCATGCAAAAATAAAATAAAATCTCTCCATCATAATGTACAAAGATATGATGCATAATTGTTGACCTAAACCCTTTCTCTATATAAACCTAATAATCTCAGATGCAAGGGACACACACACATTGCCTATCAAAGCTCCACAAAAAAATCATCAAAGTTGTGAAACTCCCAAAATCCTTCATCCATCCAAACCAGTGTTGTATTCGCATTCCTGAGATTCCCAGGATTCAGCCCAGGCCTCCTCCACACGTGAAAAGCCCTAGAATCCATGGATCACGTTACTCTGGTCAGATGCATAATTTTGATCTTGGACCTTTAATTTCTCACGTTGTAAACTGTTTCTAAGCATCCATATATACTCATACTAATGCCTGGGATGATTTAAGATCGGTTCTTTTGAGTTTCAACGCAGGAAGCATAAGGTGCCATTGTTATGGCACGATTTGGAAATGGTGGTTAAATTGTGTGATACAGGGAACTTTTTTTCAATTTCAAACCCATATTCAGAATCATGGGGTTCGAACTAGGGGGGTCGAATTAAGGGGAAGGACCTGGGTTCGACACCCATGTCATACATTTTTTTCTAACAATTGTATTCTGGATCCCATGCTTGCAGGTATAACATGCACACTATGCACCACATGGTCAACACCAGTAGATCCCATATGATCAGATCCAGTGCTCCCAGACGCGCAGTTCATCATGCACCCTCAACAAATTCCCTCATTGGATCCAATTGCAGATCTGGGCTCATCCTACTTGGGCCCAATGAATGTCAATTTGCACCCTCTGTTTCTGTTTGCTATCCTGGCCCATTTACTCTTTTTGTTTTGTTTTATTATTTATTTTCCTTTAATTGTTTTTTTATTTAATCAGTAAGATAATTATGAAAAAATCACAAAAATTAGGTTTAGATTACTTTTTTTCTTTCCAATTAAAATTAATTTTGTTAATTAATTAATTACTTTAACCTTTTTTTATTTAATTTAAAATTAAATAGACTTAGACTAACTCATGTTCTTTTCATAATAAAAATACCAAAAAAATATGAATTTTTATTTCCTTTTAGTTTCATTTTAGATCACTTTTTTTTTGTTAATCTTACTTAAACATTTTTCCAAATAAAACAAAATAACACAAAAATATTTCCTTTCACTTAGGATTTAGACGCTATTTTCAATTCGCGCGCGTTTATTGCTTTTGTTATCATTTTCATATTAATGTATCTACTTATGGGATGTAATAGATTTTATAACTAGGACTTTACTTTACTACTTTATTTCCCCCAAGTTTTTTGGACATGTAATTAATTCCCCTCCCCGAAGCCTTATAATAGTTTAGGATTTACATTTCCGCACTTTTAATTACTGCAAATTATTGACTGCTTATAGGTATACTAATTAGGATTGTATGGCAAGACAAAAACAAACACTAGCAAACTTAAACATCTGAAGATAAATATCTGAAACACAACACACTCACACACGTGCACCTCTAAGGTACCCCACTTGTTGCCTTCAGAATCAAGAAGTCATGTCCCTCGAACATGGGACGCTTTAGCAAAGACCCTCAGTTAAAAAGATCATAGTCCCTCAATTACCCTTCGATGTTGCCTTTCGGTAAATGATCTAGTCCCTTACGATAAATTGCTAAAACATCCTACAAATTTCCTTTATGACTGTACGATGACCCTCACCTGTCCCTAAAAACATCCAACGACTAAGGCTACCTACTCACTAATAGTAGGATAACACTGTCTAAAGGAAAAGTGGAAAAGAACAACCTTTTGAGTAAAGTAGATAGTTCATATATGCTTGCTCAAAACAAAATAAACTTTTACACGTACACAAAACTCTTTCCAAAAACAATTTTCAAAAATACTTTGTATACGTTCTCTACCAATCCAAGAAACATTACAAAGTTCGTCGTACTAAGACACTTTCTTTCAAAAATACTTTTAAAACACATAAAGCACAAGGTATTTTTTCAAATGAGCTAGAATCTAAGAGCCCGTAGAAAACTACGGATGAAAAGTGTGCTAACACCTTCCCTTTCCATAATCTACCCCCTTACTCAGAAAACTCTCGAAAGGTTTTTTTCTGTTATTTTCACCCTTTCCTTTGTTGGATAAAAGAATATATGGTGGTGACTCTTTCTTACCACAACATTTGTGAATACAAATGCAAAACTAGTACAACAGTCGGTTCTACCACCATATCACAGAACTGACGACTCTGCTGGGGAGATAACTAAAAATGAGTGGGGTTACCTTATAGTTTAGTTCATTCGTTAAATGCTTTACATTGTGTGTTTTGTATGCTTTACTTTTGAGGGATTATTTGGGTTGTTACTAAAAGATCCTACACCCGGATCTGGGGCACCTTTTAGGTAAGTAGAAATAGATCATGGGGAATGTACGGGGTATACCAACACGGTAGAAGCGATAACTACGTTAGTGTGACACATTTGTTGGTACTAGAAGCCCTTGAGTTTAGTCAAGGAGAATACATAGCCGCTGTGTGGTGTCATGAAGCACTAACTGACCTTAGAACCTTTAATTGAACAACTTGGCCATTTTGAAGTAGTGAGATAGTCAGCTTTGGTGCAGTCTGAAGTTGGTTGATACTCGATACTACACTCATTGAGATTGGACTTTCGAGATATTTTGGTCGCCAATAAAGAGGCTTGTGCTGAAACAATACTCGATGAAGAAAGATCAGTGATATTGAGATTCCCTAGAACCCAGTTACTTTTTAGGACAAGTTGAACCAACTATACTTCAAGAGGGTACTTACCTATGGAACTCATGCAAGCCTAAAACTCAAGGACTTATTTGTGTGCTTGTATATATTTGTTTGTATAAAAGAAAAGACGGTGGCCACTCTTTCTTACCACAACATTTGCAAATATAAATGCAAAACCAGTATAACAGTCGGTTCTGCCCCCGTATCACACACCGACTCTTACTCGCACTCTAACGGCAAAGGCAAACACGAGTAAAATAAACAAAGGCTTCAAAGGGCAAGAGAAAACCACGACTTACTGGGAAAATGGGAAATACCAGAGATCCGACTGGTGGTAAATCAAACAGACTCCGCTGGGGAAACAAAATAGATTCACCCTAGGTTTGCTGTGGAGATAATCTAAATCTGAGTGCATAACAATATGGTTACCACTGGTGAAAAAATTGTCTTATACTCATGCATGTTTAAATTCTTTAGCGTAATGCCCCATACAATGGAAATGCTACGCATTTTGATAGATGCAATGTAATGATGCATGTTTAGCAATGCACTGGGGGAAGCAAGTCAATAATCGGCTGCTGAGAAGACAATAAACTTTCGAATGATTATTCTTGCACACCTAATCTTCTATAGA
Source organism: Vicia faba (assembly GCA_948472305.1). Classification (NCBI taxonomy): domain Eukaryota; kingdom Viridiplantae; phylum Streptophyta; class Magnoliopsida; order Fabales; family Fabaceae; genus Vicia; species Vicia faba. The sequence goes on from CATIWC010001071.1 coordinate 96,632, forward strand.
AGAAAGGTAATCTGAACTTCAATGGGGAACCAAGAATCGGAACCACCAACCTCTAAAAAATCGATATCACTGAGGAAGCAATCCTGGGGAGAGTACTGCAAAAATAAATTGCAGTTCAGAGAAAATTTTGAATTCCAATCAAACTCTTAGCCCCCTGGGGAATAAATCTTTTTCCACTGTTATAAAGAGGAGACTTTCGCTGGGGATGGAAACTTTCTCGCATAGAATATCTTGATGAAGATAGCTTCTACCGGAGAGTATAAAAATTCTTAAATAAAAAGAATTCTACTCAGACCACACTGGGGATAACACTATTAGAGGGGGGGGGGGGTCTTCACTTGGGGAAGAAACAAACATCCTGGGAAAAAAAATCCACTGGTGATATCTGTTGTACCCCAAAATTTTCCCTCTCACTTTTCAAGAATTTGCTCACAAGATCTCCTTGACTCAAGACTGCACTAGGGTTTGATCAGCTCAGGACACCTCCTTAGGCACTAATGACCAAAATTAGGGTTTGAGATTCCACAAGGATTTTTGAACTTCCAATGCCCCATATGACCTTCATGGATCCTTATGGACTCCCAAGATCACTCATGTCAAGTTTTAAGCCTTGGATCATATTTTTGCTCAGTCAATTGAGTAGTTGACCTAAAAATTAGTTGTATTGGGGAAAAAGTTAACCATGGACAATTTAAAGTCAAACTTCATAATTCTTGATCCACATCAACATTTTAAACTCATATTTATCATTTGATCAAGTGTGGACCACAACTCCTCAAGAAATTTGATCAAATCTCTAAAAGGGCAAAATGGTTAAAATTAGGGTTTTGATTGAGAAAGGACAATTTTTGATTTTTGACCTAGTAAATGGTCAATTGGGTTAGGGCATGATCTCAAGAGTCCAATTGCATCATTTTTACCTAATGACACGGTTCGAAACATTGCAAGTCCATTGGATTGACAGCTGAATTTTGCAGTCAACTGATCAAAAGTAAACTGTATACTGAAAAGTCAAACTTTGACTTTTTGGTCAAATTCAAGTGCCAAAGATCATAATTCATCAAAACATGTCAAAATATGAAACTTATTCATCAAGAAATAAAAAATTCAAGATTCAAGGTAAACTTCCAACATGAAAGTTGTAGATCTCCATGAAATCTACAACTTTTCTTTACACAACTCCTTCCAAAAATGCTTGGATCTCAAGTTATAATTTTATGAACATGTGGTCATGAAACTAAACACTTAGTGAAATTTTGCCCTAATTTGGTCAGGATTTTGACCCAACTTCATGGAAATTTTTCATATAGTTTCAAGGGGAATCTTCAAAATCAATTTAAACATGGGTTGTAGAGCACATTGCAAGCTTTCCAAAATGTTCAAGAACTCCTTGAGATCATTCTTGAGTAAGGAGAATCGAAGAGATGAAGTTAGGGTTTTATCACTTGAATTACAAGTCATTTTTGATGAACACATGAACCAAATCCATGATAGGATGCATAATATTTGCTTTGCAGGCCTCAAAATTGTTTGTAACTCCATAATTAAATGTTTACACAACTGTTAGGGCTTTGATCCAAGCAATTGAGCTATTATCCAAGTTGCATTTCCATTAATGGCACAAAGTTAACATTGCCATTCTTGTAAAGCAAGATTTTTGCATAAAGTCCATTCTTGAGCCTCTAACTTGTTCCCTCTGATCACACTCCATCCATAAAGTCAGAAGCAAGCTTGTTTAAAGCATAACCACTCTATCTTAGCAAGTACACAAGGCTTTGAAACTTGAATTTCTCAAAAATCACATGTTATGCATAAACTTGTGATTTTGAATTCTGATCAACAAGAAGTCTCCAAATTTGTTGCTTATAAATAGAGTCACTATTTGTAAGCTAAAGGATGAGCTTAAGCACCCTGAAATACACCAAAACTCTCTCAAATCAGAAATTGCCCAAAAACTCCATTGTTGCACAGTTTCTGAAACAACACTTTTAACAAATCTTCATCATGTTTTGCAGTGACCAGATTGAGCAACTGACCATGCTTTCTAGTGAAATGAGAACCTTCAAAAACCCTTAATGCCATATCCTTCAGTTGGAGAGACACTTTCACAAGGTTGATCTGTACAGTGTTCCTACGGGCAGATGCCATGTCCTACAAAATAGAGCAAAAATGAGCCCTAAGGAATCCTTGAAATGGTTAGTCATGATATGACATGCTTATAATGTCATGATTAGGTTATAAAATCACATGTATAGCAAACAACAAACAAGTCACATCAAGTACTTAGGTTTAAGGATTGCATGAGTTTTAAGGTCATACCCTCTTGAAGTTGGATTAGTTCAACCTGTCCTATAAATAGTAACCGGGTTCTAAAAGGGATCTCAATATCACTGATCTTTCTCCCAGCTTCGTTCAATAGGTGATTAACTCGCAACTAAACAAAGCTCAAGAGTCATACCTCAATGAGTGTAACATCGAGTATCTGTCGACCTTGGGAATAAACCAAAGCCGGCCACCTCGCTACGTCCTATTGGCCAAGTTGTGCAATTAAAGGTTCTAAGGTCAGTTGATGCTTCACGACACCACGCGGCGGCCTCCTACTCTCCCTGATTGACTCAAGGGTTAGAGGTACCAACCAAAGTACCACATCAACGTAGCTACTACTTCAACCATGCCGGTATACCCCAGCATAGTTCCCTCACAATTTATTGCTACTTACCTAAAAGGTGTTCCCTAGATCTGGGTGTAGGATTTATAGTAACCCCAAACAAACCCTCGAAAGTAAAGCAATCAAGACAATCAAGAGAAGCAGTTTAATGACCTAGATCCTAAGGTATACCCCACTTCATATAATTCCCCAACAAAGTTGCCAGTTCTGTGATACGGTGGCAGAACCGACTGTTTTTACTGGTTTGTGTTTTATGTTTTTTATTCGCAAAATGTTGCGGTAAGCAAGAGTCGCCACCGACTTTTATTTTATCCAATCATGGAAAAGGAAAAAGAACAAAAAAAAACCTTTTTTCGAGATATTCTGAGTACAGGGGGGTATATTATAGAAAGGGAAGGTGTTATCACCCTTTCTATTCGTAGTTATCTACGGGCTCTTAGGTACTTGCTCATTTTTCAAATTGCCTGTGTGTGTTTGTCTTGAAAATGTTTTACGTCGTGATAACCCTTGTATCAGTCCTCAAGGATGTGACGAAGTTTGTTTTGAAAACTTGTTTTGAAAAGTGTTTGTGTGAAAAGTTTTTATTGAGCAAATACTTAAGATTCTACTACTCGAAAAAATATTATTCGTTCTATTTCCTTTAGACATTGCTATCCTACTATTAAGGAGTAGGTAGCTCCGTCGTTGGAGTTGTAAGGGGCATTCGAAAGGGACGAGTACAATCACTAAGCAATAGTTAGAAAAATTTAGTAGTAACCCTAGAGTCTTAAGATCTTTTCGAGGCAACGTTTCCGAGGAAACATTCAAATGCGACACTTTGGTCTTTTAGACTGGAGGGCAACCACTAAAATCTCTTGTGCTTAATGATTATTTACCGAAGGCAACCGAAGTGAGGAAAACCCTAGGAGTGAATATGTGCATATGAGTTTTTTTTCCAGTTATTTAGTCTTTGCACATTAGGTGATCTACCGTTTTAAATTTCAAGCATTCTTTCCATAGAATCCTATTAGCCATGCATCTAGACAGTTAAAGATTGCGGGAATTTAAAGTGCGAAAAATAAAACCTAGCTATTACAAGGCTTTAGGGAGGGGGATTAATTACATAACCAAAAGTGGGGGAAAAGCGATAAATAAAAACCCTAATTTTAACTATTACAAACCAATAAGCAGTTACATAATTATGAAAAAGAAATAATTAAATGCGCGGCGAACTAAATACAAGGATGGTTGAAAAAAACCTAAAACTCTAAGTGAGGAAAAGTATTTTTTATGGATTTTTATTTGCGAAAACAATTAAATTAGAAATTAACTAAACCTAATTTCTAATTGTTTTTAATTATGAAAGAAATTAAATTACCCTAATTTTATAATAAAATTAATTAATTAAAGAAATAAATATTTATGAGAAAAATGATTTTGGTGTATTTTTGAAGAAAATTAATTAAGTTATGTACAATTAAAATCCTAAGTCTAATTATTTTTAATTATATATAAAAAAAAATTAAATTGCCATAAGTTAAATTAAACTAACTAATTTAAAAATAAATGTATTATTAAAAAAGATTTTTATGATTTGTGATTTGTTAATTTAATAAAAAATAATAATTTTGTGTTAATTAAAAAGAAAAGGAAAATAATTAAAGAAAATAAATAGAGAAAGAAAATAAAGATTTAGGCCTGTTTGCATTGCTGAAGAGGGGGGAGAGAATCTGAATTTTGGCCCAACAAAGCTGAGCCCAAGTTGACCACGTTCGATTAGATGTAGCCTTTGACTTGAACGTGCACCATGGACCTTCAGGCTAGAAGCGTTAGATCTGGGTAGAAGTGCATCCAGTGGCTGGACGTTGAGGTTGCATAGAATGCGCCTAGAGGAGTAATGCATTGGATCTGCAGAGAAATATGAAGAAAATAATAAAATGCACACGCCTGGGATCGAACCCAGGACGTGTACATCAAAGGCACACTCCTCAACCGTCTGCGGTAGCTTGTCAATTTGTATATATAATGAATAAATAAAAGAGAAGCTAAAAACAAATAATATGCCAAAAAAGCACGTGAGATTCAAATCAGCCAGTCATGGGTTGCCACACATCATCTTCTTCGCTGCAACCATCGTTTTAGGGTAAAGACTTATACCTACGGACATTTTCCATAGCTATAAACCCGCAAGCTTTAAAAATTCACCACACGTATGATAAATTAATTCTAGCTATACCAATCAATTGGATTTGATATCTTGAACACAGTGGTCTCCATCTTTTGGCCTAATATCACCCTTACTGAAAAGCCCCAAAGTGGACCTTAAAACCCTAACCATGGCAATCGTCCATACCTACACTTAAAATCCAATTAAAGGGTACATGTAGTTTGCAAACAAGATGATAAATAAAAATATATGATTAGGATATGTTTAGGATGCGTAAAACATTGAAATCGAATTTGAGTTTTTGGTACAAATCGTGATACCTTCATGGGCGATTTCTGGATGTTTTGATGCTTGCAATTGATCGTGTTAGCTTCAGGAGCGGTCTAAGAATCATTTGGAAGCTTTGGAATGGTGTGAATTGCCCTATATCCCAGAATTTGAACCAAACTTTTTTGTCAAAAATTTTGAGTTTGCTTTGGCCTTTTCACGACTGCAACCCTTGTCCCTTTGATCTGCAATTGTTATGCACTTATAGTAGACTGAATTAGGTCAATAAAATTGGCATGAATCTTGAGAAATAATGGAAATTGGATTTGATTTGATCTTGTATGATATATTTCTAAAACAAGCTTCAATCCAATCTTTTTCAATCCAAATCCACTTTGCACGAATTGGCTGGCATGTTAGCTGTATATGGACTCAAAATGTGCATAAAAAATCAAGGATTTGATTTGATTTCATTATTTTACTATTTTATATTGATTTGTTTTGATTTAAATGAAATAAAATCAAAATAAACAATAAAAATAATAGAATAATAGGTGGAAAAGCTCAGGGGTCATGGGTCCTATTAGAAACATGTTTCAAACAAGAAAACATGGGCCCCTTTGGAAAAAATGCAAATTCGATCAATGTTGACTTTTGACAATTTTCCAAAAATTTCCAACTTTGACAATGCATATCTATCTCAATTTTGACCCTAGGAGGGTGTTATTGGACTTTTTAGAAAGCTTAGGATGTCCCCTAACCAACCCTTTTGGTTTCATTTCAATTGAGTCTTCCGTGTTCATGTAAGAAGCTTTGACCCAAAAGGTGTTTTTGTTGACTTTTCAAAAGGACCTATAATGTAGAAATTCATATCTTTTGATGAGTGCATATTTTGAACTTGTAGGATGAAGATGAATTACAAGGAATTTCATCCTCTTCAAAATGAGCCTTGGATGGAAAATTTCTGTTAAAGTATGAAGAAGTTATGCTTGGTCAAAGTTTGGTTGACTTTTCTTGAGAAACCCTAATTTAGAAACTTTTGGGTTTTGATGAATTTGGAGCATTCCTTGGGGAATCATGATCAACCCTTGATCAAATGATGAAAGTAATTTCAAAATGTTGATGTTGACCAAAAATCCTGAGGTTTGACTGTATGTGGGTCACGGTTGACTCTTGACCTAGTATAGTCGATTCTCAAGTTCCTAAACAGTTGACTGAGCAAACTTCTTATGCAAGGCCTGAAACTTGGCATGGATGATCTTGGGAACATATTAGGACCTTGGAAAGCATTTGATTCCTTTGTGGTTCACGCATCTTGATGAAAATGGAAACCCTAATTTGAGGTATACTGCCTTAGGAGAGAGTTTGTTTGGTCAACTCTTGGACTTCCTTGAGCAACTTGGGGACCTCAATTGACATTGGTTGAGTAAAATGGGAGGGAAAATTTTGGGGTACAACAGCTGCCCCTGTTCAATCTTCTTAAACCTGAGGATTTAGATTGGCTGCTCTGCTTTTCGTGATCTGAAGGTGGAAGATGATTGAACACTAGAGTGCCCAGAAATTTGCACTCGCATGAAGTGGCACTTGATTTGTGATATCGAGAATGGGCTTACAAATGCTATTTGGAGGTCGATAATGGAAGATTGCCAGAGATGGGCTTAAAGATGCCATCCTGGATGCGACAGAGAATTGTCGGAGATGGGCTTAAAGACGCCATCTAGAGAATGTGGATTTCCTAAGATATTCCTTTAACGAGAGTCCCTATTGCTGTTGTTGATGAGGAATCTGCCGAGGAATGTTGATATATGTCTTGGGATAAATATAATTTTAGGAGCTTCAGTTGTCCGTTACTCTACTGGGAAAATAACTCTTGCTTGAGGAAGCGGAAGTGAAGTGCATATCTAGTCAGGGTACAAGCTGCACCATGACTTACTGGGGAAATGTGTAACCAATCGTGTTTGATTAGGTCCAAGTCTTACAGTGTTTTGGACTGCCGTCTGGAGATAAGAGAGAAGGAACCTGGATAGTAAGGTTATGAGAAGGAACCTGGATAGTAGGGTTACTTCAATATGAAAGCCTGGATAGTAGGGTTGTGAGAAGGAACCTGGATAATAGGGTTACTTCGATATGAAAGCCTGGTTAGTAGGGCTGTGAGAAGGAACTTGGATAGTAGGGTTACTTCGATATGAAAAGCCTGGATAGTAGGGCTGTGAGAAGGAACCTGGGTAGTAGGGTTACTTCGATATGAAAGCCTGGATAATAGGGATGTGAGAAGGAACCTGGATAACAAGGTTACTTCGATATGAAAGCCTGGATAATAGGGCTATGAGAAGGAACCTAGATAGTAGGGTTACTTCGATATGAAAGCCTGGATAGTAGGGCTGTGAGAAGGAACCTGGATAGTACGGTTACTTCGATATGAAAGCCTGGATAGTAGGTCTGTGAGAAGGAACCTGGATAGTAGGGTTACTTCTATATGAAAGCATGGATAGTAGGGATGTGAGAAGGAACCTGGATAGTAGGGTTACTTCTATATGAAAGCATGGATAGTAGGGATGTGAGAAGGAACCTGGGTAGTAGGGTTACTTCGATATGAAAGCCTGGGTAGTAGGGCTGTGAGAAGTAACCGGGATAGTAGGGTTACTTCGATATGAAAGCCTGGATAGTAGGGCTGTAAGAAGGAACCTGTATAGTAGGGTTACTTCAATATAAAAGCCTGGATAGTATGGTTGTGAGAAGGAACCTGGATAGTAGGGTTACTTCGATATGAAAGCCTGGATAGTAGGGTTATAAGAAGGAACCTGGATAGTAGGGTTACTTCGATATGAAAAGCCAGGATAGTAGGGTTGTGAGAAGGAACCTGGGTAGTAGGGTTACTTCGATATGAAATCCTGGATAGTAGGGATGTGAGAAGAAACCTGGGTAGTAGGGTTACTTCGATATGAAAAGCCTGGATAGTAGGGCTGTGAGAAGGAACCTGGGTAGTACAGTTACTTTGATATGAAAAGCCTGGATAGTAGGGCTGTGAGAAGGAACCTGGGTAGTAGGGTTGCTTCGATATGAAAAGCTTAGATAGTAGGGCTGTAAGAAGAAACCTGGATAGTAGGGTTACTTCGATATGAAAAGCCTGGATAGTAGGGCTGTGAGATGGAACCTGGATAGTAGGTTGCTTCGATATGAAAAGCCTGGATAATAGGGCTGTGAGAAGGAACCTGGATAGTAGGGTTACTTCGATATGAAAGTCTGGATAGTAGGGTTGTGAGAAGGAACCTGGATAATAGGGTTACTTCGATATGAAAATCCTGGATAGTAGGGCTGTGAGAAGGAACCTGGGTAGTAGGGTTACTTCGATATGAAAATGTAGATTAGTGACCCGTTTGATTTCGGGAACTGAGTTTCCATTAGTCGCCTGTAGATGTGATTTGTATAACTGCTGGATTTGTTGAAGCTAATCGTCTTTTCCTAAAAAGATATCAGGGTTAGTTATATGCGATGTATGAAATGCAGGGTGAGATGATGTTCTCAAAATAAATGATATTATGTTGTACTTGACATGTATGCGTATGTCATGATGTATGTTTATGAAATGCTATCAGGGTGTGTTTGTGTCTGGGAAAATAAATCCCTGACGATTGCTGGAGATTTTTAAATATTCTGTCGGGATGAGATGCTGGAGAATAACTCTGCAGGGACCAAACATAGGGGGAAGAGATACTCTATTTGTAGACCTGCCGATCTAGAGGAACAAACTTAGATGGGGATGAAATTCCGTTGCTGGAAGTGATGAGCTCTGTTAGAGATTGAGCTTCTGTATCTGTAGAAATAAACATCACTTGGGAGGATAAGATTTATTGACTCGCCTGCGATTATGAACCTCGGTCGGGGATAGTTACGTCCTATTTCGGGAAAGCTGACATCAATTCCTTTGGATACTTTTACTCTGTGGGGAGTGTATGTACCAACAATTATGTTCCCAAGCTGACTCCATCTCGATACCTGCTGGACAGAGGAATCGTTGGGTTTGGTACTTCTTGTTTTTTTTTCCTGTTTCTGGAATTACGAGTAATTGCCTTTGTTTCTTATGTAAATATTTATGAGCAACAATCATTTTCAAATGCATATATAAAAAATAAATCATTGGACATTCTTGCAAAACAAAACAGAAAAAGAAACAAACAAATTGAAGTTTTGTAAAAATGACTTGTATTGATTTTGAAATTGGCCTGTAATAGGCGTTTTGTACAAGGAGGCTGACATCCTAGTAAGAGAACACCGCCGAAAGATAGAAATTATACAATTTGTGTAAAAGAAGGTAAAACAACTATGTGAAACAACCCCAATTGGTTCCAACTCTGCTATTGCCTTTATATCTTCAAGCGTCTCATCACTTTGCTACTTGGCCGAAGGTTGATCAGATTGATTGGCGCTGTCCGAGCTTGATAGTCGATACCGAAGTCTGGTTGCAAAATGATCCAATGAGACATAGTGATACGCTTCAATCCCTAACTTTTTCCTGGATTTCCCTTTCGGGTTTTCAATCCACCGGGATACCCTTTTTTGCCCAAGCCTCCCTTTCGGGTTTTCGACTTGCCAGGTGTACAGTTTTTTCTTCTTTTCATCCCTTACTTTTTCCCGAACCCTTTTGGTTCGCCGGGAAGCCCTTATTTTTGCCTAGGCCAGTTAACCTAGCGGGTCTTTGATTAGGCGTAGTATCTTTTCACTATGTCTGCATTGACAGGGTGCGGAAGGTCGTCACTATCCATGGTGGTTAGAATCATAGCTCCTCCCGAGAAAATGTTCTTAACCAGAAATGGCCCTTCGTACGTGGGGGTCCATTTCCCCTGGGATCACCTTGCGGCAGTATGATGCGCTTGATTACTAGATCCCCGACTTGATATTCTTGGCGTCTGACTTTCTTGTTAAAATCCTTGATGATTCTCTTTTGATACGTTTGACCATGACAGATAGTGGTAAGTCTTTTTTCATTGATTATATTCAGTTGATCAAGTTGGGTTTGGATCCATCGTCTTCGTTCAAACCTGCATCCTTCATAATCCTGAGAGAGGGTATCTGGACTTCTATGGGTAGGACTGCCTCTATGCCATATACCAGAGAGTAGGGTGTTGCCCCGGTCGATGTCCGTGCTGAGGTACGGTACCCATGAAGAGCGAATGGTAACATCTCATGCCAGTCTTTATATGTCACCGTCATCTTCTGTACAATCTTCTTGATGTTCTTGTTAGCTGCTTCAACATCGCCATTCATCTTCAGCCGGTAGGGAGAAGAATTATGATGTTGTATCTTGAACTGTTTACAGAGCTCGGTGATCATTGTGTTATTGAGATTCGTACCATTGTCAGTAATAATTCTCTCTGGCACACCGTATCGACAGATCAGATTGTGTTGGATAAACCGCGCCACAACGTTCTTGGTCACAGTAGCAAAAGAGGCTACCTCAACCCACTTCGTGAAGTAATTAATGGCTACTAAGATGAAACGATGCCCATTAGACGCAATAGGTGTGATCTCACCAATCATGTCGATGCCCCACATTGCAAAGGGCTAAGGAGCTGTCAGGACGTTTAAAGGAACTGGAGGCACATGCACCTTATCAACGTAGACTTGGCACTTATGACAAGTTCAAGAGTGCTGATAGCAATCGGCTTCCATAGTGGACCAATAATATCCTGCCAGTAGGATCTTCTTAGCCATGGTATGTCCACTAGAATGGGTTCCGAAGGTGCCTTCATGTAGATCTGTCATGATCGTCTCTGCTTCGCTCTTGTCTACACACCGTAGTAGTGTGGAGTCATGGTTGCGTTTATAGAGGATCCCATTACTAAGGAGGAACTTTGTAGCAAACCTTCTCAGAAACTTCTTATCATTGACAGATGCCCCTTCGGGATACTCCTGAACCTCGAGATACCTTTTGACTTCATGAAACCAGGGTTTGTCTGCCACTTCTTCGGTGTCGATCTCACAGCAGTGTGCTGGTTCATCTAACCTCTCAATGGTAACCTGGGGAGCTTCATTGTCCCACCTAACTTTGAACATAAAAGACATGGTAGCTAGCGCGTCCGCCAACTGGTTCTCTTCTCGTGGTAAATGTTCAAAGGTTACCTCTTCAAAGTGTGGGAGCAATGTTAGTACATACTCTCTGTAAGGAATGAGATTCAGGTGCTTCGTATCCCACTCGCTTTTGATCTAACTTATCACCAAAGTGGAATCCATGAATACATTCAAGAACTTGATCCTCAAGTCAGTAGAGCTCGAAGACCCATGATACATGCTTCATACTCCGCCATGTTGTTGGTGCAGTTGAAACATAATCGGGCGGTGAACGGAGTATGAAAGCCCTCGGGAGACATGATTACAACGCCAATTCCCTTACCTAGTGCGTTCGAGGCTCCATAAAAATACATAGACCATCGGGATCCTTCCTCAGGTCCTTCATCCGGTCCAGGTTTTTCGTAGTCAGTCACCAACATAATATTCTCATCCGGGAACTCAAAATTCATGGACTGGTAGTCATCCACGGCCTGATGAGCCAAATGATCAGCCAATACACTTCCCTTGATTGCTTTTTGGGTTGTATATTGTATGTCGTACTCAGTTAAGATCATTTTCCACCTTTCTATCCTTCCGGAGAGAGCGGGCTTCTCGAAAATATACTTGATCAGATCTATCTTCGATATCAACAAGGTAGTGTGAGTCAACATATATTGTCTCAGTCGGCGAGCAGCCCATGCCAAAGCGCAACAAGTTTTCTCGAGCAATGAGTATCCTGTCTCACAGTTGGTAAACTTTTTGCTAAGGTAATAAATTGCGTGCTCTTTTCGACCAGACTCGTCATGCTTCCCTAACACACACCCCATTGAATTGTCTAACACTGTCAAGTATAATATCAAAGGTCTTCCTTCAACTGGAGGCATTAGAATTGGCGGTTCTTGAAGGTATTCTTTGATTCTTTCGAAAGCGGTCTGGCATTCATCATTCCACTTTACTACTTGATCTTTCTTCAGCAGCTTAAAGATTGGCTCACAAGTAGCAGTCAGATGCGGAATAAACCTGGCGATATAATTCAGGCGTCCCAAGAAACCTCTAACTTCCTTCTCTGTACGGGGAGCCGACATTTCTTGTATGGCCTTTACCTTCGTAGGGTCTACCTGAATACCTTTATCGCTGATGACAAATCCAGAAGCTTACCAGATCTTACCCCGAAGGTACACTTGTTCGGATTCAACCTCAGCTTATATATCTTCAATCTATCAAACAATTTCTAGAGATGATCAAGGTGTTCTTCCTCCGTCTGAGACCTGGCTATCATATCATCAACATAAACTTCAATCTCATGGTGAATCATATCGTGGAACAAAGCGACCATAGCGCGCTGATAGGTTGCCCCAGCATGATTTAACCCAAAAGGCATCACCTTGTAGCAGAAGGTGCCCCATTGTGTAACGAAGGTTATCTTCTCCATGTCTTCAGGAGCCATCTTGATCTAGTTATAGCCACAGAAACCATCCATGAAGGAGAAGATTTTGTGCTGCGTGGTGTTGTCGACCAGAACATCAACGTGAGGAAGTGGGAAGTCATCCTTGGGGCTTGCCCAGTTCAGATCTCTGTAATCAACACATATCCGTACCTTACCGTCCTTCTTAGGTACCGGAACAACACTGGAAACCCACTGTGGATAGGAAGTGACAGCTAAGAATCCTGCGTTGAACTGTTTCATGACCTCTGCCTTGATCTTCTCTGACATTTCAGGGCGTGTACGACGGATCTTCTGTTTAACCGGAGGACAATCTTCTTTAGTCGGCAGGCGATGTACCACAATATCAGTGTCTAAACCAGGCATGTCTTCATAGGACCAGGTGAAGATCTCGACATAGTCATGCAACATCTGTATCAGCCTTTGTTTGATGCTAAACTCCAGATTTGCACCTATTTTAACCTCTTTTCTGTCTTCCTCAGTACCCAAATTCACTGTCTCAACCGGCTCTTCATGAGGCTGTATGGCCCTTTCTTCCTGCTGTAATAGTCTAGCAAGTTCTCTAGCCACCTCACAATCATCCTCACCTTCGTCCTTGTCTTGGTTGATCGGATCTTTGAAGTCATAACTGGCAATAGCAGAGCTATTATCAATGGGATCCAGAGTGGATATGGATCTGCATTATGATACGTGAGTGTGTGTAAGAGAATAACTATTTCTATAAAGTGAAAATCAGAAGAGAAAAACAGAGAGCGCAAAATTTGTATGCAAGAAACGTCCAATGCTTTATTAATGATATATGAAATGACAAATAATAGCCCTCACAAGCAAAGCCAAGGTTCCTCGGGCAAGGCACCGAGGCGTAAAGTTTTAAATTGTTTGTTACAAATTTTAAAACAAATAAGTCAATTACTGCGGAATAAAAGAAACAAGTATGAAGTCCCTAGTCGTCCAATTACTCGGTCCACCATTGGTTGTTGGGTAGATCCAACTGTCGATGTCTTAGTCCTCTTCACTGTCTTCAATGGCGTTAATCTCACGATTGCTGATGCGTAGGGGAGGTCCTCTAGCCCGAGCGCGTCTAACAGCCCTTTGAGCCCCTGTAGTAAAGCCTAAACCAAATTTATCAGTTTTATGAGTGAAATCAGGGAGCTGACCCCAATTGGCACACCCACCTTCTTCAACCGCGGCCCTGGCGTCCTTGAGAGAAGCCATCCTCAAAGGAGGTTTGTTGCTAGTAGTTTCAAATGATGCCAAGATCTGAGGGACCTCTTCAAAATTCTGACAAGGAGTTTTGATGAATTCCTCATCCATCTCTACGTAGCGGAAGGAGTTAAGGTGACTCACCATATATTCTTCTTCACCCCACACTGTGACAATCTTTCCTTTCACCGAATACTTCAGCATTTGGTGGAGTGTGGAGGTGACTGCCCCAACCTCGTGGATCCAAGGACGACCCAACAAACAAGAATATGACGACCTGATATCCATCACATAAAAAGTGGGCCCAAAAGTCTGAGAACCCACTTTGACAGGGATGTCCACCTCCCCGTGCACCATTCTCTTAGATCCGTCAAAAGCCCTTACCACAATGTTACTAGGCTTTAGAGTCAAACCCTTGCAATCCAACTGGTCCAACGCCTTCTTTGGCAGAACATTCAGTGAAGACTCAGTATCTACCAACACATGAGCCATAGTGGTGCCCCTGCATTCAATCGAGACATGCATAGCATCATTATGCTTTCTTCCTTTTGGTGTCAAATTCGCATCTGAAAAACCCAGCCCATTATCAACAATCAGGCTGGCCACACAATCTTTGAACTGATCAGTTGAAGTTTCCTACGGCACATGCGCAGTCTTGAGAAATGCAATCAAATCCTTTGCATGGGCTTCAGAACACAATAGCAGAGAAAACATGGATATATTTGATGGGGTCTTCCCCAGCTGCTCGACCACATTATAGTCGCTCTTCTTAATGATTTTCAGTATTTCCTCCATTTCTTGCTTAAAGGCTTCCACAACAATTTTTCTAGGCGCCTCCATCCGGGCAGGCTCACCTATAACTTCTTTGCCGCGGATATCAGACGATTCACCGACAGAGGTAATAACTGGAGTAAGAACATGAACAATAGCAGATGTACTAGCAGGAACAACAGATGGAATAATAATAGGCTTGTTGACAGTCTTAGGGGAAATCTCGGGGGAGAAGATCCTTCCACTTCGGGTAACTTTGCTGGTTCCGACAATGTTACCAATATCAGGATCAACCTCTTCATCTTTCAAATCTTGTTTGATGCCATGATAGTACACATCGGCACCATAATGCCAGGGGACAGCTTTGTCCGAGACATATGGGCATGACCAGGAATAGTGATTATCAATGGAGCAATTCTTGGAGTAGATGTAATCCTAACAGGTCTTCTCGAGGAAACCTTGGAAGGATTGGCGGAAATGGTTATAATAACAACGTCTTCATATGGAATAACAAGAACTAGAGTTTTCTCAAATAGAATTTCTTTGCTATCTATCAGGCGTTGAGCACCTAACTTCAGTAAACAACAACAAGAAGGTAGAAACGAACACATGCGGTAACCTTCACCACAACCCGGAAATAAACCGGCCAACAACAAATTCTTATTGACAGTCATGAGAGGAGTAGATACTTCATCGACAGAGGTAACAAATAAATCAATATCAACAACATTAACTCCACGACCGTGTTTAGGCATGGGAGCAGTTATGACGTTGGGCTTCTCTGGAGCATCAAAATCTATTTCTTTGGCTTCAATCAAGTCTTGTATTTTATTCCTCAGAGCCCAACAATCATTTGTATCGTGGCCAGGACTCTCAGAATGATAGGCACACCGAGAATTTGGATTATATCGGGGAGATGTAGTATTTGGATTCTTGGGAGCCTCTCTCAAAGTTGCCAAGTTGGATCTCAGCAGATGAGGTAGAACTTCAGCCAATGTCATGTTGATGCAGGTAAACTGCCGTTGTGGTCTTTCCACCCTTTGTTGATTATTGCATTCTGGAGTAACGACAGGTCTAGGTATCATCACGACACTTACTATCTGACGAGGTTCAACCCTGTTTTGGCCCCTCGGGCTATAAACAGCACTGGATTCCTTCTTACCAGCAAAAGGCTTCTTTACCGAACTCGAAGAGGAATCCTTTTGTAGTTTGCTACTTCGAATCCCAGCTTATACTCTCTCTCCAGTTAGAATCAGCTCAGTAAAACCAACTGACGAGCTGCCGATCAGATGATTGAAAAATGAACCAGATAGCGTCCCCATAAAAATATCAACCAACTCCCTATCAGACAATGGGGGTTGAACTCTCCCAGCCAAGTCACTCCATTTCTGTGCATAGTCATTAAAGCCTTCACTTGCACCCATGGACCTACTATGTAGTTGAGTACGCGTAGGAGCAATGTCGACATTATACTGATACTGCTTGTAGAAAGCAACAGCCAGATCTTCCCAATTTCGGACATTGGCTCCCTCTAGTTGGTAGAACCATTCAAGCTGAGTCCCTGACAGACTATCTTGAAAGAAATGAACCCACAGATTTCTATCAGCGGTGTGGGGCTGGATCTTTCTGACATAAGAATGAAGATGGAGCTTTGGGCAGGACACCCCATCATACTTAGAAAAACTGGAGCTTTGACCTTCTGCGGGATGACCACTCCCGACACTAATCCCAATTCTTCGAAATCTAGTCCAGGTATCCTCTGAACTTCCATGGCACTCAGACGATTTTCCAACTGTTTGTATCTATCCTCAGCAAGAGGATATTGCTCATCATTGTAATCGGTATCATTGTTAGAAACTGCAGGGCTGAGGTCCTTCTCTTCTTCCTGATTCTCCCCTTCCTTAGATGAAGAGGTCAGATTGACTTGTCGCTTTAACCGCTCTCTAAACCTTCTGCCCATATTCAGAATACCAGCAGCCTTCTTCTTTTTCTTCTTTTCTTTCAGGATAAGGGCTTTCAAATCCTCCTTCCCTTTTTCCAGACTGATGAACATTTGTTGGAACTGGGCGTTCTGTGCCTGAAGGTCCTTGATGCTTTGTTCAGAAGACATTTCTGTTGAAATAAACAACGAAGAAGATGAGAAACCTGTAATGGTACCTGTTTATGCAATGCTATGGATGGGATGTGTATGCAATGATTTCAAGGATTCTTAAAGGCTCATATTTGTTTAACCAAAAGAAACACACATTAATTGCATTAATAAGTTCAAATTGTTACAAAGAATGACTTTTAGGCTTACAATTAAACAAAACAAAACTTAAAGAAAGAAACTAGGTCTCCCAGGAGCGCATCCTCTTTGGTGCGATGTAGGAATTTATGTTCCTTTCTTCATGAAGTAGCCTAGTGAGCTCCAGGACCTTCTTCTCGCTAGCATAGAACTGAGCTTCAAATGTGTCCCGCCCCTCTTTGAGTTGAACCCAGGACTTCTGTAACTCTTCATGATCGATTGGCATGCCGGGATGATGACCAAGTGAATTAGTGTCTCCTTCAGTAGCTGGCTCTATGATTATTGGTAGGACATCTGGGTAAGGAATCCTAAGGCTTTGGGCGCGAGCTCGTACCCACCGGAGATAAGGCTCAAGAGGAATGGAATTCTTATGTCCTAGCGTCTTGCTATCGATTTTAAGCACCATGCCCTAAGCCTTTATGAACCTTTTGCAGTATTCCTGAGCATCATTGTCATAGTTGAAGGAAATTCCTTGGATGAGCGTGTCATGTGGACCATCTCTTCTCACATAACCAAACTGACGTAAGGCCAAACAAGGGTTGTAAGTGATTCCTCCCCTAATGCCTAAGAGAGGGACATTAGGGAATTCACCACAATGATCAATGATGGTAATATCTTCCGAGAACCGCGAACACCAATGAATGTCTGAATGCTTGAGGGACATCAACCTACAAGACCATTTCAAACCCTGTTCATTCTTCAAAATAACCCTGGGTAGGTGCGAAATAAACCACCTAGCCAATAGAGGAGTGCAACACATGAGGGTTCCCGTTCTCTTTAGAGTGCGAGCATGCAGAGAGTGCCAACCAAAGTGCCACATCAATGTAGCTACTGCTTCAACCGTGCTGGTATACCCCAGCATAGTTCCCTCACAGTTTATTTCTACTTACCTAAAAGGTGTTCCCTAGATCCTGGTGTAGGATCTATAGTAACCCCAAACAAACCCTCGAAAGTAAAGCAATAAAGACAATCAAGAGAAGAAATTTAATGACCTAGATCCTAAGGTATACCACACTTCATATAATTCCCTAGAAGAGTCGCCAGTTCTGTGATACGGTGGCAGAACCGACTATTTTTACTAGTTTACATTTTGCGTTTTTTTGTTCGTAAAATGTCGCGGTAAGCAAGAGTCACCATCGACTTTTATTTTATCCAATCATGGAAAAGGAAAAAGAACAGAAAAAACCTTTTTTCGAGATATTCTGAGTACGGGGGTAGATTATAGAAAGGGAAGGTGTTAACACCCTTTCTATCTGTAGTTATCTACAGGCTCTTAGGTACTTGCTCATTTTTCAAATTGCTTGTGTGTGTTTGTCTTGAAAATGTTTTACTTCGTGATAACCCTTGTATCAGTCCTCAAGGATGTGACGAAGTTTGTTTTGAAAATTTTTTTTGAAAGGTGTTTGTGTGAAAAGTTTTTATTGAGAAAATACTTAAGATTCTACTACTCGAAAAAAGATTGTTCATTCTATTTCCTTTAGACAGCACTATCCTACTATTAAGGAGTATGTAGCACCATCGTTGGAGTTGTAAGGGACATCCGAAAGGGACGAGTACAATCACTAAGCAATAGTTAGAAAACTTTAGTAGTAACCCTAGAGTCTTAAGATCTTTTCGAGGCAACGTTTCCGAGGCAACATTCGAATGGGACACTTTGATCTTTTAGACTGGAGGGAAACCACTAAAATCTCCTATGCTTAATGATTGTTTACTGAAGGCAACCGAAGTGAGGAAAACCCTAGGAGTGAATATGTGCATATGAGTTTTTTTCCAGTTATTTAGTCTTTGCACATTAGGTGATCTACCGTTTTAAATTTCAAGCATTCTTTCCATACAATCCTATTAGCCATGCATCTAAAAAGTTAAAGATTGCAGGAATTTAAAGTGCGAAAAATAAAACCTAGCTATTACAAGGATTTGGGGAGGGGGATTAATTACATAACCAAAAGTGGGGGAAAAGCGATAAATAAAAACCCTAGTTTTAACTATTACAAACCAATAAGCAGTTACATAATTATGAAAAATAAATAATTAAACGCGCGGCGAATTAAATACAAGGATGGTTGAAAAATAACCTAAAACTCTAAGTGAGGAAAAGTATTTTTTGTGGATTTTTTTTTGCGAAAACAATTAAATTACAAATTAACTAAACCTAATTTCTAATTGTTTTTAATTATGAAAGAAACTAAATTAACCTAATTTTCTAATTAAATTAATTAATTAAATAAATAAATATTTATGAGAAAAATAAATTTGGTGTATTTTTGAAGAAAATTAATTAAGTTATGTACAATTAAAATCCTAAGTCTAATTATTTTTAATTATATATAAAAAAAATTAAATTGCCCTAAGTTAAATTAAACTAATTAATTTAAAAATAAATGTATTATTAAAAAAATATTTTTATGATTTGTGATTTGTTAATTTAATAAAAAAAATTAATTTTGTGTTAATTAAAAAGAAAAGGAAAATAATTAAAGAAAATAAATAGAGAAAGAAAATAAAGATTTGGGCCTGTTTGCATTGCTGAAGAGAGGGGTGAGAATCTGAATTTTGGCCCAACAAAGCTGAGCCTAAGTTGACCACGCTGGATTAGATGTAGCCTTTGACTTGAATATGCACCATGGACCTTCATGCTGGAAGCGTTAGATCTGGGTAGAAGTGCATCCAGTGGCTGGATGTTGAGGTTGCATGGAAGGTGCCTAGAGGAGTGATGCATTGGATCTACAGAGAAATATGAAGAAAATAATAAAATGCACACGCCTGGGATCGAACCCAGGACGTGTACATCAAAGGCACACTCCTCAACCGTCTGCCCTAGCTTGTTAATTTGTATATATAATGAATAAATAAAAGAAAAGCTAAAAACAAATAATATGCCAGAAAAGCGCCCGAGATTCAAATCAGCCAGTCATGGGCTGCCACGCATCATCTTCTTCGCTACAACCATCGTTTTAGGGGAAAGACTTATACCTACGGACATTTTCCATAACTAGAAACCCGCAAGCTTTAAAAATTCACCACACGCATGATACATTAATTCTAGCTATACCAATCAACTGGATTTGATACCTTGAACACAGTGGTATCCATATTTTGGCCTAATTTCACCCTTACTGAAAAGCCCCAAAGTGGACCTTAAAACCCTAACCATGGCAATCGTCCATACCTGCGCTTAAACTCCAATTAAAGGGTACATGTAGTTTGCAAACAAGATGATAAATAAAAATATATGATTAGGATATGTTTAGGATGCATAAAACATTGAAATATAATTTGAGTTTTTGGTACAAATCGTGATACCTTCAGGGGAGATTTTTGGATGTTTTGATGCTTGCAATTGATCGTGTTAGCTTTAGGAGCGGTCTAGGAATCGTTTGGAAGCTTTGGAATGGTGTGATTTCCCTATATCCCAGAATTTGAACCTAACTTTTTTTTCAAAAATTTTGAGTTTGCTTTGGCCTTTTCACGACTGCAACCCTTGTGCCTTTGATCTGCAATTGTTATGCACTTATAGTAGACTGAATTAGGTCAATAAAATTGGCATGAATCTTGAGAAATAATGGAAATTGGATTTGATTTGCTCTTGTATGATATATTTCTAAAACAATTTTTACCCTAGGAGGGTGTTCTTGGACTTTTTAGAAAGCTTAAGATGTCCTCTAACCAAACCTTTTGGTTTCATTTCAATTGGGTCTTACATGTTCATGTAAGAAGCTTTGACCCAAAAGGTGTTTTTGTTGACTTTTCAAAAGGACCTATAATGTAGAAATTCATATCTTTTGATGAGTGCATATTTTGAACTTGTGGGATGAATATGAATTTTAGGGAATTGCATCCTCTTCAAAATGAGCCTTGGATGGAAAATTTATGATAAAGTATGAAGAAGTTATGCTTGGTCAAAGTTTGGTTGACTTTTCCTAAGAAACCCTAATTTAGAAACTTTTGGGTTTTGATGAATTTGGAGCATTCCTTGGAGAATCATGATCAACCCTTGATCAAATGGTGAAAGTCATTTCAAAATGTTTATGTTGACCAAAAATCTTGAGGTTTGACTGTATGTGGGCCACAATTGACTCTTGACCTAATATAGTCGATTCTCAAGTATATGAATAGTTGACTGAGCAAACTTCTTATGCAAGGCCTGAAACTTGGCATGGATGATCTTGGGAACATATTAGGACCTTGGAAAGAATTTGAGTCCTTTGTGGTTCATGCATCTTGATGAAAATGGAAACCCTAATTTGAGGTATATTGCCTTAGGAGAGAGTTTGTCTGGTCAACTCTTGGACTTCCTTGAGCAACTTGGGGACCTCAATTGAAATTGGTTGAGTAAAATGGGAGGGGAAATTTTGGGGTACAACAACCGGGGATGAAAGAGTTGTGATTGGCACTCCTATGCACACCACACTGGGGAGACATGACAGTTGCTCCACTAGGGAAAGAAGAATTCGCTCCACTGGGGAGTGATAAATAAGTTACTATGGCAGGTCTTCATTTAGCTTCGACTGGGGACAAAGACTACCTCATACATTGGGGGACAAATCCTTTTGATGATAGCATCAACAATATCCGATTGCACCGAGCGTATCCATCTCTGCAAGATTCAAGCCGACAAGAAGTTCTGTACTGGAGAGCAAAAATCATTTCATTATCGATGATGGTCGTCCTCATGAGGATATCAAATTAGAATCTCCCATAGGCAAACTTGAATCTCTTCAAGAAACTCTGATATAGGCAGGCCGCATTGGAGAGGGGGGGTACACACTTTACTGAAGAGGAGAAAACATACTTCATGGGGAGAACAAGTGCAAACTTCACCGGGGAAGCCATAGAAAGTCAACTTCAAGGGGAGTATATCAAGAATCTCCGATTGGTGAGTAAAATGATTCTTTTGAGAAAACCTTGAAGGAAACAGAATGCACTGAGAAAGAGGAATACCCGGGCGAGAGTATGCCTTTACTGGGGAATATACTGCAAAAATAAATTGCAATTCAGATAAAATTATGCACTCTGATCCAACTCCCAACTTCGATGGAGAAAATCCAATGCCTCCTTCCAGGATAAAGAGAATGTTACCGGGAACTGGGACCTTCTGATGTAAGTCCACGACAAAAGTGGCTTCGACTAGGGAATTGTATAAATTATTGAATAAAAGAATTCTACCCGGGCCACACGGGTGATAATACCGTCTAGGGGTAACATTCTTCACTTGAAGAAGAGAAGAGCATCTTTGAATCATAAGTTTGAGGTTCAGAACTCCATAGAGGAAATATTTCAGCAATAATCTATCACAAGGGATAAAAGAATTCTAAATGGCCTTCATCTATGCACACTACTCCGAAAAAATAGGAGACTTTCTCCACTGGGCATAATAAGCATGATGATCAAACATCTCTTCAAGAAAACCTGGTAGATACAAACTTGCTTGGGGAGAAAAGATATAAACTTCATGAGGATGATGAACGACAACCTCACTAGGGAGATAAATACCAACCACGGAGACGCGGGGTATCGACTTCAAGGGGATATAAAAAGGTATCTAGTCCAATGAAATGATCCTTCTCAGATTCTTCGAAAAGAACAAACTGCATTGGTGAAGAAGATTGTACAGAAACGTGATAATGAAAGGAACTTCTTCAGAATGTACTTCTTCGGAGATAAGCCTTATGGAAGGGAAGAATTCTTAAACAAACTCTTATTAAGAGTGTTGACTTCAGTGGGGATTACACATGGGTACACTTTCACTAGAGACAAAGGATTCGGTCTAGGTAAGGGTACTCCCTTACTAGGGAGGAATGATTCTATTTTGAATAGGAGTGAGCATTCACTGGAGAAATTGGATCCCATTCTACGAAAATCTTCATGTTGGCCACACACAGACCCCTTCTGATTCGTTTGCTGGTATGCTTCTTGTCATAAAGGACCAACAGTACTTGTAAAAAGTGAAACCATGGCAATATGCTCCATGTTTGGAATGACAAACTTTACTGAAGAATAAACAATTTGAACTACCAACAACTGGGTAAAAACTTCGATGCAAGATTACAACTTCATCATGTCAACTCCGAGGAGAAATGCCACTAAAAAGTGGACTTTAGGGAACTAAAAAAATAAATTTCAGTCTACTGAAAAGAAATCATCTTGACTTCAAACAACTTCTAAATTTCAAAGGAGAAGAACCGTTCTCCTCTTGCAGAGAAATGAGGAATGCTTGGCTGGGGAGTAAAGATCTCTAAAGAGAAACCCATTAGGAGACATACATTTGTAAAAAAGAAATGGATCTTTGTGATACGGTGGGAGAACTGACTTGGGATTTTGCGTTTGTGTTCACAAATGTTTCGGTTTAGCAAGAGTCGCCACCGACTTTTTATTTTATCCTAAGGAAAGGTCAAAAAGCACAGGAAAGACCTATGAGATGTTTTCTTGGGTTCGGGGAGTAGATTATAGAAAGGGAAGGTATTAGCACCCTTTCTATCCATGGTTATCCATGGGCTCTTAGTTACTTGCTTATATCACTTGCTTTTGCTTTTCAATTGTTTGAAATGGTGCTTTGTGTGTGGTTTTGAAAGATGTTTTGAAAAGAGGCCATCGTTGTGGCAACCTTTATAATGATTCTTGTTTGAATGTATACAAAGGTGTTTTTGTCTTTTGAAAAGTTTTCAATGTTTGAAAGTAGGGTTTTGAAATTGTGATATGAAGTGTGTTTTGAAGATAACAAGGATGTTTTTGCAAGTTTTGATCAAGTAACTAAGAGTTGTCTACCCTATTTACTCAAAGATCTTTCTTATGTTTTTAACCCTTTTAACAGTGTTGTTTCACCATTGTATTTGGTGAACAACCTTGTGTTAGGATGTTAAATGGGACAGGCGCGGGTCATCGTATAGACCATGATAGCAATTGTGTCAAGTATTTTTGGCAATTTTTCTTAAGGGACTTGATCATTTTGTTTAGGCAACTCATATAGCGTCATCGAGGGACTATGATCTTTTGTTTTGTTTTTGTTTTGCCAAAGTACTTGACATGCAACCATGGCCCATTTTTGAAGGCAACAAGTGGATTGTAACCCTAGGGGTGCAAGTGTGCATTGTGTTTGTTTTTCATGCATGTTTATCTTGGATTAGGTCAAGCTAGTTGTTGATTTTATTTGCATACAAACTCTAAGTCTAAGCATGGCATAATTGGAAGTATTTAAAAGTGCGAGAATTTAAATGCTACACTATTACAACATGATATATGGAGGGGGGGGGGGGGGGGGGGGGGTACAAATTTGAATTGGGGGTACTTGACAAGAAATTAAATTCTAAATTATTATAACCAAATCGAATGTATAGGCGATATTTAAATATACAATAAAATAAAATAAATAAATATCAAATAAAAGGTATTATTATGCAAAAAAAATTTATGTATGTAAAAAGTATTTTTTCAATGTGAAGTAAAAATAATAAAATAAAAAGAAAGCCAATTTTAATTATTTTGTTATTTAGGGCAAAAACCCTAATTCTTAATAAATAGTATTATTTATTAATTATATACAATAATATATTGATTTGTACAAAAAATAAAAGTATATTGTAAAAATGATATTTTAATGCAAAATATTAATAAAAATGAAAATGTATTATTTTTTGTATTTTTGTCCTAATTATTTAATAAAATAAAGTATATATATATATATATATATATATATATATATATATATATATATATAATATATATATATATATATATATATATATATATATATATATATATATATATATATATATATATATATATATATATATATATATATATATATATATATATATATATATATATATATATATATATATATATATATATATATATATATTATATATATTAAATATATATAAATAAAAATTAATTATTTACAAAAAAATGTGTATATTCAAGAAATTGTTTTTAAGTGTGCATAAGAATAATAAATAAAAATAAACATGTTTTTTTACATTATTCTTTAAGTTTTAATAAAAAGAAAATAAATTATTTACATATTTATACAAGTAATAATTAAAATAAATTCCAAATAAATACAAAAATTCATGAAAATAATTTTTAAGTATTTTTTATATTAGAAAATAAAATATCAAAATCAGAAATGAAACAAAAATGCAAAAATAACAAATGTACAAAAAATGGGCCAGGGGGGTGTAAAAATAAAAAGGGGTGTGCCAGAAGCAAGCCTGTACAGGCCCAGCCCAAACCAAACTTCATCTTCTTCCTCTGAACAAACATACGCGCGCTTCTGTACACAAATGCTATCTCCTGATTCTTTGATTTTTTGACAAAACTCATAACATGAAACTTGTAGAGCATTAAATAACGAATCCAACCATATAAAAAACTTGAATTAACTCTCAAAGACCAGAGAGAATTTCTCTGGCCCTAATTCTTAACCTAGTTTTTTCAGAAAGTTCATGAGTGAAATTCTCTTAGCACAATTAATGTAAATGAAAACTAAGCATATGTATGGCTTCAGGGCTATGAGTACAACATATTTCATTCACAAACCTAAGCCTAACTATTCCTAAATAGAGAGATAGAAGTCCATGAAATACCTGTTTCAGTTGACTTCGAGTTGGCCAATGCAACAACTTTCAAGGGTGTTTGAGCTTCTTTTGAGCTTGCCTGAGGTCCAAGGAAGCTTTTCAAATGCTTTATTTGTTTTGAAACAGCTTGAATCGTGCCACAGAACTCAACCTGCAAAGCTTTGAAACAAAAATGGAAATGTGTGTTAAAGGTGTTACAGCTAGCAATGGATGATCTGGATAGCTTAAATATGTTGTTTGGAAGGTGTTTGAAGTATCTTTGGGCAAAACGCACGATAGAATTTGATGATGGCTTGCAAAATGCAGAACTGACTCTGTTTTGCAGAAAAATGGAGATTTTGAGTATGAGGAGGTTTGAGTGATGAAGGGGTTGTGTTTCTGGCTTGTTGGGAGGTACCAAACTTGTCTACAATGTTTGTGTAAGTTGGTTTTTACAGATGTGAGAGATGGAGTATGATTTGCAACTTTTCTTCTTCTTGAAGCAAGAGTGTGGAAGTGATGTTATAGCTTTGTATAGGCCCTCCTATCACCCTGCACACAACACTCTTGGCCCCTCTAATTCATGGATTTGGTTTTCAGTATCAGATTTTGTTCAAGGCTCAATGCTTAGTGTTTTGACATAAAGTAACCTTTTACAAAAATGGCAATATACCTTTTACCATTTAGGGCTTAATCTTGTGTACAATGCCCTAATGACCAAGACAATACCTTAACTCAATGGATATGCATTAAATTATGGAGTACAAACTGGTTTTGAGGCCTGTAATTGTGAACCATGCTAGCTATATTAGATTTGCAAATTGGTATGAACATGTATTGGCCATGGACAAAAGTGAGTTTTTGCCAACTTCAAGCATTCGATTCTCTCTAACCACAAGGGTGTTTGAGGAGTTCTTGGATGATTTGGAAAGCTTGCAACATGTACTATAATCCATCTTTGAAATTAAACTTGAAACTCCAAGTGGAATTATGTGAAAAATGGCCAAGAAGATGGATCAAAATCCTGCCTAAACTAGGGCAAAATTTCTCTAAGTTAAGAGTTTTAGGTACCCTTATTCCAAAAATCATAACTTGAGATACAAGCTTCTTTTGAGAAAACTTTGTGAATAAAAGTTGTAGACTTTGTGATGTACTACAACTTTCATGTTGCAAGTTTTGTTTGAATCCATTTTCATCTTGGTTAAAAAATGGGACAAAGTTAGGAAAAAAAAAAGAAAATTTCATAACTTAGAAAATTTCTAAGTTATGAAATTTTTTCCATTTTAAACCCTAATTTGCATTTTTGGGTTTCTTGATGAACAAGTTTCATAATTTGACATGTCTTGATGAAAAATAACTCTTGGCACTTGATTTTGACCAAAAAGTCAAAGTTTGACTTTTCAGTGTACAGTCAAATTTTGATCAGTTGACTGAAAAATTCATCTTTCAATCCTATGCATTTGAGATCTTTTGAACTTGTTGAATGGGTCAAGACAATGTCATTGAGTCCTTGAGTCCATGTGTGAGCTTGATTTGCCATTGGCTAGGTCAAACAGTCAAAAATTGCCTTTGTGCAGTCAAAACCCTAAAAATGACCATTTTGCCCTTTTGGTGATTTGATCAAATTTCTTGTGGAATTGTGATCCAAACTTGATAAAATGGTTCATGAGAGTTCATAATGTTGATATAGTTCAAAATTCATGAGGTTTGACTGTCAATTGGCCATAGTTGACTTTTTCCCTAATACAATTGATTTATAGGTCAATTGTCCAATTGACTGGGCAAAAATTTGAATCAAGGCTTGAAACTTGGTATGGACAAACTTGTGAGTCCAACATGAAGTATGAAAGTCACTTTGGGAATTGTAGGTAAAAAATCCCTGTGCAAACTCAAACCCTAATTTAGGTCAACAGTGCGAGGAGGTGTCTTGAGTAGAGAAAATCCTAGCTTGATCTTAAGTTCCAAGAGTCTTGTGATGAGAAATGTGGATGAAATGAGAGGGTAAATTTTGGGGTACAACAGTTGCCCCTGTTCAATCTTCTTGAACCTGAAGAGTTAGATTGGCAAGTTTGCCTTTCGCGACTTGAAGGTAAAAGAGGATTGGACACTAGAGTTCCTGCAAATTTGCACTCGTCAAAACATAGATGCGGGAATGGGCTTAAAGATGCCATTTGGAGATGGTAGAATCTTGCTGGAGATGGGCTTAAAGATGCCATCCAAGAATATTTGTTGAATTGCAATGCTGTAGGTTAGAAGAAAGAGCATCAAAACGGTATCCGTGTCTGGAATGCCATTGAACTGCATCTGGAGACTGAGTTTGTATGAGCAAAAGAATGGCGTCTGTGTCTGGCGCGTATCTGAGCTGTAACTGTATTTGAATTTCGAATGAATATCAGAATGACTGCCATGTCTGGAGTGTATCTGTATTGTATCTAGGTAATAGAGAAGCATCTACGTATGGAGCAACTGTGTGCTGGGGATAAACTATGAATGAGTGACATAATGGCAACCGTGTCTGGAGCGTATCTGGACTGTATCTGAAGTTGAGATCTGTATGAGTAGTAGAATGACCGCCGTGTCTGGGGTGTATCCGAGACTGTAACTGGGATCTGAATAAGTGACAGAATGACTTCCGTGGCGACTGCACTAGGGAGAATCAAACTTCTGGTGTAAGGGACAGAATGGCATCTGTGTCTGGGGTGTATCCAAACTTTGAGGTTGATAGTTGAATCTAAACGAGAGATAGAATGGCCGCCATGTCTGGAGCGTATCTAGCCTGTATCGGATTGCTGAAGTCTGAATGAGTAGTAGAATGACCGCCGTGTCTAGGGTGTATCTGTACTGTATTTTGACTTGAAGTTCTGAATGAGTAATAGAATGACCGCCGTGTCTGGGATGTATCCATATTGTATCTGAATAATTGTTAACAATAGCCTTTTAATCTTATCCTGAAAGGGGTAAAATGTTAGCTGAAACACAAAGTTATGTTGCATGATATGTATGATGCAATGAATTGTGTTTCATCAATGTTTATGATATATGAATGTAATGGTTGCGCATGTAAACTGGGTAACTGTCTTGCTGAGGAAAATAAATCCTTGATAACTGGAGATAATGAAATCTTTGATTGCTATCTGGGGAAAGTAAATCCTTGACCAAAGCTGGGGATTCCAAAAAATCTTTGATTACTGAAGATGATAAATCCTTGCTGACTGCTGACTGCTTGAGGAATAAGGAAAACTCTGAAAATCTCTATTGGGGAGTTAAAACCTGGGAGACTTCTGCTGGAGAAATGAGACTGAGAATCTTTAATCTGCTGGGAAATAACTCTGTGGGGAGAATGCTTACTCTGCTTGGGAAATCAGGAGTTTGGATTGTATACCAATCTACTAGGGATTCCTAGTTGAGGATAAGAGTTAACTGTTATCTGATTGATTCTCAGACTTTTAAGATATCCTGCTGGGGAAATTGGGGAAAACTGAATGGTTCCTGCTGGGGAAGAAGGTTTAGAGTATTCTAATTCCGCTGGGGATATTTATTTCAGGGTTTTCGGGCTTTACTGAGGATCTTGAAGCTTTAACTCTGATGGGAATTTTGAAGCTTAACTCAGTTGGGGAATCAAGCTTTTAGACTGCACTGGCTCCGCTGCGGATCTTGAAGCTTAACTTCGATGGGGAAATATACTCCAAATTTTGCCTTATTGAGGATCTGAATGATGTATCGTAGGGGATTTCTTCTAGAATGGCATAAAGATTTCTTCCTACTCCTTCAACCTATCAGTAATTATCCTTTTTCAATTTGTTTTATTTGTAAGCAGTGATTATATTCAAATGCATATGCCTATTTAACAAAACATTAGACGTTTTCAAATAAAACATAAGTGAAAAAGAAAAGAAAGGCAAGCAAATTTCTGCACTTTGAAGTATTTTTGTATTAACTTTTGTGATTATTTTTGTACAAAGGAGACAAACATCCTAGTAAGAGAATGTTGTCGTAAAAATTGAAAAATTTTATACAAAAGAAAGATGGCTATGTGTAACAATTCCATGGGATTCCCATTCTGCTATAGCCTTCACAACTCTGAATATTTTATCCATTCACTGCTTCGTCCGCTGATGACTGGATTGATCAGAATCTCGAAGCTTGTTGGTGAAGAGATTGTTCTTAAAGTGACCCGACGAGACATAGTCATACGCTTTAATTCCCTAACTTTTGCCTGGACCGCCCTTTCGGGTTTTCGATCCACCGGGAAACCCTTTTTTTCCCAAGTCGCCCTTTCGGGTTTTCAACTTGCCGGGTGTACAGATTTTTTTTGTTTTATCCCTAATTTTTGCCTGAACCGCCCTTACGGGTTTTCGATTCACCGGGATGCCCATTTTTTTCCCAAGTCGCCCTTTCGGGTTTTCAACTTTTCGGGTCGTTTTATGCGTAGTATCTTTTGACTATGTCTGCGTTCGCAGGGTGCGGCAAGTCATCACCGTCCATGGTGGTCAGAATCATTTCCCCACCAGAAAAGATGCTTTTGATCACAAATGGTCCTTCGTAAGTAGGAGTCCACTTGCCCCTGGGATCACTTTGCGGTAAGATGATCCGCTTGATTACAAGATCTCCGACTTGATATACTTGACGTCTAACTTTCTTGTTGAAAGCCTTGATCATCCATTTTTGATACGTTTGACCATGAAAAACAGCAGTAAGTCGTTTCTCATCGATCAAGTTAAGTTGATCAAGCCGGGTCTGAATCCAATCGTCTTCACTCAAACCAGCGTCCTTCATAATCCTTAAGGAAGGAATCTGAACTTCCATGGGTAACACAACTTCCATGCCATATACTAAAGAAAATGGGGTTGCCCCTGTTGAAGTATGTGCCGTGGTACGGTATCCATGTAGAGCAAACGACAACATCTCATGCTAGTCCTTGTAGGTGACTGTCATCTTTTGAATGATCTTCTTAATATTTTTGTTCACGGCTTCAATAACACCATTCATCTTCGACCGGTAGGGAGATGAATTGTGATGATAAATCTTGAAATGTTCGCATAGAGCGGTGATCATAGTATTGTTCAAATTCGTACCGTTGTCTGTGATGATCCTGTCGGGGACACCGTACCGGCATATGAGATTCTGCTTGATGAAGCGGGCAACCACATTCTTTGTAACGGAGGCAAAGGAAGCTGCCTCGACCCATTTGGTGAAGTAATCAATAGCCACCAGGATGAAGCGATGTCCATTGGATGCCGTGGGCTTAATCTCTCCAATCATGTCAATGCCCCACATTGCAAATGGCCAAGGAGCTGTCAGAATGTTGATAGGAACAGGAGGAATATGCACCTTGTCAGCGTAGACTTGGAACTTGTGGCAGGTACGAGAATGTTGATGACAATTAGCTTCCATGGTAGACCATTAGTAGCCTGCCCTTAGAATCTTCTTAGCCATCGTATGTCCGCTCAAGTGGGTGCCAAATGTGCCACTGTGTATCTCAGTCATCATCAACTCTGCTTCAGCTTTGTCCACACAACGAAGGAGAACATAATCATGGCTGCGCTTATAAAGGATGCCATTGCTTAGGAAGAACTTGGCAGCAAATCTCCTTAAGAACTTTTTTTCATTGACGGAAGCTCCTTCAGGATATTCTCTAGTCTGGAGATACCTTTTGATTTCATGAAACCAGGGTTGTTCCACTACTTCTTCGGTATTAATCTCATGACAGTGCGCGGGTTCGTCCATTCGCTCGATGGTAATTTGAGGTGCATCATTATCCCAATTAAGTTTAAACATGGATGACATTGTAGCTAGAGCATCTGCCAGCTGATTTTCTTCTCGCGGGAAGTGCTCGAAAGTAATCTGCTCGAAATGAGGCAACAACGTCAGGACATGTTCTTTGTATGGGATAAGATTAGGATGTTTAGTGTCCCACTCTCCTTTGACTTGGCTGATAACCAAAGCCGAGTCCCCAAATACGACCAAAGATTTGATTCCCAAGTCTATAGCAGCCTTGAGACCAAAGATGCAAGCTTCATATTCGGCCATGTTGTTGGTGCAACTAAAATAAAGTCGGGTAGTGAAGGGTGTATGGAAACCTTCCGGAGAAATGAGTACCGCACCGCTGCCGTTTCCAAGTGCATTTGAAGCACCATCAAAGTACAGGGTCCATCGGGATCCTTGTTCAGGTCCGTCATACGGTCCGTTACCTTCGATGTTGTCCAAAGTCATGATGTCCTCGTCAGGGAAGTCGAATCTCATAGATTGGTAATCTTCGACAGCTTGATGAGCTAGATGGTCAGCTAGTACACTCCCCTTTATAGCTTTTTGGGTAGTATACTGGATATCATACTCTGTCAGGATCATTTTCCATCTAGCGATTCTTCCAGATAAAGCAGGCTTCTCGAAGATATACTTGATCGGATCCATTTTGGAAATCAGCAAAGTGGTGTGAGTCAAGATATACTGCCTTAGCCGGCGAGCAGCCCATACCAAAGCGCAACAAGTTTTCTCGAGCAGTGAGTAGCGAGTCTCACAGTTGGTAAACTTTTTGCTAAGGTAATAAATGGCATGCTCTTTTCGGCCAGACTCGTCATGTTGGCCCAGTACGCACCCCATTGAGTTATCCAAAACAGTCAGATACATGATCAACAGCCTTCCTTCGACGGGTGGCATCAAAATATGAGGTTCCAGTAAATACTCCTTGATCTTATCAAAAGCAACTTGACAATCTTTGTTCCATTTAACTACCTGATCTTTCTTTAACAATTTGAAAATTGGCTCACAGGTAGATGTCAGGTGAGAGATGAACCTCGCAATATAGTTCAAGCGTCCCAAGAATCCTCTAACCTCCTTTTCAGTACGGGGGGCAGGCATTTCTTGTATAGCCTTCACTTTAGCTGGATCAACCTCAATGCCTTTGTTGCTGACGATAAATCCCAAAAGTTTACCAGACCTAACTCCAAAAGTGCACTTGCTTGGGTTCAGTCTGAGCTTATACTCTTTCAACCTGGAAAACAGCTTTTGCAAATGATTAAGGTGTTCTTCTTCTGTCTGTGATCGAGCTATCATGTCGTCTACGTAAACTTCGATCTCATGATAGATCATATCATGAAATAAAGCTACCATGGCGCGTTGATAGGTTGCCCCTGTGTTCTTCAGTCCAAACGACATCACTTTGTAGCAGAAGGTACCCCATTGCGTGACAAAGGTAGTTTTCTCCATGTCCTCGGGGGCCATTTTAATCTGGTTGTAGCCCGAGAATCCATCCATGAAGGAAAAAACCTTGTGTTGAGCTGTGTTGTCAACCAAGATGTCGATATGCGGTAGCGGGAAATCATCTTTGGGGCTAGCCCTGTTCAAATCCCGATAGTCCATGCACATTCTGACTTTGCCGTCCTTCTTAGGTACGGGCACAATGTTAGCAACCCATTGTGGATAGGAGGTAACAGCCAGAAAGCCAGCATTGAATTGCTTCATTACTTCAGCCTTAATCTTCTCAGACATGTCAGGCCTCATTCGGTGCACCTTTTGCTTGATCAATGGACATTCTTCTCTTGTAGGGAGACGGTGAACCATGATATCCGTGTCTAACCCTGGCATGTCTTCATAAGACCAGGCGAAGATTTCAACATATTCGTTCAACAATTGCACTAAGCGCTCCTTGACATTTGGTTCCAGGTTGGCACCTACTTTTACTTCCTTCCTGTCTTCCTCTGTACCCAAGTTGATGGTTTCTAGCAACTCTTCATGAGGCAGAATGGCCCTCTCTTCTTGTTGTAGAAGTCTGGCTAACTCTCCCGGAACTTCGCAATCTTCGTCAACTTCGTACTCGACGTGATTGACCAAATCCTCAGAGTTATCGAAGGCTGAAACAGAACAGTTGCCCATGGAATCCAGAATGGATGGGTACCTGCATTTGTGAGTGTGGGTGTGTGTAAGGGATAGCCATCCTTAATCAAGCAAAAATGAAAAAGGAAAGAAAATGAACACAACAGTTTATAGATGAAAAACGTCCAATGATTCATTAAAACATGGCATATGATTATGAAGAAAATCAAACCCTTACAAATGGACCTACATGCCCCGGGCAAGGCATGAGGTAAAAATAGTGTGCGAATTGTTTTAGTTATTACAGACCATAAAAATGGGAAATTGTTCAAAGATAAAATTACTGGTTGATAAAGGTGATATGAACAAAATCCTTTGCTTCCCAGTTGTTCAAACCCCCTTCGATGGTCGGAAAGATCCAATCTTCAAAGTGGCTCTCTTCATCTTCATCCTCAACAACATTAATTCCGTGATGAGTGATCCTTATAGGTGGCCCTCCAGTCTTGGAACGACGCATAGCCTTCTGTCCTACAGCTGTAAACCCTAGTCCAAATTTGTCCGTCTTATGGGGAAAATCAGGCAATTGCCCCCATGCTGTACTCATCCCTTCTTTGATCACCGCCTCTGCGTCCTTGAGAGATGCCATCCTAGATACATGCTTGGGAACGATAGGCACCTCAACCACTGTCTTCGCAACTGCTACCTCAGGAGACACTTGTTGGAAAGGCGTTTCGATGAACTCGCCATCCAACTCTACATAGCGAAAGGAATTGAGATGACTTATCATGTATTCTTCCTCGCCGTGCACCGTTATAATGTTACCCTTAACAGGATATTTCAGCATCTGGTGCAAAGAGGAGGTAATTGCCTCGGCATAATGGACCCGCGGTCTTCCTAGCAAACATGAATATGATGGACGGATGTCCACCATGTAGAAGGTGGAGTTGAAAACTTCCGTGCCTACTTTGATAGGAATATCAACTTCTCCATGAACCATTCTTTTGGAACCATCAAAAGCCCTAACAATGATGTTACTAGGCTTGAGAGTCAGTCCTTTGCAGTCCAAACGGTCTAAGGCTTTCTTTGGCAGCACGTTCAAGGAAGAACCATTATCAACTAAGACATGGGCGAGAGTGGTTTCCCGGCATTCAACTGAAACATGTAACGTGTCATTGTGTTTCCTTCCTTTGGGAGTTAAGTCAGCATCGGAAAAGCCAAGGCCATTATCAGCAGTAAGACTGGCCACACGTTCCTGAAACTGGTCAGCCGAAGACTCTTGGGGAACATGTGCCGCCTTCAAGAATTTGATCAGGGCCTTAGCGTGGGCCTCAGAACAGAGCAGAAGAGCCAACATTGAGATTTTAGAAGGGGTCTGCCCTAATTGTTCCACAACGTCGTAGTCACTTTTTCTGATTATTTTCAAGATTTCATCCATTTCTTTCTGAGTGGTTTCGGGGATAACCACAACATGAGCCTTCGTCCTGACAGGCACTTCCAGTATCCCCTTACCCTTGTCGGTAGTTTCAGCAGATGGTCTTACTACAGGAGTATCCAGTTCTTCAATCACTGGGACTTGCACAGATGGTCCAACAGGTGCAGAAGCTTTCAAGGGTCCGAAAACTGTTCAAGGGGGAGCAATCTCCGGAGAAAAGATCCGGCCACTGCGGGTTATCTTGCTTGTACCTGTGATGTTCCCTACATCAGGGTTTTCTTCTTCATAAATCTCTTGGACTGTCTCGATTTGTTTGATACCATGGTAGAAGATTTCTCCCCCATAGTTCCATGGTATCGTTTTGCTAGATTGGTACAGGACAGGTCCCGACATGGTGATCTTTAATGGTACACGTTCAGAGTTGGGTGTAATCCTGACAGGCCTTTTGCAAGCCTTGGGAGGATTGTCGGAAATGGTTATGATTGCAATATCGTTGGTTGAAGTAGCAAAAGTATCAGGAGTAACAAGATTGAAGGTATCAACAGGGGTTTTCTGGAAAAGTATCTCTTGGGTATTCATCAGGCGTTGGACACCTGACTTCAACATTGGGCAATCACCTCGTATGTTCAAACAAAAATAGCAGTCTTTACCACAACCAGGAAAGATCCCGGCTCTCAACAAATTTTCTTCAATCACACGTAACGGCGTCAACAGGCCAACAACATCAGTAACATGAGTGTCCTCCATAACAACATGAACATTATTACCGTGCTTGGGCATCGGAGCAGATATTACATTGGGCTTCTCAGGCGCCTCGAATTCTACTTCTTTGGCATCAATCAAGTCCTGGATTTTGTTCTTAAGCGCCCAACAATTATTAGTATCGTGCCCAACACTATCAGAATGGTAAGCACACTTGGAATTGGAGTGATAGTATGGAGAGGAAGTGTTAGGGTTCTTTGGCGCTTCCTTCAAACTGGTCAGATTCAGCTTCAACAAATGAGGAAGTACCTGAGCGGGCGTCATGTTGATGCGGGTGAACTGCCGTTGTGGCCTTTCCACCCGTTGTTGATTAGGTCTCGACTGATTGTTACGAGGTTGATCATTTGACGAGTTTTGAATCATCACAGCCCCTACAGTCGGCCGGCGCTCAGTTCTTCCCTGTCCCTTC
Source organism: Vicia faba (assembly GCA_948472305.1). Taxonomy (NCBI): domain Eukaryota; kingdom Viridiplantae; phylum Streptophyta; class Magnoliopsida; order Fabales; family Fabaceae; genus Vicia; species Vicia faba. Next base: position 132,436 of record CATIWC010001071.1, read on the forward strand.
TGAGAATACACATCAGATGCTTCCTTCTTGGTTGGGAAGGGTTTCTTACCAGCTGTGGATGCGGAAGCATCCTTTTGAGTCTTTCCACTCTTAATACCGGCCTCAACCCTTTCGCCGGTCAAAATCAGTTCAGTAAATCCCGCAGAAGAACTCCCGATTATATGGTTGAAGAAAGGGCCAGACAGGGTCCCCAGAAACATGTCAACTAACTCCCTATCTGATAGAGGTGGCTGCACCCTTCCCGCCAGATCATGCCACTTCTGGGTGTACTCTTTAAACCCTTCATTGGAAGCCATCCCCATACTTTGTAACTGAGTACGAGTGGGCGCCAAATTAGCATTGTATTGATACTTACGATAAAAAGCAGCTGCCAAGTCTTCCCAATTGTGAACCTCTGATCTCTCGAGTTGATAAAACCAGTCTAACTGCGTGCCAGACAAGCTGTCTTGGAAAAAGTGTACCCATAGGTCTTTATCGGATGAGTGGGGTTGTATTTTTCTGACATACAATCTCAACTGCATCTTTGGGCATGACAGACCGTCATACTTGGCAAATTTTGGCACTTTGAACTTGGGAGGGATAACAATCCCAGCTACCAACCCTAGTTCTTCAAAATCCAATCCGGGCACCCTCTGCAACTCTATAGCTGCCAGTCTATCTTCAAGGTTCTTATATTTATCATCCGCTGGTGGATACTGTTGTTCGGAGTAGTCTTCGTCTTCTTCCTCTTCCTCCTCTTCAACCTCAGATTCAGAAGGTACGGCAGTCCCTTTCCCTTTATCGGCCCCTTCGTCAGACGTTGAGGGGAAATCGAGAACTCTCCTGGCCTGATGCTTAAATCTTCTTCCCAAAGTGGCTACTCCAGGTCTCTTTTTCTTTTTCTATTTATTCTTCTCCAACAAAAATTTGAGGTGCTCTTGACCCTTTGCCAAGGTCATGAGGAGTTGCTGGAACTGTGAATTTTGTGCCTGCAGATCCTTTACTGTTTGCTCCAAATCCATCTTGCTGAAATAAACAGCAGAAAGATAAGGAATCCTGGCGTGAAGACCTGTTTATGCATATGACGAATGGTATGTTATTCATGTAATGCATTCAAGGGTTTAAAATTCAAATTTGTTGCAAACAAAAAAGAACGCACGTCATATTAAGAAGAAATTTGTTAGTACATAAGTGCCCCGTGGGCGAAATATTACAAAATTCTTAATGTAAAAAGACATTGCGCATCCTCTTTGGCACGATGTAAGTGTTGAGATTTTCCTCCTCGTGAAGTCAGCGGGTAAGCTCCAAAACCTTCTTCTCACTGGCATAGAAGCTGGCTTCAAAAGTATCCCGTTCTTCCTTGAGTTTAATCCAACTCTTTTGCATTTCTTCCCATGATGTTGGCATGTCAGAATGTAGGATGGTGAATGGAACCTCTCCTTCTGTAACAGGCTCTTTGATCAAGGGGAGAATGTGAGGGTATGGCATCATAAGATTCTGGGATCGGGTTCGTACCCACTTGAGGTAAGGCTCAAGGGGAATGGAATTCTTGTGCCCCAGTGTCTTACTATCCACTTTGTTAGGCATCCTCCAAGCTCTGATGAACCTTTGTCGAAGTCCTTGCGCATCGTTGTCGAAGTCAAAAACTAGGTCAGGAATTAGCATGTCATGAGGGCCATCCCTCCGAGCATATCTAAATTGTCTCAAAGCTAGACAGGGGTTGTAGGTGATGCCTCCCCTAATGCCAAGTAGTGGGACATTATGGAATTCCCCACAGCGATCTATGATGATGACATTTTCTCTGGACCGAGAACACCAATGTACATCAGAATGTGTGAGGGTCATCAATCGTTGTGACCACCTTAAACCCTGCTCATTCTTCAGAACTGATTGTGGAAGGTGAGAAATAAACCACCTTGCTAGGAGAGGAGTACAGCACATGAGAACACCTCTTTTTCTCATTTCTCGTGTGTAAAATGAGTGTAGGATGTCCCCAAGCAATGTAGGTATAGGATTCATGGATATGAAAATCTTGACAGCATTCACATCTATAAGCTGATCAGGGTTTGGGAACAAGATCAACCCATAAATGAGGAGTGCCACAATCTCTTCAAAGGCTTGTAGATTAAAATAGTTCCAGCAGTCTTGTGCCTTCTCGAACAGAAATTTTGCCAAGAAGCCCTTGACACCACTTCTGGTTTCCCAATGCCCCTTGATGTCAGATGGTTGCAAGTGTAATACTTGAGCAACATCTTCAGGCTTTGGTTCTTTTTCCGTACCGTTGTAGGGTAGTTGATTAAGAATAGGAATTCTCAGGAGTTGAGAAAATTCTTCCAAAGTAGGCACCAACTGGTAATCAGGGAATGTGAAACAGTGGTGTAGGGGGTCAAAGAAATGGAAGAGAACTTTTACCATGTCTTCTTCAATGTTGGTGTTGACCAAGTTGAGGAGTCTACCATGTCTTTCACTGAAGAGAGAATTCTCTGGAATCCTAGAAGTAAACTCCTTGAGTTGAGGAGGGATTCTCACATGGTTGACTTGAATTGTTTTCCTACGAAGAGATTCCATGACCTACAAAACAAGAACAAAGATGAAGATCCAAACCCTTGAAATGGTTAGTGGATGCATATGATGCTTTATGATGTTTATGATGTATGCACAAGCACATGTACAAGCAAATCACACAAAACCCTAGTTTCAGGCTTGCATGAGGTTTCATAGGTAAGTACCCTCTTGAGTTTAGTTGGCTCAAAACCTATCCTATAAATAGTAACCGAGTTCTAAGGAGCTCAATATCATTGGATTGTTTCATATGTTCATTGTTTTGGTTTAGCCACTTAACTAGCGACCAAAATATTCCAAGAAAACAACCCTCAATGAGTGTAGTATCGAGTATCTACCAACTTCAGAATGCACCAAAGCCGGTCATCTCACTACCCCTAATAAAAGGCCAAGATGGTCAAGTAAGGTTCTAAGAGTTCATTAGTGCTTCATGACATCACTCAGCGGCCCCGTATTCTCTTTGATTGACTTAAAAGCCACCGGTACTCACAAATATGTTGCACTAATATAGCTATTGCGTCAACCGTGTCGGTATACCCCACACAGTTCCCACAACGTATTGCTATTTACCTATGAATGTTTCCCAAATCCGGGTGGAGGATTTCAAGCCCAAACAAGAGAACCAAAATGTAAAGCAAGCAAGGCAAACAATAATCATGCAAATGGTGATCTAAGCCCTAAGGTTACTCCACTTTTAGAATTTTCCCCAGCAGAGTCGCCAGTTCTGTGATACGGTGGGAGAACTGATTTGGGATTTTGCATTTGTGTTCGCAAATGTTTCGGTTTAGCAAGAGTCGCCACCGACTTTTTATTTTATCCTAAGGAAAGGTCAAAAAGCACAGGAAAGACCTTTGAGATATTTTCTTGGGTTCGGGGAGTATATTATAGAAAGGGAAGGTATTAGCACCCTTTCTATCCATGGTTAACCATGGGCTCTTAGTTACTTGCTTAGATCACTTGCTTTTGCTTTTCAATTGTTTGAAATGGTGCTTTGTGTGTGGTTTTGAAAGATGTTTTGAAAAGAGGCCATCGTTGTGGCAACCTTTGTAATGATTCTTGTTTGAATGTATACAAAGGTGTTTTTGTCTTTTGAAACGTTTTCAATGTTTGAAAGTAGGGTTTTGAAATTGTGTTGTGAAATGTGTTTTGAAGATAGCAAGGATGTTTTTGCAAGTTTTGATCAAGTAACTAAGAGTTGTCTACCCTATTTACTCAAAGATCTTTCTTATGTTTTTAACCTTTTTAACAGTGTTGTTTCACCATTGTATTTGGTGAACAACCTTGTGTTAGGATGTTAAACGGGACAGCTGCGGGTCATCGTATAGACCATGATAGCAATTGTGTCAAGTATTTTTGGCAATTTTTCTTAAGGGACTTGATCATTTTGTTTAGGCAACTCAGATAGCGTCATCGAGGGACTATGATCTTTTATTTTGTTTTTGTTTTGCCAAAGTACTTGACATGCAACCATGGCCCATTTTTGAAGGCAACAAGTGGATTGTAACCCTAGGGGTGCAAGTTTGCATTGTGTTTGTTTTTCATGCATGTTTATCTTGGATTAGGTCAAGCTAGTTGTTGATTTTATTTGCATACAAACCCTAAGTCTAAGCATGGCATAATTGGAAGTATTTAAAAGTGCGAGAATTTAAATGCTACACTATTACAACATGATATAGGGAGGGGGATACAAATTTGAATTGGGGGTATTTGACAAGAAATTAAATTCTAAATTATTAAAACCAAGTCGAATGTATAGGCAATATTTAAATGTACAATTAAATACAATAAATAAATATCAAATAAAAGGTATTATTATGCAAAAAGTTTTTATGTATGTAAAAAGTATTTTTTCAATGTGAAGTAAAAAAAATAAAATAAAAAGAAAGCCAATTTTAATTATTTTGTTATTTAGGGAAAAAACCCTAATTCTTAATAAATAGTATTATTTATTAATTATATACAATAATATATTGATTTGTACAAAAAATAAAAGTATATTGTAAAAATGATATTTTAATGCAAAATATTAATAAAAATGAAAATGTATTATTTTTTGTATTTTTGTCCTAATTATTTAATAAAATAAAGTATATAAGTGTATATATATATATATATATATATATATATATATATATATATATATATATATATATATATATATATATATATATATATATATATATATATATATATATATATATATATATATATATATATATATATATATATATATATATATATATATATATATATATATATATATATATATATATATATATATATATATATATATATATATATATATATATATATATATAAATAAAAATTAATTATTTACAAAAAAAATGTGTATATTCAAGAAATTGTTTTTAAGAGTGCATAAGAATAATAAATAAAAATAAACATGTTTTTTTACATTATTCTTTGAGTTTTAATAAAAAGAAAATAAATTATTTACATATTTATACTAGTAATAATTAAAATAAATTCCAAATAAATACAAAAATTCATGAAAATAATTTTTAAGTATTTTTTATATTAGAAAATAAAATATCAAAATCAGAAATGAAACAAAAATGCAAAAATAATAAATGTACAAAAAAATGGGCCAGGGGGGTGTAAAAAGAAAAAAGGGGGGTGCCAGAAGCAAGCCTGTACAGGCCCAGCCCAAACCAAACTTCATCTTCTTCCTCTGAACAAACATATGCGCGCTTCTGTACACAAATGCTATCTCCTGATTCTTTGATTTTCTGACAAAACTCATAACATGAAACTTGTAGAGCATTAAACAACGAATCCAACCATATAAAAAACTTGAATTAACTCTCAAAGACCTGAGAGAATTTCTCTGGCCCTAATTCTTAACTTAGTTTTTTCAGAAAGTTCATGAGTGAAATTCTCTTAGCACGATTAATGTAAATGAAAACTAAGCATATGCATGGCTTCAGGGCTATGAGTACAACATATTTCATTCACAAACCTAAGCCTAACTATTCCTAAATATAGAGATAGAAGTCCATGAAATACCTGTTTCAATTGACTTCGAGTTGGCCAATGCAACAACTTTCAAGGGTGTTTGAGCTTCTTTTGAGCTTGCCTGAGGTCCAAGGAAGCTTTTCCAATGCTTGGTTTATTTTGAAACAGCTTGAATCGTGCCACAAAACTCAACCTGCAAAGCTTTGAAACAAAAATGGCAATGTGTGTTAAAGGTGTTACAGCTAGAAATGGATGACCTGGATAGCTTAGATATGTTGGTTGGAAGGAGTTTGAAGTATCTTTGGGCAAAACCCACGATAGAATTTGATGATGGCTTGCAAAATGCAGAACTGACTCTGTTTTGCAGAAAAAGGGAGATTTTGAGTATGAGGAGGTTTGAGTGATGAAGGGGTCGTGTTTCTGGCTTGTTGGGAGGTACCAAACTTGTCTACAATGTTTGTGTAAGTTGGTTTTTACAGATGTGAGAGATGGAGTATGATTTGCAACTTTTCTTCTTCTTGAAGCAAGAGTGTGGAAGTGATGTTATAGCTTTGTACAGGCCCTCCTATCACCCCGCACACAACACTCTTGGCCCCTCTAATTCATGGATTTGGTTTTCAGTATTAGATTTTGTTCAAGGCTTAATGCTTAGTGTTTTGACATAAAGTAACCTTTTGCAAAAATGGCAATATACCTTTTACCATTTAGGGCTTAATCTTGTGTAAAATGCCCTAATGACCAAGACAATACCTTAACTCAATGGATATGCATTAAATTATGGAGTACAAACTAGTTTTGAGGCCTGTAATTGTGAACCAAGCTAGCTAGATCAGATTTGCAAATTGGTATGAACATGTATTGGCCATGGACAAAAGCGAGTTTTTGCCAACTTCAAGCATTCGATTCTCTCTAACCACAAGGGTGTTTGAGGAGTTCTTGGATAATTTGGAAAGATTGGAACATTTACTATAATCCATCTTTGAAATTAAACTTGAAACTCCAAGTGGAACTATGTGAAAAATGTCCAAGAAGATGGGTCAAAATCCTGCCTAAACTAGGGCAAAATTTCTCTAAGTTAAGAGTTTTAGGTACCCTTGTTCCAAAAATCATAACTTGCGATACAACTTCTTTTGAGAAAACTTTGTGAATCAAAGTTGTAGACTTTGTGATGGAATACAACTTTCATGTTTCAAGTTTTGTTTTAATCCATTTGCATCTTGGTTAAAAAATGGGACAAAGTTAGGAAAAAATAAGAAAATTTCATAACTTAGAAAATTTCTAAGTTATGAAATTTTTTCCATTTTAAACCCTAATTTGCATTTTTGGGTTTCTTGATGAACAAGTTTCATAATTTGACATGTCTTGATGAAAAATAACTCTTGGCACTTGATTTTGACCAAAAAGTCAAAGTTTGACTTTTCAGTGTACAGTCAAATTTTGATCAATTGACTGAAAAATTCATCTGTCAATCCTATGCATTTGAGATCTTTTGAAATTGTTGAATGGGTCAAGACAATGTCATTGAGTCCTTGAGTCCATGTGTGAGCTTTATTTGCCATTGGCTAGGTCAAACAGTCAAAAATTGCCTTTGTGCAGTCAAAACCCTAAAAATGACCATTTTGCCCTTTTGGTGATTTGATCAAATTTCTTGTGGAATTGTGATCCAAACTTGATCAAATGGTTCATGAGAGTTCATAATGTTGATGTGGGTCAAAATTCATGAGGTTTGACTGTCAATTGGCCACAGTTGACTTTTTCCCCAATACAATTGATTTATAGGTCAACTGTCCAATTGACTGGGCAAAAATTTGAATCAAGGCTTGAAACTTGGTATGGACAAACTTGTGAGTCCAACATGAAGTATCAAAGTCACTTTGGTCATTGTAGGTCAAAAAATTCCTGTGCAAACTCAAACCCTAATTTAGGTCAACAGTGCGAGGAGGTGTCTTGAGTAGAGCAAATCCTAGCTTGATCTTGAGTTCCAAGAGTCTTGTGATGAGAAATATGGATGAAATGAGAGGGCAAATTTTGGGGTACAACAATCTTTTATTAGGGAAAAGAGTCCTTTTAGGAAAAAACATTTCCAGCACGAACCTTGTATGGGTAACAACCTCTTTGCGTTCCTGCTCGTACCTGCCGAGGATAAAAAATCCAAACTTCAACTGGAGATAACGATCCCAACTTCTGATGACGGAACATCAATAAATGGACTTAAGTATCTGATGAGCCGAAGATAATGATCTTGACTTCTCGGCCGTCTCTTCAAGTACACAAATTATTTAACCTGCGTATGGACTTGATTTGATCAACCCTTGACGAGGAGAAAATGCCCCTGCACAATTCCTTGCCCCAGACTGTAAGGCTTTTGAAGAAAATTACCTCGAGAAGAGTTTCTGATATCTGTATCGTTAAGATAAAAAACCCAGTGTCATGAACTTTGGAGCATACGACTACTGGCTGACCAAAGCCGGAGATGATTTCAACCATGCTTGGGCAAGTTCCCCTGATTACTCAACACTTTAAGAAATTCTTTGAACCTTGGCATAACTGCCTCATATTGAATGTACTTTGAGGGATCAAATATCGACTTGAGTGCCCCCAGCTTGAATGAATACTTACTCAACATGTTATTAAACATGCTTATCCCTGCTCAGTAGAGTCTTGACAAACCTTTTCTTCATCTCATGCTCACGGAGGGATAAGAAACTTGAGTTTCAAAGACAACACGACCTTAAGGTGGTTGACTTACGACTTTAAAGTAGGCTACAACCATACTTCTTGACTTGATATGCTACTTTCTCTAATCAGATACTTGAAGAAATCGTCCCCTTAAGGTCAACTGAAAGTAATGCACCACTGCTCGACAAAGACTCTGGGTAATCAAACTTTGGCATCTGCTTCAGAAACTAGTCTCCTTTTACTCAACAAAGTTAATGTAAGGTCTGCCCCAGATTAAGGTCATTCTAAAAAATGATTTACCTTTCAATGGTATCCTGAAGCAATTTTTCCTTTGGGATAATCAAACTTCCATCTGATTCTTATTATGCGAGCTTACTTGATGTTTAAGCACTTGTCATATACAAAGAATGTTTATTCTAAGAATGGTAATTGTAATGCAAAGCTCATGTTTGTCTTGAAGTTTAAAAACTTATATTGAAAAGATATTTGAAACATAGAATTTTTTTGTACAAAAGATAGTAAAAAGATGGAGTGATACGAACTCAATAAAAATTAGCAAACTTCCTAGGAGTCAGGTTACCGTACTCTTATTATAATATTGCTTTTGAATTAACCCTTGCTTCAGTTAGGACTTTTAAGAGTTGTAACGTGGCCTGGTTCACGGTTTTAGAAAAAAAAGATTTAAGGCTCAAAATTATTTGGTGCCTGTTTTACCCCAAAATTTGCCCTCTCATTTCTCAAATAATCTCTCACAAGATCTCCTTGGATTCAAGACTGCACAAGGGTTGATCAGCTCAAGACACCTCCTCAAGCATTGATGACTGAAAATTAGGGTTTGAGATTGCACAAGGACAAATGAACTTTTAATGCCTCATATGAATTTCATGGATCACTTTGGACCCTCAAGATTGCTCATGTCAAGTTTCAAGTCTTGGATCACATTTTTGCTCATTCAATTGATCAGTTGACCTAAAATCAATTATATTGGGGAAAAAGTCAATTGTGATCAATTTACATTTAAACTTAATAAGTTTTGATCCATATCAACATTATGAACTCATATATTTCATTTGATCAAGTTTGGACCATAATTCCTCAAGAAATTTGATCAGATCATCAAAAGGGCAAAATGGTCAAAATTAGGGTTTTGATTGAGAATGGGCAATTTCTGATTTTTGACCTAGAAAATGACTTATTGGTTTGAGACATGATCTCAAGGATTCAATTTCATCATTTTGACCTATTGGCATGACTCAAAACATTGCTCAAGATCAATTGATTAACATATGAATTTTAAGTCAAATGTACACTGAAAAGTCCAACTTTGACTTTTTGGTCAAAATCAAGTGTCAAAGATCACAATACATAAAAACATGTCAAAATATGAAACATGTTCCTCAAGAAATCAAAAAATCAAGTTTTCATTTTGAAAGTCAAAATTTCTAAACTTAGAAATTTTTCCAAGTGTTGAAAACTTCATATTTTTTCACAACTTTGAGCCAATTTTTCACCATGATGCAAGTTAATTCAAAGTAAACTTCCAACATGAAAGTTGTAGATCTAAATGAGGTATAAAACATTGTAGAATACAACTTCTACTAGAAATGCATATATTTCACGTTATGATTTTGTGAATACATGTTCATGAAACTTGGAAATTTTGCCCTAGTTTAGGTAGGATTTTAACCTAACTTCATGGCAATTTTTCACATAGTTCCAAGAAGAATTTTCAAAAATGTCCAACATAGATGTTGTAAAGGATGTTACAAGATTTCCAAAATGTGAAAGAACTCATTGAGATCATGTTTGAGCAAATAGAATCGAAGACAAGAAGTTGGACATTCATTATTGAATTATATGTCATTTCCATGATGAACAAGAATTCAAATCCACACCCATGCTGCATAAATCTTACTTTGAAGGCTTCTAACCTCTAAATCTATCCATAATCAGAATATTACGCAACTATTTGAGCTATGATCCAAGTGTTTGAGTCATTGTCCAAGTGATTATTCCATTAATGGAACAAAGTTCACACTTCCATTTTGGAAAAGTGACTTTAATCACAAAGTCAATGCATAGAGCTCCTAACTTGTTTCATCTAAACACAAGCAATGTCAAAGGCAAAAGAAACATGTCTAGAGCCTCCCATAAACTCATGCCATGCTTGTACTATGCCTTAAAACCATGTTTTCCACTTTTCTTCAAAATAAATTAACATAACCATAACTCTATATCTTGTACTTCTGACCACCTCAAACCCTCTAACCTTTTTCATATAACCATACAAGTTATTTTCAAGCTAACACACGATTGAAAGCACTCTCAAACTCCCTGAAAACTCAGATTGCACAAAACCTCCATTTTTGTGTCATTTCTAACTTTGAACTTCACACTTCCATTTCCCTCATGCGTTTCTTGGCCTTTTAGTTTAAAAAGATTCCTCACATCAAATACAAACCATCCATGTCCCTGTTACACGACTGTAACTCCATTCCATCATCCTCCATAACCAAAAACAGAGCATTGCAGTTGGACTTTTCCAGGCCATTCCAGCCACTTTCAGCTCAAGCCAGCTATTGCATTAGCTTCCTAGAGGTTCAAGGAAGCTAACCTGATCATCACCATCACTTAAAACAAGCTCAAACTCATTTCACGATTTCCAGTTTTGAGATATTTTTCTTGAACTTCTATCTTCTCATTTAGGCATTGTTAGGCTTTCATTTGTGAAGAAAAAATGTAGACATCATTTATACATGTCCATAAATTTCATTTATGTTGCTTGAGTAGAGAGAATTTTGAGTTTGAACCTCTGAAAATATTTAGGTCAGAATTTGGTACTGCTAGAAATTCATGCTCATCTTTGAGAATTAGCTTGAGTTATTTACATATTCAGAATCATGAGAAAATTTCTAACAAGTTTGATGTTGGAAGTTTTATGAATGGATGGGAAATGAATAAGTTACAGATCCTTTGGCTGGAGGTTGAAGATGAAGTACATTCAGGGCAATATTTATGTTACATATTTATTGTTTTGTTTAAGTTAACGGATGTATCACCACCCCAATGGTTAAAACATGCACCTATCACCTTAGGGAGCTGGGTTCGAGCCCCAGTGGTACCCTTTTGGCTATTTTTCATATTTTTTTGTTTCTTTTTTTACAACACAGGCGCTGGGCATCCCCCCTTTGGGCTTTGTTTTTGTTTGCTAATTCCTGACCCCCTGCTTGCTCATACACCCCTAACCCAACTTCTATTTATTTTATTTATTTCATTTATTATTTTTATTGACATTTTATATTTTCTTTATTATTTATATTATTACAATTATTATTAGTATTATTATTATTTATTAATAAAAATCCAAAAAAATATTTTATTTATTATTTATACTTACTTATTTTTATTTTCTTATAAAACAAAAAGACCAAAAACATTTTTCTTAAAACAAATTAATTTCTTGAATAATTAATATTTAGATAATTAGGTTTAATTATTATATTATTTTATTTTCTTTCTTTTAAAATTAATTTAGAACTTAGGTTTATTTTAATTAATCAATTTCCTTATTATTTTCCTTAATTTAAAACTTTTTTTCATGAAAAACCCTAAAAAATATTTTTTAATTTAAATTATTTCTTAATTTGTTTTGTTTAATTTTTAACTAATCAATTTTTTAATTAGGTTTTGATTAAAACCCCTTTCATAAAAATCCAAACAAAAATCATGTTTCTTTTCCATTTGCATTTGTTCATTATTATTTATTCAATTCTTGTTCATTTATTCAATATGGTTGTAATAGTTAATTATGTTTAATTTTCTTGCAAAATCCCCATTTGTAAATTTGTATACCCCATCCCTTAATGATGTAATAGCTTAGTATTTTTATTTTCCGTAATTTATCGCTTTATATAAATGCTATTAAATTAGGGTTTGTATGGAAAGATTAAAATCAACAAGTTAGCAAACCCTAAATCCAAGACAAAATAATGCATGTAAATCAACACACTTGCACCCTTAGGGTAATTCCACTCTATTGCCTTACAAAAATGGACATGTTATGCATGTGGGGTATCTTAGCAAAAAGCAATAAAAATACAAGATCACAGTCCCTCGATGACGCTATCAAATGTTGACTTTCAAAATGATCTTAGTCCCTCAAAGAGAATTGCTAAGATATCTCACAATATTGCTATCATGGCTATACGATGACCCACACCCGTCCCTCTACATCCAAAGATAGGGCTTCTTACCAAATCAATGGTAAGATAGCAATATCAAAGAAAAGGAAGAAATGAACTAAGACTTTTGAGTAGGTAGATTGTTCCTAGTTGCTTGCTCAATTCCAAATCAAACACTCTTGCTTATTTTCTTAAAAAATACCAACACTTTCAAAAACACTTTCAAAAACATTTTCCAAACATGAAACATTTTTCAAAAGATCAACACTTTGTATATGTTCTTACGAACGAGAACTATTACAAAGTTTTCGTAAATAATGGCGCCTTTTCAAAATACTTTCAAAAAACCACACAAAGTACATTTTCAAACAAAAGCAATTGATCTAGAAAGAAACTAAGGGCCCATAGATAACTATGGATGAAAAGGGTGCTAACACCTTCCCTTTCCATAATCTACCCCCCAAACTCAAGAAATAATCTCAAAGGTTTTTCCTGTTCTTTTCCGCCTTTCCTTTTGGATAAAAGAAAAGTCGGTGGCGACTCTTGCTAACCGTAACATTTGCGATAAAACGTAAAATACCCAAGTCAGTTCTCTCACTGTATCACAGAACTGACGACTCTGCTGGGGAATATCTCTTAAAAGTGGGGTTACCTTAGGGATAAATCACCTTTACTTGCTTTCATTGTTTGACTTGTATGCTTTACATTTTAGTTCTTTGTTTGGGCTTAAATCCTCTACCCAGATTTGAGATACCTTATAGGTAAGTAGCAATACATTGTGGAAACTGTGCAGGGTATACCGACATGGTCTAAGAAATAGCTATGTTAGTGTGACATATTTGTGGGTATCAGTAGCCCTTGAGTAGTCAAGGAGAATACGGGGACGCTGAGTAATGTCATGAAGCACTAACTGGCTTTTAGAACCTTTACTTGACCAACTTGGCCACTAGGACATAGTGAGATGACCGGCTTTGGTGCAGTCCGAAGTTGGTAGATACTCGATACTACACTCATTGAGATTTGATTTTCGGGATATTTCGGTCACCGTGAAAGAGGCTTGTGCTGACAAAATACCCGAGAAGACAAATCAGTAATATTGAGATCCCTTAGAACCCGGTTACTATTTATAAGACATGTTGACCCAACTAACTTCAAGAGGGTACTTCCCTATGAGACTCTATGCAAGCCTAAACCTAAGGATTTGTTTTCCTTGTTTGTATACACTTGTACATGACGTCATAAACATCATAACATCATACTCATACTCATTAACAATTTCAAGGATTATTGGGATTTATCTTTGTTCTGTTTTATAGGATATGGCTTCTATCTGTAGGAACACTATCCAAGTCAATCTCGTAAGGATTCCTCCTCAACTCAAAGAGTTAGCATCAAGGGTTCCTAAGAATTCTCCATTCACCGAAAGATATGGTCGCCTCCTAAACTTGGTTACCTCCAATACTGATGAAGATATGATGAAGGTGCTATTCCAATTCTTTGATCCTCTACACCATTGCTTTAATTTTCCCGATTATTAACTTGTGCCTACTCTAGAAGAATTATCACAACTCTTTAGGATTCCCATTCTCAATCAACTACCCTTCAACGGTACAGAAAGAGATCAAAAACCTGAGGAGATTGCCCAAGCACTACACTTGCCACAATCTGATATCACAACTAATTGGGAAACAAGGAATGGTGTCAAAGGTTTCTTAGCCAAGTTCTTGTTTGAGAAAGCTCAAGATTGTTGGAACTCCTTGGACTTACAAGATTTTGAAGAAATCTTGGCCCTTCTCATCTATGGGATGGTTTTGTTTCCAAACCATGACCAACTCATAGATGTAAACGCTGTCAAAATCTTCATGCCTCGCAATCCAGTTCCTACCTTGTTGGGAGATATCCTACATTCTTTTCACTCTCGCACTATAAGGAAGAGAGGGATCCATGTGTGTTGCACTCCTCCCTTGGTAAGATGGTTTATTTCACATCTTCCCTGATCTGTGTTGAAGAACGAGCAAGGTTCAAGATGGTCCCATAGGTTGATGATGCTCATACATTCAGATGTTCCTTGATGTTCCCGGTCCTTGGAGAAAGTTACTATCATCGACCGTTATGGTGAATTCCCTAATGTCCCTTTACTTGGCATTAGGGGAGGTATCACTTACCACCCCTGCTTAGCTTTACGACAGTTTGGTTACGCTCGAAGGGATGGTCCACATGAGATGCTCATTCAAGGAGTAGTATTCGACTATGAAAGCGACGATCAAAGTTACCGCCAGAAATTTATCCGGGCTTGGAGGATGGTAAGAAAAATGGATAGTAAGACATTAGGACACAAAAATTCAATTCCCCTTGAGCCTTACCTTAAGTGGGTATGAGCTCGTGCTTATAAACTTGTGATGCCTTATTCCTCCATCTTACCAGTCATCATGGAGCCTGTGGTTGAAGGAGAAGTTCCCTACACTATCCTCCACCCCGACACGCCGACTTCTCTCAAAGACTTGCTTAAGTAAGAATGAGATACTTTCAAAGCTCAATTCTATGCTAGCGAGAAGAGGGTCTTGGAGCTTACGAAACAGCTACAAGAAGAGCAAAGTGTGAACGCATACCTTGCGCCAAAGAGGACGCGTTCAGTCTTTTTATCTTAGAGAATTATTTTGTAAGCCCAAGAGGCATGTTGTAGTCTTTTCAATCTAATTAATGAAAATTGACGTTTGTTCACTCTTTTTTCTATGCAAATTTAAAATTCCATAAATCCTTGAAATCATTTGCATATACATATTTCATGCATCATAACATGACAAGTTTTCACATAATAGGTTTCCTTATCTTTCTGCTGTTTATTTCCGCAAGATGGATCTAGAGAAAACTGTGAAGGATCTTCAAACACAAAACTCTCAATTCCAAGAGACTCTACTAGCCCTAGCCAAGGGGCAGCAAGATATGATGGCATTGCTGGAAGTTAAGAAGAAGCCCAAGAAGAAAGCTCTACTCAACATGGGTAGAAGGTTCAAGGAGACAGTCCATTAGATCTCGGTAGGAGAAGACTCAATTGAAGAAGACGAGAACCAGATTAGTGAGGTCAAGAGTACTCAGGCTGACTGTGTTAATGATCGAGCGTCTGATGATGATTATTTCGGCTAGCAGTATCCACCTGCCGATATCAAGTATAAGCAGTTAGAAGTTAGGTTGAAGGCTGTTGAAATCCAAGCTGTCTCCGGTTTAGATTTTGATGATTTGGGATTAATCTTTGGGGTTGTCATTCCCCATAAAATCAAAATACCAATCTTTGCAAAGTACGATGGAGTTTCTTGTCCGAAACTTCACCTAAAATCTTATGTGCGCAAGATACAGCCGCACACTGTTGATAAGAAACTATGGGTTCACTTTTTCCAAGAGAGCTTAGCCGGAACAAAACTTGAATGGTTTTATCAGTTAGATGGTTCCCGTATCAACACCTGGGAAGATTTAGCTACCACATTCTACCATCAGTACCAGTATAACACTGACTTGGCGCCAACAAAAGTCTAGTTACAAGATATGACCATGGGGAAGAATGAAGGATTTAAGGAATATGCACAAAAGTGGAGAGACCTTGCAAGTAGGGTTCAACCACCTTTGATGGATAGAGATCACATTGACATGTACATGGGCACTTTATCTGGTCCTTTCTTTAACTTGTTAGTAGGTTGTTCCTCTTCCGGATTCACCGAGTTAATCTTAACTGGTGAAAGAGTTGAAAGCGGCATCAAAAGTGGGAAGATCTCTGTGGTGTCTGCCTCCACTTCTAATCCTATCAAGAAACCTTTTGCTGCAAAGAAGGAAATCAATGTTGTGTATGGGGAAAGGGCCCGTACCAAGAAGAATGATCATCCGTCTATTAACGCTGTCCGAATCTCCAATCCAACTCCTACTCCAAGACCATCTGCAAATCATCAACATTTTAAAACTCCGAGAAGACAATTTACGAGGTTAGGCATGTCACTGTCTCAAGCCCTTCAACACTTTCTCAAGGCTAATTTAGGGACATTACGCGATCCTCCTGCCAACCCTGATACCTCTTCACCAAAGTATAATCCGAACGCTAAATGTGCTTACCACTCAAGCAGTGCCGGGAATGAGACTAACCAGTACTAGGCCTTGAAGAATAAAATCCAGGATTTGATTGATAACAAGACTGTTGAATTTGATCCTCCTCCAACTCCGAATGTAATCACCGCGCCTATGCCGAAACATGACAAGGGTGTCAATGAAGTCAACATTGTGGGTGATTCTGATAAAGAAGTTGCATTTGAAGATTGGGTGTATCCAATTACAACAGAGCTGAAGAATTGGCATGCAAAGGACTTCGTACCTATCTCCTTCATTGAGGAGTAATCTACTTGTTATTGCTTTTCTTACAATTCAAGAACATTTTGTCTGTAATATTTAACAATGACTTTTAAGCCATGTGCCTAGCCCGGGGCACTTTGGTCCATTTGTCAAGGGTTTTATTTATGTTCATCTAATCATATGATCATTCAATACAAATCATTGGACTCTTTTGCATTCAAATCTTTGTGTTCACTGTCTTTCTTTTCTTCAAATACATTTTTCAAGATAGCCATGTATCTTACATACACACACACACACACACACTCTTGTAGGTCCTCATCCACTCTGGATCCTATTGCCAATGACTCTACTATTGCCGACTATGACTTCGAATGTCCAATTAACCAAGCCGAAGATGAAGGAAAGGAAGATTATGAAATATCAGGAGAACTAGCCAGAATTCTATTACAAGAGGAAAAAGCTATTTAACCGCATGAAGAGTAAGTTGAAGTCATCAATCTGGGTACTGAGGCAGATAAGAAGGAAATCAAGATCGGTGCTAACTTGGAAAGTAGTGTCAATAGTAGGTTGGTTCAGATGTTGCATGATTATGTGGAAGTATTTTCTTGGTCTTATGAAGATATTTCAGGGTTGGATATCGACATCGTAGTTTATCGCCTGCCAACAAAAGAAGACTGTCCTCCTATCAAACAAAAGATTCGTCGCATGAGGCCTGATATGTCTGAGAAGATCAAAGCTGAAGTGATGAAGCAATTTGATGCAGGGTTCCTAGCTGTGACATCCTATCCCCAATGTGTTGCCAATGTAGTGCCAGTGTCGAAGCAAGACAGAAAAGTTTGCATGTGTGTATACTATAGGGATCTGAATAGGGCAATCCCCAAGGATGACTTCCTTCTACCACACATTGACGTCTTGGTCGATAATACTGCTCAACATAAAGTCTTCTCTTTCATGGACAGTTTCTCCGGCTATAATCAGATAAGGATGGCTCCGGAAGACAACTTTCATTATGCAATGGGGCACCTTCTTCTATAAGGTCATGTCGTTCGGATTAAAGAATGCAGGTGCAACATATCAAAGAGCTATGGTAGCTTTGTTTCATGACATGATTCATCATGAAATAGAGGTCTATGTGGATGATATGATTTCCAGATCACAAACTTAGGATGAACATCTCGATCACCTGTACAAACTATTCGAAAGGTTGAAAAAGTACAAGTTGAGGTTAAACCCTAACAAGTGCACCTTTGGAGTACGCTCTGGAAAGCTTCTAGGTTTTGTTGTCAGCAATAAAGGCATTGAAGTTGATCCTGCCAAGGTAAAGGCCATCCAAGAAATTCCAGTCCCTCATTCTAAAAAGGAAGTTAGAGGACTCTTGGGTCGTCTCAATTACATTTCCCATTTCATATCTCACTTGACTGCTACCTGTGAGCCAATCTTAAAACTCTTGAAGAAAGATCAAGTAGTCAGATGGAATGATGAATGCCAAGCTTCCTTCGACAAAATCAAAGAATATCTACAAGAGCCTCCTATTCTCATGCCTCCAGTTGAAGGAAGACCCTTGATCATGTAATTGATAGTACTAGAGAACTCTATGGGGTGTGTTTTGGGCCAACATGACGAGTCTGGCCGAAAATAGCATGCTATTTATTACCTGAGCAAAATTTTATCGAGTGTGAAACCAGATATTCACTGCTCGAGAAAACTTGCTGAGCTCTGCCATGGGCTACTCGCCTGCTAAGACAGTATATGTTGACTCATACCACTTTGTTGATTTCTAAGATGGACCCAATCAAGTACATCTTTGAGAAACCTGCTCTTTCTGGACGGATAGCGAGATGGAAAATGATCTTGATTGAGTACGACATTCAATACACAACTCAAAAGGCCATCAAAGGAAGCGTACTAGTAGATCATTTAGCCCATCAAGCTGTTGATGATTATCAGTCCATGAACTTTGACTTCCCTGATGAGAACATCATGCTAGTGACCGTCTGTGCCGAACCTGGACCATATGACGGACCTGAACAAGGATCCCGATGGACTATGGTCTTCGATGGGGCTTCTAACACCTTGGGTAACGAAATTGGTGCTGTAATCATCTCCCCTGAAGGTTTCCACACTCCATTCACTACTAGAATATGCTTCGATTGCATGAACAATATGGCTGATTATGAAGCGTGCATCTTGGGTCTGAAAGCTGCCATTGACTTGAAGATCAAGCATTTGAATGTGTTTGGGGATTCCACTCTAGTGATCAGCCAAGTTAATTGAGATTGGGACACTAAACACCCTAATCTCATCCCTTATAAGGAACGTGTGCTATCCCTGATTCCCTACTTTGAGGAGATCACCTTTGAGCACTTCCCTAGGGAGGAAAATCAGTTGGCTGACGCCTTGGCAACCATGTCTTCAATGTTCAGGGTCAGATGGGACAATGAAGCCCCTATGATTACAATTGAAAGATTCGACGAACCCACTCACTGCTGTGAGCTTGACACTGACACAAACGCTATGGGACCGTGAGGTGATGAGATATCTTGAAGCACAAGATTATCCCGAAGGATCATCCATCAATGGCAGAAAGTTCTTACGAAGATTTTCAGCCAAATTCTTCCTAAGTAACAGAATATTGTATAAGCGCAACCATGACTCTACTCTACTCTGATGTATGGACAAGAAGGAGACAGAGGAAATCATGGAAGACATGCATGATGGTCTCTTTGGCACTCACTCAAGTGGAAATACGATGGCCAAGAGAATCTTAAGAGCTGGCTACTATTGGTCAACGATGGAGACTGATTGCCATCAACACTCTAGAACTTGTCACAAATGCCAAATCTATGCTGACAAGGCCCATGTGCCTCCTATCCCTCTGAACGTCATGACTGCTCCATGGCCATTTGCAATGTAGGGCATTGACATGATTGGAGAAATCAATCCAACCACTTCTAATGGACATTGCTTCATTTTGGTCGCTATTGATTATTTCACCGAGTGGGTCGAAGCCGCTTCTTTTGCCTCAGTCACAAAGAATGTGGTCACAAAATTTATCAAATATAACCTCATCTGCCGCTATGGTATCCCCAAAAGGATCATCACCGAAAATGGGACTAACCTCAACAATGCTATGATTACTGAGCTTTGCACTCAGTTTAAGATCAAGCATCATAATTCTTCTCCATATAGACCTAAAATGAATGGCGCAGTCGAAGTGACCAACAAAATCATCAAGAAAATTATGCAGAAATGGTGGTAACCTATAAGGATTGGCATGAGATGTTGCCGTTTGCTTTACACGGCTACCACACTTCATCTAGAACATCAATTGGGGAAACTCCCTTTTCCTTAGTCTATGGCATGGAAGCTGTTTTGCCAGTGGAAGTTCAGATTCCCTCGTTAAGGATTATGAATGAAGCAGGACTAGGCGACGACGAGTGGATTCAGACAATATTGGATCAATTGAACTTGATCGATGGAAAATGACTGACTGCTGTTTGTCATGGTCAGATGTACCAAAAACGAATGATCAAGGCTTTCAACAAAAAGATCAAGCCTCGAATATATCAAGCTGGTGACTTGGTGATAAAGCGCATCATTCTGCCACAAGGTGACCCCAGAGGCAAATGGACTCCCACCTATGAAGGGCCATTTGTTGTCAAGAGAGTGTTCTCTGGCGGTGCCATGATGCTGACTACCATGGATGGTGAAGACTTCCCACATCCCATAAACACGGACATAGTTAAAAATACTACGCATAAGAGACCCGCTAGGTCGACACACCTAGGTAAAATAAGGGCATCCTGGAAAACCAAAAGGTTTGGGAAAAAATTAGGGATATATGCAAAAGATTGTACACCCGGAAAGTTGAAAACCCGAAAGGGCGACTTAGGCAAAAATGGGTATCCTGGTGGGCTGAAAACCCGAAAGAGCGGTCCAGGCAAAAGTTAAGGATTGAAAGCGTAAGACTATGTCCCGTGAAATCAGCACAATCAACTTTATCACCAAGGTTCAAGTTCAAACGGTCCAAGATCAATCCAATCAATTTCTGTCAACGACAAGGGGAATTCGAAGACATTAGGGCAATAGTAGAGTTGGAATGAAATGAGATCATTTCCACATGGCTATTTGTTTTGTTTTCAATTTTTGTTTTCCTTTTGACGATTTCCTCTTGCTAGGATCTTCGTCTCTTTGTACAAAAAATGCATATTCATGGGCAAAATATCAATACAAATATACTTTGAAGTGCAAACTTTCTATTTTAATTTTGAATGCAAATTTGTCCAATGACTAAAATTGAACGAACATATGCATATGAACATAATTAAAACTATTTTGCACATGTGTCCTGCTAAGATGCAATAAACATCTCTTTAATGTATTTGGAATATCCCCACAGAGTTATTTCATTAGCATTATCCCCACCAAGGAGGCTACAATAAGCCTTCCTCATTAGAGTTACCCACAAGGTTTCTTCGCAGACTAATCTCAAACCAGAGTCTCAATCTCTTGGCAGTTCTCTCCCCAACTTAGTCCATCCTCCCTAGTCGAGTAAAAAAATCCCCAACCGAGTCTGTATTCCCCTTGCATAGTCTATCTTCCCCAGCTAAGCCTGGTATCCCCAGCCGGGTATATCCTCCCCAAGCTGAGTATATCTCCCCAAGCTGAATCTGGCTTCCCCGACTGAGTCCACACTCTCCAGTTTGAGTTTGCTTTTCAGATTATTGCAAATCATAGGGCCACAACCCCTAATCCCCAGTAAATTTGTCAACAAAACCTTTACTATCTCCAAAAGCTACTATGAAGCCTGGACCCGACCAAATATTAGTACAACTTTCAAACTACCATGAAGCCTGGACCCGACCAGATAATAGTTAACTTCGCAAGATACTATAAAACCTGGACCCGACCAGATAATAGTTTAACTCTTCAAAGATATAGAAAAACCTGGATTCAACCAAGACTAAGGTTTAACTTCTTTTCCCCGGTAGAGTTTGCCTCTACCCCAACAAGTTATTATGAAGCCTGGATCCGACCAGATAACAATTACCCTCAGAAATTTGTTGTGAAACCTGGAATCCGACAAGATAACAACTAAATCCCCGAGCAGTTTATTATGAAGCCTGGACCCGACCAAATAACAATTAACCTTAACCACCTCAGAAATCTGCAAAGCCTAGAATCTGACTAGATAACAGTTCAATGCCATTAAGTTACTGTTAAGCCTAGACCCGACCAGATATCAGTTCAATTTCGTCTATTCAAGCAAGATATTGTGAAGCCTGGAATCCGACCAGATAACAACTAACTGCGATCCCCATAGAGACACTATAAAGCATGGACCCGATCAGATAATAGTACAACTTTCCAAAAAGGACCATGAAACATAGACCCGACCAGATAGTAGCTACAACTTCAAGTAACTACAAAGCCTAGAATCCGACCAGATAACAGTTAAACTTCCTTATCCCAGTAAGTTATTGTGAAGCCTGGAGCCGACCAAATAATAATTCAATTTCAAGAATTTTTCTACAAAGCCTGGAATCCGACCAGATAACAATTAATTTATCCTTCTCCAGTAAGTTACCGTGAAGCCTGGAATCCAACCAGATAGCAGTTGACTTTCTCATCCTCAGCAATTTGTGAAGCCTGGATCTGACCAGATAACAACTGGCATTCCAGAGATATTCCCCAGCGTAAGCATCCTTTTAACAAAGTTTGAAGATATGTATACTCTTCATCCCCAACAACGACAGAGATTCAACTCCCCAGAATCTCCTCAGCAGCCATCATGGATTTATTTTCTCGGGCAAAAACATACATACCACATTCATACATCATAGCATGTACATACAAAATGCATTTAGCATAATACCACATTTGGTGAACATCATGCATACATATGCATTTTACTAACTCTTTTTTCTCACAGGTAAAACATCAAGTTTTATTATAAATCGACCAAAGATTTGTGTTGATACTTCTTCCAGTGTTTACCAACATTCCTCCAAATGGCATCTATAAGCCCATTCACAATCCATCTTCGAGTGTAAATTTCTGGGCACTCTAGTGTTCAATCACCTTCCACCTTGAAGTCACGAATGGCGGATCCGCCAATCTAACTCTTCAGGTTTAAGAAGATTGAACAGGGGAAGCTGTTGTACCCCACAAATTTCCCTCTCATTTCTCAAATAATCTCTCACAAGATCTCCTTGGATTCAAGACTGCATAAGGGTTGATCAGCTCAAGACACCTCCTCAAACATTGATGACTGAAAATTAGGGTTTGAGATTGCACAAGGACAAATGGAATTTTAATTCATCATATGACTCTCATGGATCATTTTGGACCCTCAAGATTTCTCATGTCAAGTTTCAAGTCTTGGATCACATTTTTGCTCAGTCAATTGATCAGTTGACCTAAAATCAACTGTATTGGGGAAAAGTCAACTGTGATCAATTTACAGTCAAACTTCATAATTTTTGATCCATATCAACATTATGAACTCATATATGTCATCTGATCAAGTTTGAACCATAATTCCTCAAGAAGTTTGATCAGATCATCAAAAGGGCAAAATGGTCAAAATTAGGGTTTTGACTGAGAAGGGGAAATTTATAATTTTTGACCTAGCAAATGACTTATTGGTTTGAGACATGATCTCAAGGATTAAATTGAATTATTTTTACCTAATTTCATGGCTCAAAACATTGCTCAAGATCAATTGATTAACAGATGGATTTTCAATCAACTGATCAAAAGTCAACTATACACTGAAAAGTCAAACTTTGACTTTTTGTTCAAAATTAAGTGTCAAAGATCAAAATTCATCAAAACATGTCAAAATATGAAACTTGTTCATCAAGAAATCAAAAAGTCAAGTTTTCATTTTGAAAAGTCAAAATTTCTAAACTTAGAAATTTTTCTAAGTGTTGAAAACTTCATATTCTTTCACAACTTTGAGCCAACTTTTCACCATGATGAAAGATGATTCAAAGGAAACTTCCAACATGAAAGTTGTAGATATCAATGAGATCTAAAACATTGTAGAACATAACTTCTACTATAAATGCATGGATTTCAAGTTGTGATTTTGTGAATACATGTTCATGAAACTTGGAAATTTTGCCCTAGTTTAGGCAAAATTTTGACCTAACTTCATGGCAATTTTTCACATAGTTCCAAGAGGAATTTTCCAAAATGTCCAACATAGAGGTTGTAGAAGATGTTACAAGCTTTCCAAAATGTCCATGAACTCATTGAGATCATGTTTGATCAAAGAGAATCAAAGACAAGAAGTTGGACATTCATTCTTGAATTATAGGTCATTTCCATGATGAACAAGAATTCAAATCCACACCCATGCTGGATATATCTTACTTTTCAGGCTTCTAACCTCTAAATCTATCCATAATCAGAAGATTACATAACTATTTGAGCTATGATCCAAGTGTTTGGGTCATTGTCCAAGTGATTATTCCATTAATGGAACAAAGTTCACACTTCCATTTTGGAAAAGTGACTTTAATCACAAAGTCAATGCATAGAGCTCCTAACTTGTTTCATATGAACACAAGCAATGTCAAAGGAAAAAGCAACATGTCTAGAGCCTCCCAAAAACTCATTCCATGCTTGTACTATTCCTTGAAACCATGTTTTCCACTTTTCTTCAAAATTAAGTAACATAGCCATAACTCTATATCTTGTACTTCTGACCACCTCAAACCCTCTAACCTTTTTCATATAACCATACAAGTTATTTGCAAGCTAACACACTACTAAAAGCACTCTCAAACTCCCTGAAAACTCAGATTGCACAAAACCTTCATTTTTGTAACATTTCTGACTTTGAACTTCAAACTTCCATTTCCCTCGTGCGTTTCTTGGCCTTTTAGTTTCAAAAGCTTCCTCACATCAAATACAAACCATCCATGTCCCTATTACACGACTGTAACTCCATTTCCATCATCCTCCATAACCAAAAAACAAAGCATTTCAGTTGGACTTCTCCAGGCCATTCTAGCCACTTTCAACTTAAGCCAGCTATTGCATTAGCTTCCTAGAGGTTCAAGGAAATAAACCTGATAATCACCATCACTTAAAACAAGCTCAAACTCATTTCACGATTTCCAGTTTTGAGGTATTTTACTATAACTTCTATCTTATCATTTAGGCATTGTTAGGCTTGCATTTGTGAAGATAAAATGTAGAAATCATTGCCCTGAAACTATACATGTCCATAGATTTCATTTATGTTGCTTGAGTAGGGAGAATTTTGAGTTTGAACCTCTGAAAATATTTAGGTCAGAATTTGGTACTGCTAGAAATCCATGATCATCTTTGAGAATTAGCTTAAGTTATTTACATATTCAGAATCGTGAGAAACTTTCTAACAAGTTTGATGTTGGAA
The DNA here is from genome assembly GCA_948472305.1 of Vicia faba. Classification (NCBI taxonomy): domain Eukaryota; kingdom Viridiplantae; phylum Streptophyta; class Magnoliopsida; order Fabales; family Fabaceae; genus Vicia; species Vicia faba. The sequence continues at coordinate 157,558 of CATIWC010001071.1, forward strand.
GTTTTGTGAATGGATGAGAAATGAATAAGTTACAGATCCTTTGGCTGGAGGTTGAAGATGAAGTACATTCAGGGCAAGATTTATGTTACATATTTATTGTTTTGTTTAAGTTAACGGATGTATCACCACCCTAGTGGTTAAAGCGCGCGCCTGTCACCTTAGGGACCTGGGTTCGAGTCCAAATGGTACCCTTTTGGCTATTTTTCATATTTTCTTATTTCTTTTTTTAAAACACAGGCGCTGGGCCTCCCCCCTTTGGGCTTTGTTTTTGTTTGCTATATCCCGACCCCCTGCTTGCTCATACACCCCTGGCCCAACTTTAATTTATTTTATTTATCATTTTTATTGGCATTTTATATTTTCTTTATTATTTATATTATTATTATTATTATTATTATTATTATTATTATTATTATTATTATTATTATTATTATTTATTAATAAAAATCCAAAAAAAATATTTTATTTATTATTTATACTTACTTATTTTTATTTTCTTATAAAACAAAAAGACCAAAAACATTTTTCTTAAAACAAATTAATTTCTTGAATAATTAATATTTAGATAATTAGGTTTAATTATTATATTATATTATTTTATTTATTTTAAAATTAATTTAGAACTTAGGTTTATTTTAATTAATCAATTTTCATATTATTTTCCTTAATTTAAAACTTTTTTTCATAAAAAACCCTAAAAAATACTTTTTAATTTAAATTATTTCTTAATTAGTTTTGTTTAATTTTTAACTAATCATTTTTTAAATTAGGTTTAGATTAAAACCCCTTTCATAAAAATCCAAACAAAAATTATGTTTCTTTTCCATTTGCATTTGCACATTATTATTTATTTAATTCTTGTAAATTTATTCAATATAGTTGTAATAATTAATTAGGTTTAATTTTCTTGCAAAATCCCCATTTGTAAATTTGTATACCCCCACGCCTAATGATGTAATAGCTTAGTATTTTTATTTTCTGCAATTTATCGCTTTATATAAATGTTAGTAAATTAGGGTTTGTATGGAAAGATTAAAATCAACAAGTTAGCAAACCCTAAATCCAAGACAAAACAATGCATGTAAATCAATACACTTGCACCTTTAGGATAATTCCACTTTGTTGCCTTACAAAAATGGCCATGTTATGCATGTGGGGTATCTTAGCAAAAAAAAATCAAAAATACAAGATCATAGTCCCTTGATGACGCTATCAAATGTTGCCTTTCAAAATGATCTTAGTCCCTCAAAGAGAATTACTAAGATATCTCACAACATTGCTATCATGGCTATACGATGACCCACGCCCGTCCCTCTACATCCAAAGACAGGGCTTTTTACCAAATCAATGGTAAGATAGAAATATCAAAGGAAAGGAAGAAATGAACTAAGACTTTTGAGTAGGTAGATTGTTCCTAGTTGCTTGCTCTATTTCAAATCAAACACTCTTGCTTATTTTCAAAACAAACATAAACACTTTCAAAAACACTTTCAAAACATTTTCCAAACATGAAACATTTTTCAAAATATCAACACTTTGTATTAGTTGTTACGAACGAAAACTATTACAAAGTTTGCCTAAATGATGACGCCTTTTCAAAATAATTTCAAAAAACCACACAAATCACATTTTCAAACAAAAGCAAGTTATATAGCAAGCAACTAAGATCCCATAGATAACTATGGATGAAAAGGGTGCTAACACCTTTCCTTTTCATAATATATCCCCCTAACTCAAGAAATAATCTCAAAGGTCTTTCCTGTACTTTTAAGCCTTTCCTTTTGGATAAAAGAAAATTCGGTGGTGACTCTTGCTAACCGTAACATTTGCGATAAAAGGAAACACCCAAGTCAGTTCTCCCACCGTATCACAGTGCCCACCCATTCTCCATGATGTTCTCCAGTCCTACATTCAGTTAAACCAATACGAGCATTCATCTCTCAAGAAGAGTTTACAATGGTTGAGGAGTCAAGCGAGGTTTATTAGACATAGAAGTCACTCACCTATTTCGTTCTTGGTGCTCGATCATACGACTTTATTCTTTGTGGAGGATCTTTATTTGGTAATCCCTCATTCACATTTCGCGCTTTTCACTTTCCCTAAATTTTTCCTGGAAAAGTTCCTTTTGCTTTTGATTTTGAAGTCCAGTGGGATGCCCTGACTTTTGCCTAAGCGACTTATTTTCCAAGTTTCAACTTAGACGGACTTTTTATCATTTCCTTTTCTTTCCGTTTGAACAAGTCGTGTGACTTTCATGTTGTATTTGATTTATTGGAAGTGATTGTGACTGCCTGAGTCTTTAGTAGATGAGGGATAGCCATTGATGTATCGTCACTTCTTCTTCCTGACGTGCGAGAGATACCCGTTAGGATATATCTCTCTTTAATGCACACTGCTGATATGAGGTCTAGCCATTGTGGTTTTGTTCTTTCTCAACCTTTTGAAGGATAACCATTGTTGTATCCTTTGATGCACACTCTTGATGAGTTTTGAACACTGAATCGGATTAACTGAAATCTACCCTGCCCTGGGTTAAATGTGAGGTTTTTTTTTTCCAGAAAAGAAACTCCTACTTCAGGGCTCAAAGGGGTTAACGAGGGTCTATCTCCCTTATATCTCCGATGTTTAGGAGCTGATATAATGTCTGTTCATCGTCAGCAGGGTTTTACTCGAAAGCATACCGTTTGAGAATTTTGGTATATTTCTCATTATTATCCCTCTAGAGGTCTTTTACTTTATTTAACAAGAGCTGAGTATCAGAAAACAAAGAAAAACATTAATGAGTGAGTGCAAATGGATTGATACAAGACAAACACATTCAATGCATTATGATTAATATTAAAAAATAAGCAAGTTTTGCATACAAGAAAGTACTAAACCAAACAAGGAAGATTATAAATGAGAACGCGAGTGTATGCTTGGTAATCTCCATATGGAATTATCGCTTTAGAAGGTACGCTTGATAATCTCGCACTTCATCTCTAAATGATTTACACTCTTGAGTTGAAGCAATTACCCAACATGTTTTCATTAAGAATATCTTTAGCTCACGAGTATGGGATTCTGTTCCAATAGGAAAATCATGCTGATCGTGCCTGGGCCTTTTGCTCGTTTATTGGTGTCCTTCCTGTTATCAGATCAACAATACCTGCAAAGGTGGAAATTACGATAACATGCCTCGAGCATGAGATGGTTACTTTAGCTGTTACTTTGAACACCCGATACTTTAAGCAATTTCAATTATTGGCATCATGTGCTGTAAAGCTTTATTGTTTTAAATGCAATGTTTATCGAAAATTCTGAATGTCTTTTGTTATTAAAACGGAAAAATAAAAACAAATCGGCACAATTCGAAAAACACTTTTATTGAATGATTGGCCTGTAAATAGGTGTAATACGGTGGAAGAACCGTTTGTTATACTGGTTTTGCATTTGAATACACAAATGTTGTGGTAAGCAAGAGTCACCACCGACTTTTCTTTTATCCAACAAAGGAAAGGGTGAAAAGAACGGGAAAAGACCTTTCGAGAGTTTTCTAAGTAAGGGGGTAGATTATGGAAAGGGAAGGTGTTAGCACCCTTTCCATTCGTAGTTTTCTACGGGTTCTTAGATGCTTAGCTCATTTGAAGAAATACCTTGTGCTTTTTGTATGTTTTTTAAAAGTATTTTGAAAATGCCTTAGTGCGGCGATTCGCTTTATGATAACTCTTGTATCAGTCCTCAAAAGTGTTGATAAAGCATTTTTTGAAAGTGTTTTTGAAATGTTTTGTGTAAGTGTAAAAGTTTGTTTTTGAGCAAGCATCTAAGGACTATCTACTTATACTCGGAAGGTTTATTCTTTTCCTCCTATTCTTTAGACAATGCTATCCTACTATTATTGAGTAGGTAGCCCTATCGTTGGATGTTTGAGCGACATTTGAAGGGACGTTTTTATGGTCACAAAGGCAACTGGGCAAAAAGTTTTAGTAACTACCATAGGGTTCTAAGATCATATTTTTTACCGAGGCAATATTGAGAGGGTCATCGAGGGACTTATGATCTTTTGAACCGGAAGGTGGCCATTAAAATCTCTCACGTTTCGAGAGTTGTGACTATTTCCGAAGGCAACCGAAGTGGGCATACCCTAGAGATATATATGTGCAAGTGTGCTTGTTTCAGTTATTTGTCTTTTGTTAGATTTGCTAGAGTTTAATTTATTATGCTCTTGTCATGCAATCCTATTAGGCATACATCTAAGTAGTTAATATGTACAGGAATTTAAAGTGGGGGAATTTAAATCTATGCTATTACGATGCTTCGGGGAGGGGGATATTTACATGTCCAAAAATTTGGGAGGAAAATAAAGAAAAGTAGTAAAGAGAAATCCTAAATTAAGTTATTACAGACTATGAGCAGTTACAATAATTTAGAAAAAATAAAACATAATAATGCGCGCGAGTCGAGAGGAACGTCTAAACCCTAAAAAAGTTCTAAGTAAAATAAGAAAATCTTTTTTGTTGTTTGTTTTGTTTGGTAAAATAATAAATTAAATTAAATCTAATTAATTAAAAAGGAAAATAAAATTCTAAATTAAAATTAACTCTAAAGTAAATCTAATATTTTTGGCATTTTTTTATTTATGAAAAGAATTGAAATCAATTAAATCTTAAGTCTATTAATTTTAATTAGAGAAATAAGTTAAAGTAATTAACTAAATTAAATATGAAAATTAAAATTAAAAAAAAAACTAAATCTAAATTTTTTATGTTTTTTCTGATTTTATGATTAAAATAAAAAAAATGATTTTTTCTAATAAGTAAATATTAAAAAAACAAATTAAAAAGACTAAAAAAAAAGAAACAAAAAAAATGCTGGGCCTGATGTCTAAAGTAAATGGGGGGTATGCTTGAGATTTTTGTTTTGGCCCAATCAAATTGAACCCAACGTTCCAAACAACAATCTGGTGAGCATCATCCTTGAGGCTATAGGGTGGAAACGCACCCTAGGATGGCTAGATCTTTTTGCGTTGGCATCTGATGGCTTTGGCATGAGGAGTAGGATACACGTATGGGTCTGCACATCACTGGATCTATAAAACAAATATGAAAAGAATTGAAAATTCAAGAACTAGGATCGAACCCAGGCCTTCCAGCATTATACACACACCATTCACCACCAAGCCAGCTAACCATTCATTATTTTATACAAACAAATAAATATATATAATAGAATCAGTCAGAAATATGAAAAATAAAAAAAATAAAAATGCGCGCTGCTTATTCAAACAGGCTAATGGGACAAAGACACGATGGCTCCCCGGAGTCAACCTTCTGGTTGTCTTCTCCGGTGGGGTCAAAACCCTAACCTACAAAAAAGGTGCAATCAAAGTATCAAATTACCCCTACCCCCCTTAAAACAACGCACTGAATCCAAATCTGACGCTATTTGGGCTAAAAGTCCATGGATTTCACGTTTTGAAGCAAAGCTACCGATCAGATCCAAACATGGCATCTTATGATTCTGGCCCTAAACCTCACATATTCCACGTTCAACTTGTTTTAAACATGACTATGAACACATTTGAAAATGGTAAAAGGTTCAATAATGTAAATTAAAGTAGATTGATTTGGAAGAAAAAATCTTACCATGGTGTGATTCGTGTGCGCGATTCAAGAGGCTTCAGGCTAGTGCAAGGTGTGGAAATAATCCCTGGAGACCTCAGGAGCACGTTGCAACGCCTGATTTGAATGGAGGAAGGCTGGAGGATGGATTTTGGAATTTCACAACTTTGAAGATTTTTTGGAAATTTTTTGTGGCTTCTTTAGGTAGTGTGTATTCGTCCCTTTGTGGCTTGGCTTTGTTGTGTATATATAGTGGAGTATGAGGATCAGAAAACATGGCAAGAATCAATGCCATAAACCATGCTTTCATATTAAAATCAAACAAATTAAAAAGTTTCCAAAACTTGAAAAACTTGCCCTTTCCATGCTTGCATGCACCTGGACACTTGTGCGCGAATTCTTGGGCTTCTAGGAAGACCAAAACATTAGCCCAAAAGTCAAGGCCCATTTCTATTTATTTTGTACAATTTATTTTATATTTATTTGATATAAATCAAAATAAATATGGAAAAAATAAATAAAAATTATAAGGCAATATAAAAATTAGATTAGAGTTCCCCTATAAGGTTAGGAATATGCTTGAAGTCCAAGAAGTTAGGCCATTGACCTAAAAGTTCAAGTTTGTCCAATGCACAATTCTTAAAATTTCTCAAATTTTCCCAACTTGGACAAGCCATAACTTGCTCAATTTTTATCTCATGATGATGATCTTGGACGTTTTGGAAATACCAATATGTCTACTTAAATCCCTATTTTTATTAATTTTGCATTTGAAGATTTTATCTTGATGTAAAAGGTCTTGGAAAAAAGTGTCTTTTCTTGACTTTCTGAAAATGACCTGTAATGTATGAGTTTGTATCTTTCAAATGGTGCATTTCTTGGATTTGAGGGAAAAAGAGAAGTTGTAGGGAATTGGATTCTCTTTAAAATGAGATTTGGTTGGGGAAAATGGATGAAGTATGTGAAAGTTATGCCTGGTCAAAGTTCAGTTGACTTTTCCTATAGAAACCCTAATTTAGCAATTCTTGACTTTTGATAGATTAGGAGTATTTCTTGAGGAATCATGATCAACCCTTGATAAAATTATGGATATCACTTCAAAATGTTGATGTTGACCAAAAATATTGAAGTTTGACTGTACTTTGGCCACAATTGACTTTTGACCTAACCTAGTTGATTTTCAGGCATTTGAGCAATTGATTGAGCAAACTTGTATTGTAGGGAATAAAATTTGGCATGGACATTCCTGAGGACATATTAGGGACCATAGAAATCTCTTGGAGCCTTTGCAACCCCAACATATTGGTAAAAGGTGAAACCCTAATTGGAGGTTCATTGCTTAGGAGGAGAATTTGTCTGGTCAATTCTTGGTCATCCTTGAGAAATTAAAGACCTCGATGAGCATCTCTTGAGTAAAATGGGAGGGAAAATTTTGGGGTACAACAGCTGCCCCTGTTCAATCTTATTAAACCCGAGGATTTATATTGGCTTGTCTGCCTTTCGTAATCTGAAGGTGAGAGATGATTGAACACTAGAGTGCCCAGAAATTTGCACTCATATGAAGTAACACCGATGGTTGATGATGTCGGGAATAGGCTTAAAGATGCTATTTGGAGAAGATGACAGAGAGTCGTTTGAGATGGGCTTAAAGATGCCATCCAAAGTAGATGTTGACTTCATAAGAGGTCTCTTTATGGGGGATTCCTGTTCCTGCTGTCTGAGGAGGAGTCCACCGAGGAAGGTTGATTTCTATTGTTCTCTTGCTTGAGGAAAACTTTATGGGGAATATAATCTAGGAACTTCAGTTGTCCAAGGCTCTACTGAAGAGTTATATCTATACTGGAGAGATGAGAGTTTTATGCTTTCTGGTTGAAATCCAGGCTTCACAGTGACTTGCTGGGGATAATGGAATTAACCGTTATCTAAAAATGTAATAAAAAAGAGCTTGTGTAGGGCTATTTTAGGATGAGTCCGTGTTAGTCTGCATCCAGAGATATATGAGAAGGAGCCTCTATGGGGTTGATTTAGAATGAGTCAGTGTTAGAATGCATCTGGAGATCATGAGAAGAAACTCGTGTAAGATTGCTTTAGGATGAGTCCGTGTTAGACTGCATCTGGAGATCATGAGAAGGAACCCGTGTAAGATTGCTTCAGGATGAGTCCATGTTGGACTTCATCTGGAGATCTTGAGAAGAAACCCGTGTAATATTGCTTCATCTGGTCCTGTAGACAGTTTTCCTGTCTGGTTTCAGGTGTTAATCTACAATCAATCATTCACAGATAGTTGTCCTGTCTTGTTTCAGGTATTAATCTAGAACTTGCTTTTGTCGGTTGTTGAGATAGTTGTCATGGCTAGTTTCAGGTATTAATCTGTGACATCATAAAGAAAGATACTTTTCTCGTCTAGTTTCGGGTATTAATCTTCAATATTCTCATGTAGATAGTTTTCCTGGCTTGTTAAAGGTATTAATCTACAATCGACTATCCATAGATAGTTGTCCTGGCTTGTTACATGTATTAATCTGGAACTTGTTTTTGTCGGTCATTGAGATTGTTGTCATGGTTAGTTTCAGATATTAATCTCTGACCTGAGAGAAAGAAAGATAGTTTTCCTGGCTTGTTACAGGTGTTAATCTTCAATCTGCTCATGTAGATAGTTTTCCTGGATGGTTACAAGTGTTAATCTAAAATTGGCCGTCCACAGATAGTTTTCCTGGCTTGTTACATGTATTAATCTGGGACTTTGTTTTTCGTTGGTCGTTGAGATAGTTGTCATGGCTGGTTTCAGGTATTAATCTCTGACCTGAGAGAAAGAAAGATAGTTTTCTTGTCTTGTTACAGGTATTAATCTCTAACCTGAGAGAAAGAAAGATAGTTTTCCTGGGTTGTTACATGTATTAATCTTCAATTTGTTCATGTAGATACTTTTCCTGGCTAGTTATATGTGTTAATCTATAATTGGTCGTCCACAGATAGTTTTAATGGCTTGTTACAAGTATTAATCCGGGACTTTGTTTTTCGTTGGTCGCTGAGATAACTGTCCTGGCCTGTTACAGGAATTAATCTAAAACTTGTTTTTGTCGGTCATTGAGATAGTTGTCTTGGCTAGTTTCAGGTATTAATCTATGACCTTAGAAAGAAAGATAATTTTCTTGGCTTATTACAGGTATTAATCTTCAATCTGCTCATATAGACAGTTTCCCTTTCTTGTTACAGGTATTAATCTATAATCAGTCATCCACAGGTAGTTGTCCTGGCTTGTTACAGGTATTAATCTGGAACTTGTTTTCGTTGGTTGTTGAGATAGTTTCCCCATCTGGTTTCGGGTATTAATCTCTGACTTTAGAAAGAAATATAGTTTTCCTGGCTTGTTATAGGTATTAATCTTAAATCTGCTCATGTAGATAGTTTTCCTGGCTTATTTCAGGTATTAATATACAATCAGTTGTCCACAGATAGTTGTCCTGGCTTGTTACAGGTATTAATCTGGAACTTGGCAATTTTGGTCACATAGATATCTTCCCCGTCTAGTTTCGGGCATTAATTGGTGGCCTACTATATTTATTGGTAAACTCGTCTTGCTTTGGGAGTTCATACCACTTGGTCGTGTAGATAATTTTCCCATCTGGTTTCAGGCATTAATCTTTGACCTGCTGTATAAGTTGATAATGTTTGTCTGTCTGCTAATTTAACCTAAAAAGGTAAAATAAAATTCATGTAATGTCATGCTGTATGAATTGCATGATGATATCAAAATAAATGAGATTGTGATATATGCATTTGTGCTGCATATGCCATGATATTTGTAAAATGATGCATGAGTGCAGTTTATGAACGTGTCAGTTCTTCTATTGCAGTGTTGTTGAACTAGGGAAAATAAATCCCTGATTGTTGTTGGGGTTGAAGAATGTAAGTCTTCAGATTTTGTTTGAAGTTGAAATGCTGGGAGACGAATTTCCGCTATTAGAGAGATAAACTCTGTTGGGGAAGGAAAACTCCGTGTAATGTTTGGGGATTTTGTTGGAATCCTATTGGGGAATCCTGAGAAGCTTGGCGACTTCACTGGGGAATTTTTGGAGCAGTAATTGGAGATTTTTGCTCTTCCAGGGATGTGAGAACACCTTAAATCTTTAGGCTGCATACTGAGAATATGGCAGTGACCTTGTAGTAGGATGTCTCTGCCTCTGTACCTGTCGGAGAAGGTATCTGCTGGAGAAAATATCTGCGGGGATTTTGTGGATGGCCCTTAGATATTGTCCTTTTTCTTAAAGCCATTAGTAACTGTCTTTCTATTTTTTATGCGTATATTTGTAAGCAGTAATCATATTCAAATGCATATGTTCCAAAATAATCACTGGACGTTTTCGCAAACAGAACAGAAAAATAAAAACAAATAGTTTTGCACTTTCAAAGGAATAGCTTTGTATTAACTTGAATAAGCGTTTTTGTACAAGGAGACAAACATACTAGTAAGAGAATACTATCGTAAGAATAAAAATCTACAAAATAGCATACAAAGAAAGCAACTATGTGAGATAATCCCATTGGGTTCCCATTCTTCTATTGCCTTTATGCCTTTGAGCGTCTCATCTCTTTGCTACTTGTTCGAAGCTGACTGGATTGATTAGTACCACTTGAGCTTCACAGTTGATACTAAAGATTGGTTGTAAGGTGATCCAACAGGACATAGTTATTCTCTTCAAATCCCTAACTTTTTCCTGGACCGCCCTTTCGGGTTTCCAGTCCACCATGATACCCTTTTTTTCCCAAGCCGCCTTTTTAGGTTTTCGACTTGCTGGGTGTACAAATATCTTTTTCATGTATATCCCTAATTTTTGCCCGAACCCTTTTGGTTCGCCGGAATGCCCTTATTTTTTCCTAGGCCAGTCAACCTAGCGAGCCTTTGTCATGTGTAGTATCTTTTGACTATGTCCGTATTTATAGGGTGCAGAAGGTCATCACCGTCCATAGTGGTTAAGATCATGGCTCCACCAGAAATATGTTCTTGATCACAAATGACCCTTCGTATGTGGGAGTCCATTTGCCATTGGGATCACCTTGTGGCAGTATGATGCGCTTGATTACTAGGTTACCAACCTGATATACCTGACGTCTGACCTTCTTGTTAAAATCTTTGATCATACATTTTTGGTACATCTAACCATGGAAGACAGCCGCGAGCCTCTTCTTGTCAATCAGGTTTAATTGGTCAAGTCGAGTCTGAAACAATTTGTCTTCACTCAGCCCTGCTATGATACGGTGGCAGAACCGACTGTTATACTAGTTTGCATTTTTTGTTCGCAAATGTCACGGTAAGCAAGAGTCGCCACCGACTTTTATTTCATCCAACAAAGGAAAAGGAAAAAGAACAGAAAAAACCTTTTTCGAGATGTTTCTGAGTACGGGTGGTAGATTATAGAAAGGTAAGGTGTTAGCACCCTTTCTATCCGTAGTTATCTATGGGCTCTTAGGTACTTGCTCATTTTTAAAATTGCTTGTGCGTGCTTGTTTTGAAAAGTTTTATTTACTTCGTGATAACCATTGTATATGTCTTCAAGAGCATGACGAAGTTGTTTTGAAAACTGTTTTTGAAAAGTGTTTGTGTGAAAAGTTTTTGTTTTGAGCAAGTACATAAGAGTTTTCTACTTACTCGAAAAAAGTCTGTTCGTTTTCGTTTCCCTTAGACATCACTAACCTACTATTAAGGAGTAGGTAGCTCCGTCGTAGGAATTTTAAGGGACGTTCGAAGGGACAAAATGGTCTCTAAAGGCAACAAGTAAGGATACCTTAGAATTTCGTAGGGACTATCGTCATAAGATCATTTCTCGTAGGCATCTCGAGGGACAAGTAGGGACTATGAGCCTTATAACGACTTTGAATCGCGGGTCTTTGCTAAGATATCCCTATGTTCGAGGGACGCGACCATTATTTCCGAGGCAGCCAAGTGGGATAAACCCTTGGAGTGAGCATGTGCAAGTGTGTTTTTTTAGTTAATTATCTTTGCACAATTAGGGTTATCTACCTTTTTAATCGTAGACTTATCTTTCACATACAATCCTAATGTCCATACATTTAGCAGTTTAATGGTTGCGAAAATTAAAAAAATGCGAGAAATTAAAGTCCTAGCTATTACAAGGCTTTTGGGCAGATACACCAATATTTGACTGAAAAATAAAGACGTGGAAATATAAAACCCTAATTAATCTATTACAAACCCAAAGCAGATACAATAATTCGAAAATAAATAAAAACGCGCGAAGAATTAAGACGAGAATGAGGAAAATATATTTTTGGATTTTTGAGAAAAACAATTAATCTTGCAAATTAACCTAATTTATATTTGTTTTTAATTATATAAAAAAGAGTTTTTAAATTAACCTAATTTTCTATTGAATTTTAATTACAAAAAAAAGGAATTTGAATTAATCTAATTAAAATAATTAATTAATTGCAATTAAATATTTTATGAAAAAAAACTAACTCTAATTTTTAGTGATTTTATGATTTTATGATTTAATAAAAATGTTATTTGTGAAAATAATTAAAATAACAAATTAAAAAAACAAATAAAGAAAAATAGAAAGAAAAAGAAAATGGGCCTGATGTAGTTAGCATTCCAGGGGGTGTATTTCCAATTGCTGAAGCCCAGAATGATGGCCCAGAGTCCAGCGCATGATCTAGTGAGGTCATCTTCTGAGGATTCATGGTGGACTTGCGTATGCTGGGCGTTGGATCTGGTTGGAGATGGATCTGATGATTGTGCATATGAGGCGTATGATGGACTCTGGATGGTGAGGCACACTGGATCCTGTGAAAATAATGGAAAAAATGCCAAAAGCTCACGCTTGGGATCGAACCCAGGACATGAGCGTCATACTTCCTTCCCTGACCAACTGCGCTGGATGTTAACTCATATATATATAACCAAACAAAAATAATATAAAGGGAAAAGCTGGTTAAATGCTGATTTGTCATCCATGCAAGCAAAGTGGGCCCCTGGTTGTTGAACAAACCAATTAAAACATCACTAGATGCCATGCCAGAGTCAAACTAAACCCCCCAGCATTGACTCACCAAAGAAGCACCGAAGCCCTAGCTCCGGTCACCTTCTCCAGTCACCTCTTTTTTACAAACTCGCGTAAACCTGAAAAAAAAGCAATAACTAGACCTTACCCCCTAATTCGAGGGTTACGAATCCAATGGTGTCATTCTCATGCCCTAAAACAGCCAGCAAGGACTGCTATGTAAAAAAATATGTGAAAACACGATCGTTAATGGCAGAGGACGATTGTGGGCCTTAGCTTTACACGTTATACGTCCAAACACCCATAATCATCAATAGAAACACATGTATGCAATTGATATGGATTTAAGTTAAGTGTTATGCGAGTTTGAGAGTAGAGAAAATTTACCAATCAGAGGAATCGTGTGAGGGGATTTCTACGTGTGTTAGGCTTGCTTAATTGTGAGGAATGCTTCCTGGAGTCTTCAGGAGGAAGATTGAGTGCTTGCTTTTTCTGGAAAAGAGCTGAAAGAACTGATATGAATTGCACCTTTTCTTGAATTTTTCGAAACTTTTTTTCTTTCTCTTGAGGCAGCTTTTTTCGTGTCCCCTAGGTCTGGGATGGTTGTGTTTATGTATGGCAGCATATTAGGTTAACATAAGTTGAAAAAAATCCCATGCTTTGATGATAATATATTCTCCCTTAAATTATTTGATTTTGTTTATTTTTGGAACAAATCCACTCTTACTCTCTCTCCACGAATTTGCCTTGATTTGCCAGCCTTTGTTTGTCAATTGATGAGAAAAAGATTTGCAATACAATCTTTTATTATTTTGATTATTTATTTGATTTAATTTGATTTTTAAATGATTAAAATCAAAATAAATTAAATAAACAAATCCAATAACATGTGGAAGGGTGTTTGGGCCGTGTACCATGTTGGAAGTGATATGCAAGCATAAAAGTTTGGGCCCATTTGACAAAAGATGCAATTTTGGGCATTGTTGACTTTTGACAATTTTCCAAAAATGGCTAACTTTGACAAAGCATATCTCTTTCAATTTTGACCCTAAGAGGGTGTTCTTGAACTTTTTAGAAAGCTTGAGATGTCCCTTAAACAACCTTTTTGGTTTCACTTCAATGGGAGCTTCCATGCTCATGTAAGAAGCTTTGACCCAAAATGTGCTTTTGTTGACTTTTTGAAATGACCTGTAATGTCTGAATTCATATCTTTCCATGAGTGCATTTCTTGAACTTGAGGGTTGAAGATGAGTTGTAGGGAATTGAAATTTCTTTAAAATGAGCCTTGGATGAGAAATTTCTGATAAAGTATGAGAATGTTATGCTTGGTCAAAGTTTGGTTGACTTTTCCTGAGAAACCCTAATTTAGCAACTTTTGAGTTTTGATGAATTAGGAACATTCCTTGGGGAATCATGATCAAACCTTGATCAAATGACAGATATCACTTCAAAATGTTGATGTTGACCAAAAATATTGAATTTTGACTGTATGGGGGCCACCGTTGACTTTTGACCTATTATAGTTGATTTTCAAGCATCTGAGCAATTGACTGAACAAACTTCTTGTGCAAGGCATGAAACTTGACATGGATGGTATTGAGAACACATTAGGACTATGGAGAGCATATGGGGCCTTTTGAGATCCCCCAACTTGATCAAAATGGAAACCCTATTTGGAGGTTCATTGCTTTAGGAGAGAGTTTGTCTGGTCAACTCTTGGGCATCCTTGAGCAAGTTGAGGATCTTAATGAACATATGTTGAATAAAATGGGAGGGAAAATTTTGGGATACAACAGCTTCCCCTGTTCAATCTTCTTAAACCTAAGGATGTGGATTGGCTGGTCTTCCTTTCGTGATCTGAAGGTGGAAGATGATTGAACACTAGAGTGCCCAGAAATTTGCACTCGCATGAAGTAATACTGATAGGTGAGTCAGGAATGGGCTTACAGATGCCATTTGGAAGTCAACAGAGAATCATCAGAGATGGGCTTAAAGATGCCATCCAAAAAAAGCTATTGGTTGTATAAGAGATTCCTTTGCGAGAATTCTTGTACCTGCTACTGAGGAGGACTTTGCTAGAGAATATTGATTTACGTCCGGGAAAATAGAGTATAGGAGCTTCGGTTATCCATTACTCTACTGGGGAATTAACTCCTGGTCGAGGAGGTAGGAGTACACTGCATATCATGCTTAGGATCCAGGCTGCACAGCGACTTGCTGGGGAAATGTGGAATCGACCGTATCTGGTCGGGTCCAGGTCTTACAGTGTTATAAACTGTTGTCTGGAGATAAGGGAGAAGGAACCTGGATAATAAGGTTACTTAGAAATGAGAGCCTGGATAGTAGGGATATGAGAAGGAACCTGGGTTGTAGGGTTACTTTGAAATGAAAGCCTGGATAGTAGGGTTATGAGAAGGAACTTGGATAGTAGGGTTATTTCGAAATGAGAACCTGGATAGTAGGGCTATGAGAAGGAACTTGGATAGTAGGGTTACTTCGAAATGAAATCCTAGATAGTAGGGCTATGAGAAGGAACCTAGATAGTAGGGTTATTTCGAAATGAGAGCCTGGATAGTAGGGCTATGAGAAGCAGCCTGGATAGTAGGGTTACTTCGAAATGAGAGCCTGGATAGTAGGGCTATGAGAAGGAACCTGGATAGTAGGGTTACTTCGAAATGAAAGCCTGTATAGTAGGGCTATGAGAAGGAACCAGGGTCGTAGGGTTACTTCGAGATGAAAGCCTGGATAGTAGGGCTATGAGAAAGAACCTGGATAGTAGGGTTACTTCAGGATGAGAGCTTGGATAGTAGGGCTATAAGAAGGAACCTGGATAGTAGGGTTACTTCGAGATGAAAGCCTGGATATTAGGGCTATGAGAAGGAACCTGGATAGTAGGGTTACTTCGGAATGAGAGCCTGGATAGTAAGGCTATGAGAAGAAACCTGGGTCATAGGGTTACTTTGAGATGAAAGCCTGGATAGTAGGGCTATGAGAAGGAACCTAGATAGTACGTTTACTTCGGGATGAGAGCCTGGATAGTAGGGCTATGAGAAGGAACCTGGATAGTAGGGTTACTTCATTTGGTCATGTAGATTAGTTGACACGTTGGATTTCGGGAACTGAGTTTGCATTAACTGTCTGCAGATATGACATGTATAACTGCTGGAATCATTGAAGATAATTGTCTTTTCTGAAAAGATATCAGGGTTAATTATATGTGATGCATGCAATGCATTGTGAGATGATGTTCTCAAAATAAATGAGATTATGCTGTATGTGATATGTATGCGCATGCCATGATGTATGAACATGAAATGCTATTGTGACATGTCCGAGTCTGGGAAAATAAATCCCTGACTGCTGCTGGAGAGTATAACATTCCTGACTGTTGTAGAGGGATGTGGTTCTTCTACTTCCGCTGGGGATGGTGAACGGAAATGACTATGATGGAGATTTACTCTTTGTTTTTTGTGAATATTCTGCCATGGAGAGACTCTGTTTGAGAACTGCTCTGCGGGGGAATAACCTTGTTGGAAGGTGAACTTCCATAGCTGAAGTAATAAGCACTGTTGGGGGTTTAAACTTCTGTATTTAGAGAAATAGACTCTGCTTGGGAGACAAATTTTATGACCCGCTCGCGATTATGAAATTCGGTTGGGGGATTTAGGTGTCAGGTTTCTGAAATACCCTTGCTAGGGAGATTACTTCCTGTTTTTGAGAGAGCTGATATCAAATGCTTTGATTGCTTTTACTCTGTGGGGAGTGTAGATGCTACGAGGTTGTACGCACTGATGATTATGTTTCAAAGTTGTCTATGTCTCGGTACCTGCTGGACAGAGTAACTGTTGAGTTTGATATTTATTGTTGTTGCCCCTGTTTCTTAATCTCTGAGCAATTGTCTTTTCGTTTCTTATGCAAACATTTGTGAGTAGCAATCATATTCAAATGCGTATGTCAAGAATAAATTATTAGACGTTCTTGCAAAACAAAATGGAAAAGGAAAAAACACATAGTTTTTTTTTTGTAAAAATGATTTGTATTGATTTTCGAAGTTGGCCTATAATAGGGTTTTTTGTACAAGGAGACTGACGCTCTAGTAGGAGAACGCCGCCGTAAAAATAGAAGCTATACAATATTGTGTAAAAGGAAAACAACTATGTACAACTATCCCATTGGGTTCCAATTCTGCTATTTCCCCTATGTCTTCGAGCATCTCATCACTTTGCTGCTTGTCCAAAGCTGATTAGATTGATAGATGCCGTTCAAGCTTGGTGGTTGATACTGAGGTCTGATCGTAAGGTGATTCAATGGGACATAGTGATACGCTTTACATCCCTAACTTTTTCCTGGACCTCCCTTTCGGGTTTTCAGTCCACTGGGATACCCTTTTTTGCCCAAGCCGCCTTTTCAGGTTTTTGACTTGCCGGGTGTAAATTTTTTCATTTTCATCCCTTATTTTTTCCTGAACCCTTTTGGCTCGCCGGGAAGCCCTTATTTTTCCTAGGCTAGTCAACCTAACGGGTATTTTATCACGCGTAGTATCTTTTCACTATGTCCGCATTGACAGGGTGAGGAAGGTCGTCACCGTCCATGGTGGTTAGAATCATGGCTCCACCCGAGAAAATGTTTTTAATCACAAATGGCCCTTCATAGGTGGGAGTCCATTTTCCCATGGGATCACCTTGCGACAGTATGATGCGTTTGATTACTAGATCCCCGACTTGATACTCTTGATGTCTAACCTTTTTGTTGAAAGCCTTGATCATTCGTTTTTGATACGTCTGACCATGACAGTCAGTAGTACGTCTCTTCTCATTGATCAGATTTAGTTGATCAAGTCGAGTCTGGATCCAATCGTCTTTGTTTAAACCCACATCTTTCATAATCCTTAAAGAAGGGATCTGGACCTCGATGGGTAGGACTGCCTCCATGCCATATATCAGAGAGTAGGGTGTTTCCCCTGTCGACGTCCGTGATGAGGTACGGTACCTTTGAAGAGCGAATGGTAACATCTCATGCCAGTCGTTGTATGTCACCGTCATCTTCTGTACAATCTTCTTGATGTTCTTGTTAGCTTCTTCAACAGCGCCATTCATCTTCGGCCGATAGGGAGAACAATTATGATATTGTATCTTGAATTGCTTAGAGTTCGGTGATCATCATGTTGTTGAGATTGTACCATTGTCAGTAATAATTCTCTATGGCACACCATACCGACATATAAGATTATGTCGGATAAACCGCGCCATGATGTTCTTGGTCACAGTAGCAAAAGAGGCCGCCTCAACCCATTTTGTGAAGTAATCGATGGCTACCAAGATGAAGTGATGCCCATTGGAAGCGGTAGGTATGATTTCTCCGATCATGTCAATGTCCAACATTGCAAAGGGCCACGGAGCTGTCAAGACATTCAAGGAAATCAGAGGCACATGCACCTTATCAGCATAAATTTGGCACATATGACAAGTCCGGGAGTGCTGATAACAATCTGCTTCTATAGTGGACCAGTAGTATCCTGCCCGTAGGATCTTCTTAGCCATGGTATGCCCACTTGAATGGGTTCCGAAGGTACCTTCATGTAGATTTGTCATAATTCTCTCTGCTCCTCTCTTGTCTACACACCACAGTAAGGTAGAGTCATGGTTTCGCTTGTAGAGGATTCCATTACTGAGGAAGAATTTCGCGGCAAACCTTCTCAGAAAATTCTTATTGTTGACATATGCCCCTTCGGGATACTCTTGAGTCTCGAGGTACTTCTTCACTTCATGAAACCAGGGTTTGTCTGCTACCTCTTTGATATCAATCTCACAGCAGTGCGCTATCTCATCCAACCTTTCAACGGTGATTCGGGGAGCTTCGTTGTCCCACCTGACTTTGAACATAGAAGACATGGTAGATAGCGCGTACGCTAACTGATTCTCCTCTCGTGGGAAATGTTCAAAGGTTACCTCCTCAAAGTGTGGGAGCAATGTCAGTACGTGCTCTTTGTATGGGATGAGATTCAGATGCTTCGTATCCCATTCGCCTTTGATCTGACTTATCATCAAGGCTGAATCCCCGAAGACATTTAAGAACTTGATCCTGAGGTCGATAGCGGCTTTGAGACCCATAATGCAGGCTTCATACTCTGCCATGTTGTTAGTGTAATTGAAACATAATTGGGCGGTGAAAGGAGTATGACAGCCCTCAAGAGATATGAGTACGGTGCCAATGCCATTACCGAGTACGTTCGAAGCTCCGTCAAAAGCCATAGTCCATCAGGATCCCTCCTCAGGTCCTTCATCCAGTCCAAGTTCTTCGTAGTCAGTCACCAGCATAATATTATCGTCCGGGAACTCAAAATTCATGGACTGGTAGTCATCCACGGCCAGATGGGCCAAATGATCAGCCAATACACTTCCCTTGATTGCTTTCTTGGTTGTATGTTATATATCGTATTCAGTTAAGATCATCTTCCATCTCGCTATTCTTCTGGAGAGTGCGGGCTTCTCGAAGATGTATTTGATTGGGTCCATCTTAGATATCAACAGAGTAGTGTGGGTCATCATATACTGTCTTAGTCAGCAAGCATCCCATGCCAAAGTGCAACAAGTTTTCTCTAGCAGTAAGTATCTTGTCTCACAGTCGATAAACTTTTTGATAAGGTAGTATATTGCGTGCTCTTTTCGACCAGACTCGTCATGCTGCCCCAACACACACCCCCATTGAATTGTCTAGCACTGTTAAGTATAATATCAAAGGTCTTCCTTCAACCGGAGGCATCCAAATTTGTGGTTCTTGAAGGTATTCCTTGAATCTTTCGAAAGCAGTCTGGAATTCGTCATTCCACTTTACCACTTGATATTTCTTCAGAAGCTTGAAGATGGGCTCACAAGTAGCAGTTAGATGTGAAATGAATCTGGCGATATAATTCAAGCGTCCCAAGAAACCTCTAACTTCCTTCTCTATACGGGGAGCCAGCATCTCTTGTATGGCATTTACCTTTGTGGGGTCTGCCAGAATATCTTTGTCACTGGCGATGAAACCCAGAAGCTTACCAGACCTTACCCCGAAGGTGCACTTGTTCGGATTTAGCCTCACCTTATATGTCTTCAACCTATCGAAAAACTTTTGTAGACGATCAAGGTGTTCCTCTTCGGTTTGAGACATGGCTATCATGTCGTCAACATAAACCTCGATCTCATGGTGAATCATATCATGGAACAAAGCGACCATGGCTCGCTGATAGGTTGCCCTAACATTCTTCAACCCAAAAGGCATCGCCTTGTAACAGAAGGTGCCACACTGTGTGATGAAGGTTGTCTTCTCCATGTCTTCAAGAGCCATCTTGATCTGGTTGTAGCCAGAGAAACCATCCATGAAGGAGAAGATTTTATGCTGCGCGGTGTTATCAACCAGAACATCAATGTGGGGAAGCGGGAAGTCATCCTTGGGGCTTGCCCTATTCAGGTCTCTGTAATACAAACACATATGTACCTTTCCGTCCTTCTTAGGCACCGGAACAACGTTAGCAACCCACCGCAGATAGGAGGTGACAACTAAGAACCCTGCGTCAAACTGCTCATGACCTCTGCCTTGATCTTCTCTGACATTTCAGGGCGCATACGGCGAACCTTTTGTTTGACCAAAGGAAAATCTTCTTTAGTTGGAAGATGGTGTACCACAATATCAGTGTTTAAACCAGGCATGTCTTCATATGACCAGGCGAGGATCTCAACATAGTCGTGTAACATCTGTATCAAACGCTGTTTGATCTTAGTCTCCAAATTTGCGCCGATCTTGACTTATTTTCTGTCCACCTCTGTGCCTAAGTTTATCGTCTCAATTGACTCTTCGTGAGGCTGTATAGCCCTCTCTTCCTGTTGTAACAGTCTAGCTTGTTCTCCAGGCATCTCACAATCATCTGCAGTTTGATACGTGAGTGTGTGTAAGAGCATAACTGTATTGATAAAGTAAAAAAATAGAAAATAAAAATAGAGAGCGCAAAATTTTTATGTAAGGAACATCCAATGTTTTATTGATGATATATTAAATGACATATAATAACCCTCACAGATAGTACCATTGTGCCTCGGGTAAGTCACAAGGCCATAAAGTTTAAATTGTTTATTACAAATTCAGAACACAAGTGAGACAATTACTGCGGAATAAAAGAAAACGCTATAAAATCTCCGGCCGTCCAGTTACTCGGTTCACCGTTGGTAGTTGGGCAGATCCAGCTGTCAATATCAGAGTCTTCCTTACTATCTTCAATAGCGTTGACCCCACAATTGCTGATGCATAGGGGAGGTCCTCCAGCTCGAGCGCGTCGAATAACCCTTTGAGCTCCTGAAGTAAAGCCCAAACAAAATTTGTCAGTTTTGTGAGTAAAATCAGGGAGCTGTCCCCAGTTGGTACACCCACCTTCTTCGACCACTGCTCTGGCGTCCTTGAGAGAAGCCATCTTCAAAGGAGGTTTGGTGTTGGTGGTAGTCTTGGTTGACGCCAAAATCTGGGGAACCTCTTCAAAGTTTTGACAAGGAGTATCTATAAATTCCCCGTCCATCTCTACATACCTGAAGGAGTTCACGTGGCTCACCATATATTCCTCTTCGCCATGCACAGTGACAATCTTCCCCTTACCAGATATTTCAGCATTTGGTGCAGTGTGAAAGTAACGGCCCCAGCTTCATGGATCCAAGGACGACCCAACAAATAAGAGTATGATGGCCTGATGCCCATCACGTAGAAGGTGGACCCAAAGGTCTGAGATCCTACTTTGACAGGGATGTCCACCTCCCCATGCACCATTCTCTTCGACCCATCAAAAGCCCTTACCACAATGTTACTAGGCTTTAAGGTAAAGCCTTCACAATCTAGCGGATCAAGAGCCTTCTTAGGCAGAACATTCAGTGAAGATCCAGTATCCACCAGCATATGAGCCATAGTGGTTCCCCTGCATTCGATCGAGACATGCAGAGCATCATTATGCTTCCTTCCTTTCGGTGTTAAGTCGGCATCTGAAAATCCCAGCCCATTGTCAGCAATTAAGCTGGCCGCACAGTCTTTGAATTGATCAGCTGAGGTTTCTTGCGGAACATGCGCGGTCTTGAGGAATGCAATCAAAGCCTTTGCATGGGCCTCAAAACATAACAACAAAGACAACATCGATATCTTCGAGGGGGTCTTCCCCAACTGCTCGACCACATTGTAGTTGCTCTTCTTGATTATTTTTAATATTTCCTCTATCTCTTTCTTAGAGGATTCCACCAAAACTTTTCTAGGTTCCTCCGTCCGGGCAGGCTCACCTACAACTTCTTTGCTCCGAGTCCTAGATGACTCAACGACAGGAGTAACAATTGGAGTAAGAATGGGAGTAGTGACGGAAGTACCGGTAGGAACAACAGATGATATAATAACATGCTTAGTGACAGTCTTCGGGGAGATCTCGGGAGAGAAAACCCATCCACCTTTGGTGATCTTGCTAGTCCCGACAATGTTACTGACATCAGGAACAACCTCTTCAGCCTTCAAATCTTGTTTAATGCCATGATAGTAAACATCGGCGCCATAATTCCACGGGACATCTTTGTATGAGGAATACGGTACGGGACCAGGAAAAGTGATTATTAGCAGGGAGATTCTTGGAGCAGGTGTAATCCTAAAAGGTCTTTTAGAGGAGACCTTGGAAGGATTGGTGGAAATTGTTATAATGGCAACATCTTCAAACGGAACAATCAGAATCAATGTCTTTTCGAACAAAATCTCTCTGTTGTCCATTAGGCGTTGAACACCTGCTTTCAACGAACAACAACCAGAGGGCAGAGATGAACACATGTGGCAACCTTCACCACAACCCGGAAATAAACCGGCCAACAAAAAATTCTTCTTAACAGTCAGAAGAGGAGTATAAACTTCATCAATAAAGGTAACAAACAGGTCAGTATCAATGGCATTAACTCCACGGTTGTGCTTGGGCATGGGAGCAGTTATGACATTGGGACTCTCTGGAGCATCTAACTCAATCTCCTTGGCTTCAATCAGATCTTGTACTTTATTTCTCAGAGCCCAGCAGTCATTTGTATCATGGCCAAGACTCTCAGAATGGTAGGCACACTGAGCGTTTGGATTGTGCCGAGGAGATGTGGTATTAGGATTCTTGGGAGCCTCTTTCAAGGTTTCCAAGTTGGATCTTAGCAGATGGGGTAGAACCTCATTCAATGTCATGTTAATACATGTAAAATGTCTTTGTGGTCTTTCTACCCTTTACTGATTGTTGCATTGTGGGGTAGCCGCATGCCTAGGTATAATCACAGCACTTACCATTGGACGGTGTTCAACTCTGCTCTGACCTCTTGGGCTATAGCTAGCAATGACTTCCTTCTTACCTGCGAAATGCTTCTTTACTGAGCTCAAAGAGGTGTCCTTCTGTATTTTTCCACTCCAGATCCTAGCTTCTACCCTCTCTCCTGTTAATATCAGCTCGGTGAAACCAGCTGATGAGCTACCAATCAAATGATTGAAGAATGGACCAAACATCATCCCAAGAAACATGTCAACCAACTCCCTATCAGGCAAAGGGGGTTGGACTCTCCCAGCCAGATCTCTCCACTTCTATGCATAGTCCTTAAAGCCTTCACCTGCACCCATGGACATATTCTGGAGTTGAGTACGAGTAGGGGCAAGGTCAGTGTTGTATTGATACTGCTTATAAAAAGCAGCAACAAAATCCTCCCAGTTTCGGACATTGGTTCCCTCCTGTTGATAAAACCATTCAAGCTGAGTCCCTGACAGACTGTCTTGAAAGAAGTGAACCCATAAGTTCCTATCAGCAGTGTGAGGTTAAATCTTCCTCACATAGGAACTAAGATGAAGCTTGGGACAAGACACCCCATCATACTTTGCAAAAATCGGAGCTTTAAAATTTTGTGGGATGACTAGCCCAGACACTAATCCCAGCTCTTCAAAATCCAGCCCTGGTATCCTCTGGATCTCCATAGCGCTCAACCGATCCTCTAACTGCTTGTATCTATCCTCAGTGGGAGGATATTGCTCATCATTATAGTCTGTATCTTTGTCAGAAACTTCAGGGCTAGGGTCCTTCTCCCTTGTCTCCCTCTCTTGATTCCCCCCTTCTTTGGACGAGGAGGTCATATCGACTGGTTTCTTTAACGCCCCCCTGAACCTTCTGCCTAGATTCAGAACACCAGAGACCTTCTTCTTCTTCTTCTTCTTCTTCTTCTTCTTCTTCTTCTTTTCCTTCAGGATGAGGGCCTTCAGATCTTCCTGCCCTTTTGCCAAAATTATGAACATCTGTTGAAATTGGGCATTTTGTGCCTGAATATCTTTGATGCTTTGTTCAAAAGACATTTTTTGCTGAGATAAACATCGAAGAAGATGAGAAACCTGTCATGGTACCTGTTTATGCAATGTCATGGATGGTATGCGTATGCAATGATTTCAAGGACTTGTAAAGGCTCAAATTTGTTTAACCAAAAAGAAACACACGTTAATTGTATTAATAAGTTTGAATTATTACAAAGAATGTCCTTTAGGCTTACAATTAAACAAACCAAACTTAAAAATTAAAAGAAAACTAGGTCTCCCAAGAGCGCATCCTCTTTGGTGCAATGTAGGCGTTTATGTTCCTTTCTTCATGAAGTAGCCTAGTGAGCTCCAAGACCTTCTTCTCGCTGGCATAAAATTGAGCTTTGAACGTATCCTGCTCCTCTTTAAGTTGAACCCAGGATTTTTGTAACTCCTCATGATCTGTTGGCATGTCAGGATGATTGACAAGATAAGGAGTGTCTCCTTTAGCAACTGGTTCCACATTTATTGGTAGGACAACAGGGTAAGGCATCATAAGGCTTTGGGCGCGGGCTCGTACCCATCAGAGATAAGGCTCAAGAAGGATGGAATTCTTGTGCCCCAGTTTATTGCTATCAATTTTATGTACCATGCCCCAAGCTCTCACGAACCTTTTATGGTAACCCTGTACATCATTCTCATAGTTGAAGGCGATTCCTTGGATAAGTGTATCATAAGGACCATCCCTCATCGCATAACCAAACTGCCGCAGTGACAAACAAGGGTTATAAATGATTCCTCCCCTAATTCCTAAGAGAGGGACATTAGGGAATTCACTACAGCGATCGATGAGGATAACATCTTCCGAGGACCATGAACACCAATGAATGTCTGAATGTGTAAGGGACATCAGCCTATGAGACCATTTTATACCCCGCTCATTCTTCAAAATAGACCTGGATAGGTGCGAAATAAACCACCTAGCCAATAGAGGAGTGCAACATAGGAGGGTACCCCTTCTCTTTAGAGTACGAGCATATAGAGAGTGTAGAACATCCCCAAGTAATGTAGGTACCAGATTATGAGACAGAAACACCTTAATAGTATTCACATCTACAAGTTGGTCTGCATTAGGGAAAAGTACCATCCCGTAGATGAGGAGTGCCAATACCTCTTTGAAAGCTTGTAAATCCAGGGTATCCCAAAAATAATAAGCCTTCTCGAATATAAATTTAATCGAGATTCCTTGGACATTTCCTCTAGTTTCCCAATTTGTCACTACGTCGGACCGTTGTAAGGACAGAGCTCAAGCAATCTATTCAGGCTTTGGATGTTCTTCCGTATCGTTGAAAGGTAGCTGATCAAGAATAGGTACCCCCAACAACTGAGAAAATTCCTCCATAGTAGGCACTAGTTGGTAATCCAGGAAGGTGAAGCAGTGGTGCAAAGGATCAAAGAACTGAAATAGCACTTTTAACAATTCTACATCAGGTTTTGAAGTGACCAAGTTGAGCAACCGACCATGTTTCTCAGTGAAGGGAGAGCTTTCAGGAATCCTTAATGCCAAGTCCTTTAGTTGGAGAGGCACTTTCACAAGGTTAATCTGGATAGTGTTCCTACGGACGGGTGCCATGTCCTACAAAACAAAGCAAAGATGAGCCCTAGAAAATCCTTGAAATGGTTAGTATGATATGCCATGTTTATGATGTAATGATTATGCTAAGAAATCACATGTATAGTAAGCAACAAACAAGTCACACAAAGTCCTTAGGTTTAAGGCCTGCATGAGTTTTAAGGCCATACCCTCTTGAAGCTGGATTGGTTCAACCTGTCCTATAAATAGTAACCGGATTCTAAGGGATCTCAATATCACCGATCTTTCCCCCAAGCTTCATTCAATAGGCGATTGACTCTCAACCAAACAAAACTCAAGAGTCAAACCTCAATAAGTATAGCATCAAGTATCTGTCGACCTTGGGAATACACTAAAGCCGGCCATCTCACTACGTCCTACTGGCCAAGTTTTGCAATTAAAGGTTATAAGGTCAGTTGATGCTTTATGACACCACGCAACGGGCCCATACTCTCCCTGATTGACTCAAGAGTTACCAGTACCAACCAAAGTATCACATCAATGTAGCTACTGCTTCAACCGTGTCGGTATACCCCACACAGTTCCCTCACAGTTTATTGCTACTTACCTAAAAGGTGTCCTCAGATCCGAGTGTAGGATCTACATAACCCCAACAAAACCCTTGAATATAAAGCAGGCAAAGCAAAAGACAAGCAAGCAATTTTAGAAGTGACCTAGATCCTAAGGTATACCCCACTTATTAAGTCCCCAACAGAGTCTCCAGTTCTGTGATACGGTGGCAAAACCGACTGTTATACTGATTTGCATTTTTGTTTGCAAATGTCGCGGTAAGCAAGAGTCGCTACCGATTTTTATTTCATCCAATAAAGGAAAGGAAAAAGAACAAAAAAAACCTTTTTTCGAGAGTTTCTGAGTACGGGGGGTAGATTATAGAAAGGGAAGGTGTTAGCACCCTTTCTATCCTTGGTTTTCCACGGGCTCTTAGGTACTTGCTCATTTTGAAATTGCTTGCGTGTGTTTTGAAAAGTTTTTGTTTAACTTCGTGATAACCCTTGTATCTGTCCTCAAGAGTGTGACAAAGTTGTTTTTGAAAACTGTTTTGAAAGTGTTTGTGAAAAAGAGTTTTTATTGTTTTAAGCAAGTACTTAAGAGTTTCTACCTACTCGAAAAAGATTGTTCATTTTCTCGTTTACTTTAGACAATGCTATCCTACTATTAGTGAGTAGGTAGCCCTATCGTTGGATGTTGAGGGGCTATCGAAAGAGACGCTATGGTCATCGAAGGTAACATGTAAAGATATCTTAGCATTCAAAGGGACTATCATCATATAGGCAACATTGAGGGACAAGATCATTTCTCGTAGGCAACTCGAGGGACGTTAGGGACCATGATCTTTATGATGACTTTAGAATTAAGGGTCTTTGCTAAGACATCCCTATGTTCGAGGGACATGACCATTATTTTCCGAGGCAACCAAGTGAGGTATACCCTAAGGGTGCATATGTGAAAGGTGTGTGATGTTCAGTTATTTTAGTCTTGTGTTAAGTTTGCTAATGTTTGATTATTCTTTCCATACAATCCTATTAGTCATACATCTAGCAGTTAATAATTGCAGTAATTTAAAAGTGCAAAAATATAAAACCTAGCTATTACAAGGCTTCGAGGAGGGGGATTATGTACATATCCAAAACCAGGGAAAAAATAAATATAAGCGGTAAAGGTCCTACTAATCATCTATTACATTCCAATATACAGTTATAATAATAAAAGGAAGAGCGAATGAATAATAACACGCAAATTTGAAAAGACGTCTAAAAATCCTAAGATATAAAAAATCTTTTTGTTGTTTTTTGTTTTAATTTATGAAAATGGTTTAAGTTAAAAAATAATTGATATAGATCTATATTTAAAAAAAAAGTTAATTATTAAAGAAACATGAAATTTAAATAAAAGAAATTAATTCTATGTTTTTTTTGGTATTTTTGTTATGAAAAGGAAATGAATTAAAATAAAATTAAACCTAAGTTCTATTAATTTTAACTTAAAAAAAGTTAAAGTGATTAGTTAATTAATTTACGAAAATTAAAATTTAATTAAGAAAATCCTAAATCTATTTTTATGTGATTTTTATATTTGTTTATTGATTAAAATAAAAAAAGGGATTAAAAGAAATAAATGAAATGAATAAAATAAGAAAATAAAGATGGGCCTAGTAGCAAAAGTAAACAGGGGGTGAAATCATCAGAAATCCCTAGGCCCGAATCTTCGAAAGCTTCATGTCCTAACCATGGTGTTTTCAGATTCTTGCATGGAACCTCTGATTCAACCATCCATAACTGTTCTATATAAACTCAAACAAACGTTAACATGCCATGAAATATGATTAAAATTAGAGATTCGAAGTTTAGAATTTTACCAAACCGGTGTTGTCAAATGGGGGCGTGCTAGGCGTGTGATGGATTGCTCTTGGGCCTTATAAGACTCCTGAGCACTTCAAGAGGATGGTTTGAGGCTTGGTGTCAATAGAGAGAGACCGGAACCTCGATATATGACTTGCACCAATTCTTTGATTTCTGGAGAGCTTTTTGAAGAGCTTTTGGAGAACTTTTTGAAGAGCTTTTTGAGAGCTTTTTAGAGAGGAATTTCGTTTGTTTCAAGCTTGTATGGATCTATATTTATAGAGGATAATGAGGAGATAAGAAAGCATGAAAAGAATCTCCCTCATAATGTTGTGTTTTAAGACCATGATCAAAATTTGAAAAAATGCCATATTTGATGATTTTATGCCATTTTCACATGTGGATGAACCTGGACATATTAAAAGGGTTATTACACGAAATAAATTGACATAAACCATCATAAAACTTGCCCAAAATGGATTCACATCAAAATTTACATTATTTCTATTATTTAATTATGAATTTTAATGAATAAAATATCAAAATAAATAGCATAAATAGTAGAAAAATGTATGGGTGGGCTTAGAGGTCGTGAACCATGTTAGGAATGAGTTTCAAACTTGAAAAGATAGGCCCATTTGGAAAAAATCCAAGTTTGGTCAATATTTGCTTCATGCATTTTTTTCAAAAATTGGCCAACTTTGACAATGCATATCTCTCTCAATTTTAACCCTATGAGGGTGTTCTTGGACTTTTTTGAAAGCTTAGGATGTCCCCTAAGCAACCTATTTGGTTTCATCTCAATTGGATCTTCCATTTTCATGTAAGAAGCTTTGACCCAAAAGGTGTTTTTATTGACTTTTGAAAAGGACCTATAATGTCTGAATTTATATCTTTTCATGAGTGCATTTCTTGAACTTGAGGGATGAAGATGAGTTGTAGGGAATTGGATTCTATTAAAAAGCCTTGGATGAGAAATTTATAATAAATCATGAGAAAGTTATGCCTGGTCAAAGTTTGGTTGACTTTTCCTATAGGAACCATAATGTAGCAACTTATGAGTTTTGATGAATTAGGAGCATTCCTTGAGGAATCATGACCAACCCTTGATCAAATGATGGATATCACTTCAAAATGTTGATGTTGACCAAAAATCTTGAAGTTTGACTTTATGTGGGTCACAGTTGACTTTTGACCTAGTACAGTTGATTTTCAGGCATTTGAGCAGTTGACTGAGCAAACTTCTTGTGCAAGGCATGATACTTGGCATGGATGATCTTGAGGACATATTAGGGTAATGGAAACCACTTAGGACCCTTGGAAACTCAAACATCTTGATGAGGAGTGAAACCCTAGTTTGAGGCTCATTGTCTTAGGAGGAGGATTTGTCTGGCCAATCCTTAGTCAACTTGAGCAATTGAGGACCTCTAGGGGTTAATCTGGTGTGAAAATTGGAGGGAAAATTTTGGGGTGCAACACCTGCATCCTTCATGATTCTCAAGGAAGGGATATGGACTTCAATGGACAGGATAACTTTCATCCCCTATACCAAAGAGAAAGGAGTTGCCCCTATTGATGTGCACACCGTGGTACGGTAACCATGAAGAGAAAATGGTAACATCTCATGCCAGTATTTGTATGTCACCTTTATCTTATGGATGATCTTCTTGATATTTTAATTAGCAGCTTCTACAACGCCATTCATCTTTGGCTGATAAGGGGAGGATTTATGATGATGGATCTTGAATTGTGTGATACGGTGGGAGAACTGACTATTGTTTTGCGTTTATTTTCGCAAATGTTTCGATTGAGCAAGAGTCGCCACCGACTTTTTATTTTATTCTAAGGAAAGGTTTAAAAAGCACAGCAAAAACCTTTGAGATTTTTCTTGGGTTCGGGGAGTAGATTATAGAAAGGGAAGGTATTAGCACCCTTTCCATCCATGGTTATCCATGGGCTCTTAGGTACTTGCTTAGATCAACTTGCCTTAGTTTTCAATTGTTTGAAATGGTGCTTAGTGTGTGATTTTGAAAATGTTTGAAAAGATGCCTTGTGTAGGCTACCCTTGTAACAATTCTTTACTCGAATGTTTTACAAGAGGTGTTTGTCTTTTGAAAAGATGTTTCAAGGTTTTTGAAAGTTTGTTTTGAAAGTGTTTGTGAAGTGTAGTTTTGAAATTAGGCAAGTGTTTTCTTTGCAAATTGATAAGTACTTAAGAGTTATCTACCCTAAAGTTTTCTCAAGGATTTTTGTTATGTTTTAACCCTTTTGACAATTTTGTTCCACCATTGCATTTGGTGGACAATCTTGTCTTAGGAGGTGAAAGGGACGGGCGCGGGTCATCGTTTAGACCATAATTGCAATAGTGTTAAATGTCTTTGGGCAATTTTTCTTTAAAAGGGACTTGATCATTCATTTAGGCAACCTTTTGAGGGACTATGATCATTTGATTGTTTGTTTTACCCAAAGAAATTCAACATGCAATATGGCCTAATTATTTGAAGGCAACAAAGTGGAATACCCTAGGGGTGCAAGTGTGAAATGTGTTGTCCATTTTCATGCTTATTTATCTTGAAATTAGGTCAAACTATTTTGTTTTTTTTATTCGCATACAAACCCTAATTCTAGCATAGTATATTTAGAAAGCGATAAAGTGCGAAAATTAAATTCCTACGCTATTACAACACAATGATATGGGGAAGGGGGTACAAATGTTTCAAATAGGGATTATTTAGACAAGAATTTAAACCTAACTATTACATCATTTTCTTTGAAAATTTACAAGACAAATAATTGTATAATTAAATGGAAATTGAAATAAATATGCAAAATGTAAAAAGAATTTTTATGTGTATGAAAAAAAAGAATATTATTTATGTGAAATAAAAAGAGAAATAAAAAAGGTATTATTTTTGGAGTATTTTCAAATTTAGGGCAAAACCCTAATTTTTAATCAAAAAGGGATATTAATCAATTAATTCATATAACATTTACTATTTACATACAAAAATAAAATAAAATATAGTATATTTATAAAAATGTCTTTTTAGTGTTAAATATTAATAAAAATAAAAATATGTATATTTTTGATATTTTTACCCTAAATGTATTAATATATATATGTATATTTATATTATTTACAAGATATGTATTATATATATTAATTAATAATATTAATATTAAAATAAAAAAAGGTATTTTTCTATAAAATATTTTCAGGAAGTAAAAATAAGATAAAAGTGTATAAAATATATTTGTGCTATTTTAGTATTTTAAACAAAAAGTATATATTTATTTATTTATGTACAAACTAAAAGAAAAATCAAATAAATACCCAATAAATTCAAAAATGATGAGAAAAAATATTTTTATATTTTTAATATGCTGAGAAAAAATAAATGAGTCAATTAAAAAAAAGAAAAAGTCAAAAACATTAAAAATAAAGCAAATGGGCTCAAGGGGTGTAAAACCAAAAAGGTGGTGTGAATAAGAAAATCACTCAGGCCCAGCCCAAGAAGACATTGTCTTCAACCTTCAGACAAAACCAGTTCAAAAACGCGCGCCCTTCTTCTCAAACTTCTAACTCCTGATTCCTGACTTATCAATGAAAACTCATAACATGAAAAATGTTCAGCATCAAGAGACGAATCCAACCATATGCAGAACTTGATCTAACTCTCTAAGATGAGGGAGAATTTCTTCTCCCCCAAATCCTAACCTAGATTTTCTGCCATTTTCAAACCTTAAATTCTCACAGCTCAAGCAAAAGAAATGAAAAGTAAAAACATGTACATGTTCAGTGGCATGAGTAGAACATTGTTTATTCACAAACTTAGAGCTAATGATGCTTAATAAGAGAGATAGAAGTTCACCAAAATACCTGTTCAGTTGAAGTTCTATCTGGCAATGAGGAAGCTTTCAGTGCAAGGTGATGATTGGAAAAGCTTCCTTGAGGTCCAGGGATGCTATTCCAATGTTTACTTTGTCTTGAAAGCTTTTGAATCGTGCTAGAGCACTTCACCTGCAAAACAAGAAACTGAAAATGGTGGAACTGGTTAGAGGGATTACAGGTCGTGTTTCAAGTCATGGTTAGTTTGCATAGATGCTAGGGAATATGGGGGAACTGGTTTGGGCAAGAGAGCTTGAGGGAAATGGAAGATGGCACTCAAACTGCAGGCCTGGCCCTGTTTTTGCAGTTTGAAGGTGATTCTGAGATTGGGAGTGTATGAGAGGTGTTAGGGTCGTGCACTAGCTTGGTTGGGATGTCTTGAGTGTGTTTCACAAGTTCACTTTAGTGTTTGCAAGCTGATATGAGAGTTGTGTTACAATATGCCAAGTTACTTACACTTTAAGCAACAAATGCCCAAGTTGTGTTCTAGGTCAGCAGAGGCCCCCTAATGAGCTGCATAATCCCTTCTTGATCAGAGTGTTTTGCTCATAATCTTGTGCCAATTAGATCTCATTTGTACTGCTTGGATTTTCAATTGGACATAAAGTTACCTTTTGCAAAAATGGAAGAAATGCTTTATCTATAAATGGATTAATCCTTTAGGCAATCCTTGAACTCATGAAACAAGGTCTTGGCACAAAGGTTTTGCATTGAATTATTGAGTGTCAAAGGGTTTTAGGACCTGTAATTTAGCACAAACTATGCTGACTTGAAAATGGCTTAAGTTATGAACATGTTCATGATCAATTCAAAAGTGAGTTTTTTCCAAATTGTGAAATTCGATTCTCTCAAGTTATGAGGTTGTTTGATGAGTTCTTGGACATTTTGGAAAGCTTGGAATGTGTACTACAATCCATCTTTGAAATGCAAATTGAAATTCCAAGTGGAAGTGTATGGAAAATGGCCTTGAAGTGGGGTAGAAAACCTTGTCAAAATAGGTCAAAAATTCACTAAGTTAAGAATGGTTTAGTGCCCTTATTCAAAAATTTGTAACTTGAGATACAAGCCTCATTTGGGAAAACTTTGTGACCCAAAGTTATAGATTATGCAACAAGCTACAACTTTCATGTTTTGACTTTTGTTTGAATCCAAATGGATCTTGGTGAGAAAGTGGGGCAAAGTTGGGAAAAATTAGGGTTTTTCATAACTTAGAAAAATTCTAAGTTATGAAAAATTCTAATTTCTAACCCTAATTTGCATTTGGTGATTTCTTGGTGAACAAGTTTCATGATTTGGCATGTTTTGATGAAAAAGGAATCTTGACTCTTGATTTTGACCAAAACGTCAATGTTTGACTTTTCAGTATACAGTCAAAATTGATCAATTGACTGGGAAATTCAACTGTCAATCCTGTGTACTTGGGATCTTTTGGGTTTGTTGAACATGTCAAGATAATTACATGGGGTCCTTGAGTCCATATGTGAGCTTGGTTTGCCATTGGCTAGGTCAAAGAGTCAAGAATTGCCTTTGTGCAGTCAAAACCCTGAAAATGACCATTTTGCCGTTTTGGTGATCTGATCAAATTTCTTGTGGGATTGTGATCCAAACTTGATCAAATGGTTCATATGAGTTCATAATGTTGATGTGGGTCAATTTTCATGAGGTTTGACTGTCAATTGGCCACAGTTGACTTTTTCCCTAATACAGCTGATTTCTAGGTCAACTGTCCAATTGACTGGGCAAAACTTGGAATCAAGGCTTGAAACTTGATGTGGATAAACTTGGGAGTCCAATATGAAGTATGAAAGTCATCTTAGGCACTTTAGGTCAAAACATCTTGGTGCAAACACAAACCCTAATTTGGGTCAACAGTGCAAGGAGAAGTCTTGAGCAGATGAAACCCTAACTGGATCTTGGGCTTCAAAGGTTTTGTGATAAGAAATCATTGAGAAATGGGAGGGAAAATTTTGGGGTACAACAGTTGCCCCTGTTCAATCTTCTTGAATCCGAAGAGTTAGATTGGCAAGTTTGCCTTTCGTGACTCGAGGGTAAAAGGAGATTGGACACTAGAGTGCCCGGAAATTTGCACTCGTCAAAACAATGAATGCGGGAATGGGCTTAGAGATGCCATTTGGAGATGGGCTTAGAGATGCCATCTGGAGATGGGCTTAGAGATGCCATATTGAGAGGGTGACAGAAATCCTGTCGGGGATGGGCTTAGAGATGCCATCTGGAAGGGAATATCAGGAAGGTGTCCAAGCTTTGGACCATCTCTGAACTGGGGGTCTGAACAAGCCATAGATTGACATCCGTTGTTGGGAGGAATCCATAAGCTGTTTTCAGAAGGTTGCATCTGAACAAGTTGATAGATTAACATCCGTTGTTGGGAAGAATCCATAAACTGTTTTCAGAAGTCTTGAGAAGAATCTGAACAAGTGATAGGTTAACATCCGTTACTTGGAGAACCCGGGAACTGTTTTCAGAAATCTTGAATTTGAATAAGAACCGGTGCAGGGTTGCTTGATGATGAATCCATGTAAAACTGCATCTGAAATTGTTAAGGATAACTTTTTATTCTTATCCTGAAAAGGACAAAATGTCAGCTAAACACCAAATTATGTTGCGTGAAATGTATGATGCAATATATGTTATATCAATGTTTATGATATGAATGTAATGAATGCGCATGTAAGCCGACGAGCTGTCTTGCTGGGGATAGATGAATCCTGGATGGCTGAAGATAAAAGCATCGTGACTGCTGCCGGGAAGAATAATTCCTTGGCTGTGACTGGGGAATAAGGAGCTTGGGTTGTATACCAAGCCTCTGGGGAATTCCTGATGATTTCTACCGGGGAGTACCAATCTAGTAGACTCATGCTGGGATGCAAGACTGAGAATCTTCAGTTTGGCGGGAAGCATCTCTGGCGACTTCACTGGGGACTCAAGATTTGCTCTCCTAAAACTCTGTGGGGAGAAGGTTCATTAGTCTGGCTTCGCTGGGGATTCTGAAACTTAAACACTGGGGGGAATTGAATTCTGGAGGATCCTTTGGCTGGAGATAACAAAGATAAACTCCTCTGGGGATTGTATGGATAAGTTATGTTGGGGAACTTTGATGAACTCCGCTGGGGATAAGAAGAATTCTGGCGAGCGCGATCTTCCGTGGCAATAAGCTGAGGATAACCCAGTTATAAGCCTTTGTGAGGAATAACTTTGAATAAAACTCGGGAGAGACGTCTGTACTCTGCAGGGGATAAGCTTCCAGAATCTACTGGGGATAAGCTTCAAGACTTGCTGGAGGATATGAATTCCAAATCTCCTGGGGGTTTCCTTTGAAAGGGTATCAAGATATCCAACCGCACCTTTGACCTATCAGTAATCCTCTTTCTTGATTTGTAAGGAAATGATTATGTTCAAATGCATATGCCTATTTAACAAAACATTGGACGTTTCTCAAAATAAAACAAACAGTGCAAGAGAAAAGAAAAGGAAATGACACAGATTTCTGGGAAAAGTATTTGTATTGATTTTCTATGAGTATATTTGTACAAAGGAGACAATCATCCTAGTAAGAGGATTTTGTCGTAAATATTTGAAAGATTTATACAAAATAAGGATGGCTATGTGAGATAAATCCATGGGATTCCATTCCGCTATAGCTTTCACAACTCTGAATATCTGTCCATTCAATGCTTCGTTTGATGATGACTGGATTGATCAGAAGCCTGGAACCGGTTGATGAAGAGATTGTCCTTGAAGTGATCCGACGAGACATAGTCATACGCTTTAATTCCCTAACTTTTGCCTGAATCGCCCTTTCGGGTTTTCGATCCACCGGGAAACCCCTTTTTGCCCAAGCCGCCCTTTCGGGTTTTCAACTTGCCGGGTGTACATATTTTTTTTTAATTTTTATCCCTAATTTTTGCCTGAGCCGCCCTTTCGGGTTTTCGGCTCACCGGGATGCCCATTTTTGCCCAAGCCGCCCTTTTGGGTTTTCGACTTGTCGGGTTATTTTATGCGTAGTATCTTTTGACTATGTCTGCGTTCGCAGGGTGCGGCAAATCTTCGCCGTCCATGGTGGTCAGAATCATTGCACCACCAGAGAATATGCTCTTGATCACAAATGGTCCTTCATATGTAGGAGTCCATTTGCCCCTGGGATCACTTTGCGGCAAGATAATCTGCTTGATTACGAGGTCTCCGACTTGATACACTTGACGTCTAACTTTCTTATTGAAGGCCTTGATCATTCGCTTTTGATACGTCTGACCATGGCATATAGCAGCAAGTCGCTTTTCGTCGATCAGATTGAGTTGATCAAGTCGGGTCTGCATCCAATCATCTTCATTCAAACCTGCATCCTTCATAATCCTTAGAGAAGGGATCTGGACTTCCATAGGCAAAACAACTTCCATGCCATAAACCAAAGAAAATGGGGTTTCCCCGGTTGAAGTACGTACCGTCGTACGGTATCCATGCAGAGCAAACGGTAACATCTCATGCCAGTCTTTGTAAGTGATTGTCATTTTCTGAATGATTTTCTTAATGTTTTTGTTCGCAGCTTCAACAACACCGTTCATCTTCGACCGGTAGGGAGATGAATTGTGATGATAAATCTTGAACTGTTTGCACAATGCAGTGATCATTGTGTTATTCAGATTTGTACCGTTGTCTGTGATGATCCTGTCTGGAACACCATACCGACATATGAGATTTTGCTTGATAAAGCGGGCAACCACATTTTTAGTGACAGAGGCGAAGGAAGCTACTTCGACCCATTTAGTGAAGTAGTCAATGGCAACCAGGATGAAGCGATGTCCGTTGGAAGCCGTGGGCTTGATCTCTCCAATCATATCAATACCCCACATTGCAAAGGGCTACGGAGCAGTCAGAACGTTGAGAGGGACCGGAGGAATATGAACTTTGTCAGCATAGACTTGACACTTGTGGCAAGTACGGGAATGTTGATGGCAGTCAGCCTCCATAGTAGACCAGTAATAGCCTGCCCTTAGGATCTTCTTAGCCATTGTATGCCCGCTCAAGTGAGTGCCAAATGTGCCGCTGTGTATATCAGTCATGATCAATTCTGCTTCAGCTTTATCTACGCATCGGAGTAATACACAATCATGGCTTCGTTTGTAAAGGATGCCATTGCTCAGGAAGAATTTGGCAGCAAATTTCCTTAAGAACTTCTTGTCATTTACGGAAGCTCCTTCGGGATAATCTCTAGTCTCGAGATACCTTTTGATTTCATGGAACCAAGGTTGTTCCACTATTTCTTCGGTATTAATCTCGTGACAATGCGCAGGTTCATGTATTCGCTCGATGGTGATTTGGGGAGCCTCGTTATCCCAGTTGAGTTTAAACATGGAGGACATTGTGGCTAGAGCATCTGCTAGCTGATTCTCTTCTCGCGGGAAATGCTCGAAGGTAATTTGCTCGAAATGAGGCAACAATGTCAAGACATGTTCTTTGTATGGGATAAGATTAGGATGCTTGGTATCCCACTCTCCTTTGATCTGACTGATAACCAAAGCCGAGTCCCCAAATACGATCAAAGATTTGATCCCCAAGTCTATAGCATCCTTGAGACCAAAGATGCAGGCTTCATACTCAGCCATGTTGTTTGTGCAGCTGAAGCAAAGTCGGGCCGTGAAAGGTGTGTGACAACCTTCCGGAGAAATGAGTACTGCGCCAATACCGTTTCCAAGGGCATTTGAAGCACCATCAAAGTACAGGGTCCATCGGGATCCCTTTTCGGGTCCGTCATACGGTCCATCACCTTTAATGTTGTCCAAATTCATGATGTCCTCGTCCGGGAAATAAAATCTCATGGGTTGATAATCTTCGATAGCCTGATGAGCCAGATGGTCAGCTAGTACACTCCCTTTTATAGCTTTTTGGGTGGTGTACTGGATATCATATTCAGTTAAGATCATTTGCCATCTAGCTATCCTTCCAGATAAAGCGGGCTTTTCGAAAATATACTTGATAGGGTCCATTTTGGAAATCAACAAGGTAGTATGAGTCAACATATACTGTCTTAGTCGGCGAGCAGCCCATACCAAAGCGCAGCAAGTTTTCTCGAGCAATGAGTAGCGAGTCTCACAGTCGGTAAACTTTTTGCTAAGGTAATAAATAGCTTGCTCTTTTCGACCAGACTCGTCATGCTGGCCCAAAACACACCCCATTGAGGTATCCAAGACGGTCAAATACATGATCAATGGTCTTCCTTCGACGGGTGGCATCAGAATAGGAGGTTCTAGCAAATACTCCTTGATTCTATCAAAAGCAGCTTGGCAATCGTCGTTCCATTCAACTACCTGATCTTTCTTCAAGAGTTTGAAAATTGGCTCACAGGTAGAAGTCAGATGAGAGATGAATCTGGCAATATAGTTCAAGCGCCCCAAAAATCCTCTAACCTCTTTTTCAGTACGGGGAGCAGGCATTTCTTGTATTGCTTTTACTTTTGCCGGATCGACTTCAATGCCTTTGTTGCTTACAATGAATCCCAAGAGTTTACCAGACCTAACTCCAAAAGTGCATTTACTTGGATTCAGCCTGAGCTTGTATTCTTTCAACCTGGCAAACAGCTTCTCCAGATGTTCAAGGTGCTCTTCCTCTGTTTGTGACCGAGCTATCATATCGTCTACGTAAACTTCAATCTCATGATGTATCATATCATGAAATAAAGCTACCATGGCGCGTTGATAAGTTGCCCCTGCGTTCTTCAGCCCGAACGGCATCACCTTGTAACAGAAAGTGCCCCATTGTGTGAATAAAGTTGTTTTCTCCATATCCTCGGGGGCCATTTTGATTTGATTGTAGCCCGAGAATCCATCCATGAAGGAAAACACTTTATGCTGAGCTGTATTGTCGATCAAGATGTCAATGTGAGGTAGCGGGAAATCATCTTTAGGGCTGGCCCTATTCAAATCTCGGTAGTCCACACACATCCGGACTTTGCCATCTTTCTTAGGTACCGGCACAATATTAGCGACCCATTGAGGATAGGACGTAACAGCCAGAAAGCCAGCATCGAATTGCTTCATTACTTCTGCCTTGATCTTTTCAGACATGTCAGGCCTCATTCGGCGAACTT
The DNA here is from genome assembly GCA_948472305.1 of Vicia faba. NCBI lineage: Eukaryota > Viridiplantae > Streptophyta > Magnoliopsida > Fabales > Fabaceae > Vicia > Vicia faba. The sequence goes on from CATIWC010001071.1 coordinate 196,453, forward strand.
TTTGCTTGATCGGTGGACAGTCTTCTCTTGTGGGGAGACGGTGAACCACGATGTCTGTGTCTAAACCCGGCATGTCTTCATAAGACCAAGCGAAGATTTCAACATACTCATTCAACAATTGTATCAGGCGCTCCTTGACACTTGGCTCCAGATTGGCACCCACTTGCACCTCCTTCCGGTCTTCCTCGGTCCCTAAGTTGACAATTTCCAATGACTCTTCATGCGGTAAGATGGCCCTTTCCTCTTGTTTCAGAAGTCTGGCTAGTTCCCCGGGTACTTCACAACCTTCGTCATCTTCATACTCGGCTAGATTGACCAGATCTTCAGAGTTATTGAAAGATATAGCAGAATAGTCACCCATGGAATCTGGAGTGGATGGGTACCTGCATTGGTGAGTGTGGGTGTGTGTAAGGGATAGCCATCCTTAAACAAAAAATGCAAAAGTAAAGAAAATGAACATAAGCAGTTTATCAAATGAAAAACGTCCAATGAATCATTAAACATGGCATATGGATATGAAAAATAATCAAAACCCTTACAAATGGACCTACATGCCCCGGGCAAGGCAGGAGGTGAAAAGATAGTGTACGGATTGTTTGAAAGTAAATATTACAGACCAAATAAGAAATGTTTAACAGATAAATTACTGATGAATAAAAGTGATGGGGACAAAGTCCTTAGCCTCCCAATTGCTCAATCCTCCTTTGACAGTTGGATAAATCCACTCTTCAATGTTGCTCTCCTTGTCTTCATCTTCCAGGGCGTTGATTCCGTAGGGAGAAATTTTGACTGGCGCCCTTTCAATCTTCGCACGGCGCATAGCTTTCTGGCCAGCGGCTGTGAACCCTAATCCAAATTTGTCAGTCTTATGCGGAAAGTCGGGTAACTGCCCCCATGCTGAATTCTTCCCTTCCTTTATTGCGACCCTTTCATCCTCCAGAGATGCCATCCTGGCCATCTGTCTCGGTGTCTCAGCTGCCAACTTTGCTACTGCTATTTCAGGAAGGACTTCTTCGAAATGTTGAAACGTCGTCTCAATGAACTCTCCTTCAACCTCCACATACCGGAAAGAATTTAAGTGGCTAATCATGTACTCTTCTTCGCCATGGACAGTGATGATCTTTCCCTTGACAGGATACTTCAACATCTGATGTAAGGAGGAGGTGACTGCCCCAGCATGGTGTATCCAAGGTCTACCCAGCAGGCAAGAGTATGATGGACGGATGTCCATCACATAGAAAGTGGATTTAAACACCTCAGTGCCTATCTTGATGGGAATTTCAACCTCTCCATGGACCATTCTCTTCGAGCCATCGAAAGCTCTGACAACAATATCACTCGGCTTCAATTCCAACCCTTCACAATCTAGTCGGTCCAAGGCCTTCTTAGGTAAAACATTCAGCGACGACCCAGTGTCGACCAAGACGTGTGCGAGAGTAGTTCCTCGACACTCGACTGAAATGTGCAAGGCATCATTGTGATTCCTACCTTTAGGAGTTAGGCCGGCATCAGAAAAACCTAATCCATTGTCCGCAGTCAGGCTAGCCACGCAATTTTGAAATTGATCCGCAGAGGTATCCTGGGGCACATGGGCTGCCTTCAGGAATTTTATCAGGGCTTTAGCGTGCGCTTCCGAGCAAAGTAGTAGTGCCAGCATGGAAATCTTGGAGGGGGTTTGCCCCAGCTGTTCCACCATATCGTAATCACTTCTCTTGATTATCCTCAAAATATCATCCATTTCCTTCTTGGAGGTTTCCGGGATAACCAAGGGTTGAGCCCTCGTCCTGACGGGCTCATCTTGGATTCCCTTACCCTTGTCAGCAGCAGTAGGAGAGACAGTACTAGGAACAACAACGTCTTCAATCAAAGGAGTTCTAGCAGAAAGTTTTATTGGTGCAGGGATGACCTCGTTAGCTGATGAGGGTCCAAAGACTGCTCTTGGAGGGGCAATCTCTGGAGAAAATATTCTCCCGCTCCTGGTGATTTTGCTAGTGCCCGTAATGTTACTAATGATGGCTTCTTCATCATCCGAACTTTCTTCAATTACTTCGATTTGCTTGATACCATGGTAGTAGACGTCACCGCCACAGTTCCAAGGTATCGACTTCTCAGAAACATAGGGAACAGGCCCCGGCATTGTTATCTTCAAAGGAACAGATTTCGCAGCTGGTGTAATCTTAACAGGCTTTTTGACGGCCTTGGAAAGATTGGCGTGAATGGTTATGATTGAGACATCTTCAGTATGAACTGGAACAGCAGAAACTTTTTCGAACAAAATTCGTCGACTATCCATAAGGCCTTGGATGCCTTTCTTCAGTAGCGGACAATCAAATGGCAGAGAGTAACAACAGTAGCAGTCTTCTTTACATCCCGGGAAGATCCCGGCCCTTAACAAATTCAACTTAATGGTTAGCAGTGGAGTAGTCAGATCACTGACATCAGCAACATTCAAATATTCTTCAATGGCATTGACATTTCGGTCGTGCTTCGGCATGGGTGCAGATATTACATTAGGCTTCTCTGGAGCGTCAAACTCTACTTCCTTAGCCTCTATCAGGTCTTGGATTTTATGCTTGAGTGCCCAGCAATCATTGGTGTCGTGGCCGACACTGTCTGAATGGTAGGCGCATTTAGCATTGGCATGATAATGCGGAGAGGACGTATTCACATTCTTTGGTGCCTCCTTGATGGTGGCAAGATTCAACTTCAACAGATGGGGAAGCACTTGCGCTAGAGTCATATTAATACGGGTGAACTGCCGTTGTGGCCGTTCCACTCGTTGTTGATTTGGTCTGGACTGGTTATAGCGAGGCTGCTCACTTGGTGTATTTTGAATCATTACGGCCCCCACAGTTGGCCGATGCTCCGTCTTCCCTGCTCTTCTCTGAGAATATACCATAGCTGTTTCCTTCTTAAAAGGCTTCTTCTCAACACTTGCAGCAACACCCTTCTGAATCTTTCCTGACTTGATGCCAGCTTCTATTCTTTCGCCTGTTAAGATCAAATCGGTAAACCCCGCGGAAGAGTTACCAATTAGATGATTGAAAAATGGCCCAGATAGGGTCCCAAGAAACATATCAACGAGCTCACGATCGGTTAAAGGAGGCTGCACCCTGCCAGCCAAATCCCTCCATTTTTGTGCACATTCTTTGAATCCCTCACTTGTTCCTAGTGACATACCCTGAAGTTGGGTACGAGTAGGAGCAAGATCAGAATTATATTGGTATTGTTTGTAAAAAGCGGTGGCCAAATCCTCCCAATTTCTAACACTGGTTCCTTCTAGCTGATAAAACCACTCCAACTGAGCTCCCGAAAGGCTGTCTTGAAAGAAATGAATCCAAAGATTCTTATCTGCCATATAGGGTTGAATCTTTCTCACGTAGGACCTGAGATGCATTTTGGGACAGGACAGCCCATCATACCTCACAAACACTGGCACTTTGAATTTTGGGGGAATCACAATCCCGGCAACCAAACCCAAGTCTTCAAAGTCCAAGCCCGGTACTCTTTGTAATTCCATGGCGGCCAATCTGTCTTCTAAACCCTTGTATTTATCATCAGCTGGAGGGTATTGCTGGTCAGAATAATCTTCATCCTCTTCAACCTCTTCCTCCTCCGCCTCAGACTCGGAGGGCACCGCAACTCCATCTCTTTTACTGGTCCCTTCATCAGAAGTAGGAGGAAATTCAAGCACTCTTCGAGCTTCTCCGTCAAATCTTCTCCCCAAAGTAGCCACCCCAATCCTCTTTTTCTTCTTTTTCACTGGGTCCTTATTCCCCAATTGAGTCTTAATATCCTCCTGACCTTTAGCCAAAGTCATCAGGAGTTGCTAGAACTGTGCATTCTGAGCTTGTAGGTCTTTGACTGTTTGCTCGAGATCCATCCTACTGAAATAAACAGCAGACAAATAAGGAAACCTGGAGTGAGACCTGCTTATGCACATGATGAATGGTATGCTTATGTATGCAATGCATTCAAGGATTTAGGACATTCAAAATTGTTTCAGACAAAGAAGAACGCACGTCATATTAATAAGAAGAAAGTTGTTAGTACATAAATGCCCCATGGGCCAAATATTACAAAATAACTTCTTAAGGCAAAAATACATTGCGCATCCTCTTTGGTGCGATGTAGGTGTTGAGGGCCTCTTGCTCGTGGAGTCGGCGGGTAAGCTCTAGAACCTTCTTCTCACTGGCGTAGAAGCTAGCTTCAAAAGTATTCTGTTCCTCCTTGAGCTGAATCCAACTTTTCTACATTTCCTCCCACGATGTAGGCATGTCTGGATGTAGGACGGTGTAGGGAACCTCTCCTTCATTGACAGGCTCTTTAATCACTGGGAGCACATGAGGATAAGGCATCATTAGACTTTGGGCTTGGGCTCGTACCCACTTGAGATAGGGCTCAAGAGGGATGGAGTTCTTGTGTCCCAGAGTCTTGCTATCAACCTTGTTGAGTTTTCCCCAAGCTCTGATGAATCTTTGGCGAAGTCCTTGCGCATCGTTGTCGAAGTCAAAAACTAGGTTAGGAATCAACATATCATGAGGGCCATCCCTCCGTGCATATCCAAATTGCCTCAAAGCTAGGCAAGGGTTGTAGGTGATACCTCCCCTAATTCCAAGTAAAGGAACATTAGGAAACTCTCCGCAACGATCGACGATGATGACATTTTCTCTGGACCGAGAACACCAATGCACATCAGAGTGAGTAAGAGTCATCAACCGTTGGGACCACCTTGAGCCTTGGTCATTCTTCAGGACAGATTGTGGAAGGTGCGAAATAAACCACCTTGCTAGGAGAGGAGTACAACACATGAGAACACCCCTCTTTCTCATTGTTCGTGTGTAAAATGAGTGAAGGATGTCCCCAAGCAATGTTGGTATTGGATTTCTGGACAAGAAGATTTTGACGGCGTTGACATCTATCAATTGGTCAGGATTTGGGAACAAGACCAACCCATAGATAAGGAGTGCCACAATCTCTTCGAAAGCTTGTAGGTCCAATGAATTCCAACATTCTTGTGCCTTCTCAAACAAGAATTTTGCTAAGAATCCTTTGACGTCGCTTCTAGTTTCCCAATGCCCCTTGATGTCGGATGGTTGTAGATGTAATGCTCGGGCAACATCTTCCGGCTTTGGTTCCTTTTCCGTACCGTTGAAGGGTAGTTGATTAAGGATAGGAATTCTCAGGAGTTGAGAAAACTCCTCTAAAGTGGGCACCAACTGATAATCAGGGAAAGTGAAACAGTGGTGAAGAGGGTCAAAGAACTGGAATAGCACTTTCATCATGTCTTCTTCAATGTTGGTGCTGACTAGGCTGAGCAGTCTACCATGTCTTTCACTGAAGGATGAGTTTTACGGGATTCTTGAGGTGATCTCTTTGAGTTGAGGAGAGATTCTCACAAGGTTGACTTGAATGGTGTTTCTGCGAGGAATTTCCATGTCCTACAAAACAAGAACAAAGATGAAGGTCCAAAATCCTTGAAATGGTTAGTGAATGCATATGATGTTTTATGATGTTTATGATGTATGCACAAAACATATGTACAAGCAAATCACACCAAACCCTAGTTTCAGGCTTGCATGGGGTTTCATAGGTAAGTACCCTCTTGAGTGTAGTTGGCTTAAAAACCTGTCCTATAAATAGTAACCGGGTTCTAAGGAGCTCAATATCACTGGATTGTTTTCATTGTTCATGGTTTTGGTTTAGCCACTTAACTAGCGACCAAAATATTCCAAGAAAACAACCCTCAATGAGTGTAGTATCGAGTATCTACCAACTTCGGACTGCACCAAAGCCGGTCATCTCACTACCCCTAATAAAAGGCCAAGATGGTCAATTAAGGTTCTAGGTCATTAGTGCTTAGTTACATCACTCAGCGGCCCCGTACTCTCCTTGATTGAACTCAAGGGTTACCGGTACTCACAAATATGTCGCACTAATATATCTATTGCTTCGACCGTGTCGGTATACCCCGCACAGTTTCCACAACGTATTGTTATCTATGAATGTTTCCCCAAATCCGGGTGTAGGATTGCAAACCCAAACAATAGAGCCAAAGTATAAAGCAAACAAATCAAACAATTAGTCATGCAAGAGGGTGATCTAAGCCCTAAGGTTACTCCACTTTTAAAATTCTCCCCAGCAGAGTCGCCAGTTCTGTGATACGGTGGGAGAACTGACTATTGTTTTGCGTTTATTTTCGCAAATGTTTCGATTGAGCAAGAGTCGCCACCGACTTTTTATTTTATCCTAAGGAAAGGTTTAAAAAGCACAGCAAAAACCTTTGAGATTTTTCTTGGGTTCGGGGAGTAGATTATAGAAAGGGAAGGTATTAGCACCCTTTCCATCCATGGTTATCCATGGGCTCTTAGGTACTTGCTTAGATCAACTTGCCTTGGTTTTCAATTGTTTGAAATGGTGCTTAGTGTGTGATTTTGAAAATGTTTGAAAAGATGCCTTGTGTAGGCTACCCTTGTAACAATTCTTTACTCAAATGTTTTACAAGAGGTGTTTGTCTTTTGAAAAGATGTTTCAAGGTTTTTGAAAGTTTGTTTTGAAAGTGTTTGTGAAGTGTAGTTTTGAAATTAGGCAAGTGTTTTCTTTGCAAATTGATAAGTACTTAAGAGTTATCTACCCTAAAGTTTTCTCAAGGATTTTTGTTATGTTTTAACCCTTTTGACAATTTTGTTCCACCATTGCATTTGGTGGACAATCTTGTCTTAGGAGGTGAAAGGGACGGGCGCGGGTCATCGTTTAGACCATAATTGTAATAGTGTTAAATGTCTTTGGGAAATTTTTCTTTAAAAGGGACTTGATCATTCATTTAGGCAACCTTTTGAGGGACTATGATCATTTGATTGTTTGTTTTACCCAAAGAAATTCAACATGCAATATGGCCTAATTATTTGAAGGCAACAAAGTGGAATACCCTAGGGGTGCAAGTGTGAAATGTGTTGTCCATTTTCATGCTTATTTATCTTGAAATTAGGTCAAACTATTTTGTTTGTTTTATTCGCATACAAACCCTAATTCTAGCATAGTATATTTAGAAAGCGATAAAGTGCGAAAATTAAATTCCTACGCTATTACAACACAATGATATGGGGAAGGGGGTACAAATGTTTTAAATAGGGATTATTTAGACAAGAATTTAAACCTAACTATTACATCATTTTCTTTGAAAATTTACAAGACAAATAATTGTATAATTAAATGGAAATTGAAATAAATATGCAAAATGTAAAAAGAATTTTTATGTGTATGAAAAAAAAGAATATTATTTATGTGAAATAAAAAGAGAAATAAAAAAGGTATTATTTTTGGAGTATTTTCAAATTTAGGGCAAAACCCTAATTTTTAATCAAAAAGGGATATTAATCAATTAATTCATATAACATTTACTATTTACATACAAAAATAAAATAAAATATAGTATATTTATAAAAATGTCTTTTTAGTGTTAAATATTAATAAAAATAAAAATATGTATATTTTTGATATTTTTACCCTAAATGTATTAATATATATATGTATATTTATATTATTTACAAGATATGTATTATATATATTAATTAATAATATTAATATTAAAATAAAAAAAAGGTATTTTTCTCTAAAATATTTTCAGGAAGTAAAAATAAGATAAAAGTGTATAAAATATATTTGTGCTATTTTAGTATTTTAAACAAAAAGTATATATTTATTTATTTATGTACAAACTAAAAGAAAAATCAAATAAATACCTAATAAATTCAAAAATGATGAGAAAAAATATTTTTATATTTTTAATATGCTGAGAAAAAATAAATGAGTCAATTAAAAAAAAGAAAAAGTCAAAAACATTAAAAATAAAGCAAATGGGCTCAGGGGGTGTAAAACCAAAAAGGTGGTGTGAATAAGAAAATCACTCAGGCCCAGCCCAAGAAGACATTGTCTTCAACCTTCAGACAAAACCAGTTCAAAAACGCGCGCCCTTCTTCTCAAACTTCTAACTCCTGATTCCTGGCTTATCAATGAAAACTCACAACATGAAAAATGTTCAGCATCAAGAGACGAATCCAACCATATGCAGAACTTGATCTAACTCTCTAAGATGAGGGAGAATTTCTTCTCCCCCAAATCCTAACCTAGATTTTCTGCCATTTTCAAACCTTAAATTCTCACAGCTCAAGCAAAAGAAATGAAAAGTAAAAACATGTACATGTTCAGTGGCATGAGTAGAACATTGTTTATTCACAAACTTAGAGCTAATGATGCTTAATAAGAGAGATAGAAGTTCACCAAAATACCTGTTCAGTTGAAGTTCTATCTGGCAATGAGGAAGCTTTCAGTGCAAGGTGATGATTGGAAAACTTCCTTGAGGTCCATGGATGCTATTCCAATGTTTACTTTGTCTTGAAAGCTTTTGAATCGTGCTAGAGCACTTCACCTGCAAAACAAGAAACTGAAAATGGTGGAACTGGTTAGAGGGATTACAGGTCGTGTTTCAAGTCATGGTTAGTTTGCATAGATGCTAGGGAATGTGGGGGAACTGGTTTGGGCAAGAGAGCTTGAGGGAAATGGAAGATGGCACTCAAACTGCAGGCCTGGCCCTGTTTTTGCAGTTTGAAGGTGATTCTGAGATTGGGAGTGTATGAGAGGTGTTAGGGTCGTGCACTAGCTTGGTTGGGATGTCTTGAGTGTGTTTCACAAGTTCACTTAAGTGTTTGCAAGCTGATATGAGAGTTGTGTTACAATATGCCAAGTTACTTACACTTTAAGCAACAAATGCCCAAGTTGTGTTCTAGATCAGTAGAGGCCCCCTATTGAGCTGCATAATCCCTCCTTGATCAGAGTGTTTTGCTCATAATCTTGTGCCAATTAGATCTCATTTGTACTGCTTGGATTTTCAATTGGACATAAAGTTACCTTTTGCAAAAATGGAAGAAATGCTTTATCTATAAATGGATTAATCCTTTAGGCAATGCTTGAACTCATGAAACAAGGTCTTGGCACAAAGGTTTTGCATTGAATTATTGAGTGTCAAAGGGTTTTAGGACCTGTAATTTAGCACAAACTATGCTGACTTGAAAATGGCTTAAGTTATGAACATGTTCATGATCAATTCAAAAGTGAGTTTTTGCCAAATTGTGAAATTCGATTCTCTCAAGTTATGAGGTTGTTTGATGAGTTCTTGGACATTTTGGAAAGCTTGGAATGTGTAATACAATCCATCTTTGAAATGCAAATTGAAATTCCAAGTGGAAGTGTATGGAAAATGGCCTTGAAGTTGGGTAGAAAACCTTGTCAAAATAGGTCAAAAATTCACTAAGTTAAGAATGGTTTAGTGCCCTTATTCAAAAATTTGTAACTTGAGATACAAGCCTCATTTGGGAAAACTTTGTGACCCAAAGTTGTAGATTATGCAACAAGCTACAACTTTCATGTTTTGACTTTTGTTTGAATCCAAATGGATCTTGGTGAGAAAGTGGGGCAAAGTTGGGAAAAAATTAGGGTTTTTCATAACTTAGAAAAATTCTAAGTTATGAAAAATTCTAATTTCTAACCCTAATTTGCATTTGGTGATTTCTTGGTGAACAAGTTTCATGATTTGGCATGTTTTGATGAAAAAGGAATCTTGACTCTTGATTTTGACCAAAAAGTCAAAGTTTGACTTTTCAGTATACAGTCAAAATTGATCAATTGACTGGGAAATTCAACTGTCAATCCTGTGTACTTGGGATCTTTTGGGTTTGTTGAGCATGTCAAGATAATTCCATGGGGTCCTTGAGTCCATATGTGATCTTGGTTTGCCATTGGCTAGGTCAAACAGTCAAGAATTGCCTTTGTGCAGTCAAAACCCTGAAAATGACCATTTTGCCCTTTTGGTGATCTGATCAAATTTCTTGTGGGATTGTGATCCAAAATTGATCAAATGGTTCATATGAGTTCATAATGTTGATGTGGGTCAATTTTAATGAGGTTTGACTGTCAATTGGCCACAATTGACTTTTTCCCCAATACAACTGATTTCTAGGTCAACTGTCCAATTGACTGGGCAAAACTTGGAATCAAGGCTTGAAACTTGATGTGGATAAACTTGGGAGTCCAATATGAAGCATGAAAGTCATCTTAGGCACTTTAGGTCAAAACATCTTGGTGCAAACACAAACCCTAATTTGGGTCAACAGTGCAAGGAGAAGTCTTGAGCAGATGAAACCCTAACTGGATCTTGGGCTTCAAAGGTTTTGTGATGAGAAATCATTGAGAAATGGGAGGGCAAATTTTGGGGTACAACAAATTGCGTGAAAAGCTCGGTGATCATAGTGTTATTGAGATTGGTACCATTATCCGTAATGATTCTTTCTGGAATACCGTACCGAAAAATAAGGTTTTGTCTGATGTATCGGGCCACAACGTTCTTGGTAACAAAAGAAAATGAGGCCGCCTTGACCCATTTTGTGAAGTAATCAATGGCGACGAGGACGAAGTGGTGCCCATTAGAAGCTGTTTGGCTAATATCTCCAATCAGTTCAATGCCCTACATTGCGAATGGCCAGGGAGAAGTCAAGACATTTAGAGGAACCAGAGGCACGTGTACTTTATCAGCATAGATCTGGCATTTATGACAAGTTCACGAATGCTGATAACAGTCTGCTTCCATAGTGGACCAATAGTATTCTGCCCGTAGGATCTTTTTAGTCATTGTGTTCCCACTAGAATGGGTGCCAAAGGTACCTTCGTGCAAATCAGCCATAATCTTTTCCGCCTCACTCTTGTCTACACACCGAAGCAAGGTAGAATCGTGATTGCGTTTGTAGAGGATCCCGTTACTGAGGAAGAACTTGGCAGAGAACCTTCTTAGGAATTTCTTATCATTGACTGAAGCTCCCTTAGGATACTCTTGGGATTTGAGATATCTTTTAACTTCATGGGACCAAGGTTTTTCCACTACTTATTCAGTATCAATCTCATGACAGTATGTTGGTTCATCCATTCTCTCAATAGTGATCTGAGGAGCTTCGTTATCCCAACTGACCTTGAACATGGATGACATAGTAGCTAGCGCGTCCGCTAGTTGATTTTCCTCTCGTGGAAAATCCTGAAAGGTAACTTCTTCAAAATGTGGAATCAGTGTCAACACATGCTCTTTGTAAAGGATAATATTAGGATGCTTCATGTACCATTCTCCTTTGATTTGACTGATAACTAAGGCCGAGTCTCCAAATACACAAGAATTTGATCCTCAAGGCGATAACAACTTTGATACCCATAATACATGCTTCATACTCAGCCATATTGTTGGTGCCATTGAAACATAGCCTGACAGTGAAAGGGGTATGACAGCCTTCGGGAGATATGATCACAACACCGATGCCATTTCCAAGTGCGTTGGAAGCTCCGTCAAAAACCATAGTCCACCGGATCCTTTTTCAGGTCCTTCAACCGGTCCAGGTTCTTCACAATCAGTTACTAACTTGATGTTATCATTCGGGAACTCAAAATTCATGGATTAGTAGTCATGCACAGCCTGATGATCCAAATGATCAGCTAATACACTTCCCTTAATTGCTTTATGGGTTGTATACTAAATGTCGTATTCGGTCAGGATCATTTGCCATCTTGCTATTCTTCCGGAGAGAGCGGGCTTCTCAAAGATGTATTTGATAGGATCCATTTTAGATATCAATAAGGTAGTGTAAGTCAATATATACTATCTTAGTCTGCGAGCAGCCCATGCCAAAGCGCAACAAGTTTTCTTGAGCAGTGAATATCTTGTTTCACAGCCGGTAAATTTTTTGCTAAGGTAGTATATTGCATGCTCTTTTCGACCAGACTCATCATGCTGCCCCATCACACACCCCATTGAGTTCTCTAACAATGTTAAGTACATGATCAGAGGTCTTCCTTCAATTGACAACATCAAGATTGGAGGCTCTTGAAGATATTCCTTGATTTTGTCCAAGGAAATATGGCAATCATCATTCCACTTCACTGCTTGATCTTTCTTCAGTAATTTGAAGATTGGCTCATAAGTAGCCGTTAGATGGGAAATGAATCTGGCTATGTAGTTTAGGCGTCCCAAGAATCCCCTGACCTCCTTCTTAGTGCGGGGAGTTGGAATTTCTTATATAGCTTTAATTTTGCAGGGTCTACCTCAATACCTTTTCCACTGACAACGAAGCCTAAGAGCTTACCGGATCTTACTCCAAAGGTGCACTTATTCGGGTTCAGTCTCAGTTTGTACTTTTTCAGTCTTTCAAACAGCTTATGCAGGTGATCAAGGTGTTCCTCTTCAGTATGAGACCCGTATATCATATCATCAACATATACCTCTATCTCGTGATGGATCATATCATGAAATAAAGCTACCATGGCAGGCTGATAGGTTGCCCCGGCGTTCTTCAACATAAATGGCATAACTTTGTAACAGAAATTACCCCACTGTGTGATGAAGGCCGTTTTCTCCATGTCCTCAAGTGCCATTTTGATCTGATTGTACCTAGAGAAACCATCCATGAAGGAGAATACCTTATACTGTGTGGCGTTGTCAACCAGAACATTGATATGGGGAAGCAGAAAGTCATCCTTGGGGCTTGCCATATTCAGGTCTCTAATCCACACACATACATACCTTACCGTCCTTCTTAGGTACTAGAACAACATTGGCAACCCATTATAGATAAGAGGTGATAGCTATGAAATCAACGTTGAACTGTTTCATGACTTCAACCTTGATCTTTTCATACATCTTTGGCCGCATACGATGAACCTTCTATTTCAACGGAGGGCAGCCCTCTTTTGTCGATAGGCGATGGACCACAATATCAGTGTCAAGTCCGGGCATATCTTCGTATGAACAGGCAAAAACCTCAACATAGTCATGTAGCATATAAATTAACCGTTCCTTGACACTATGCTCTAGATCGGCACCTATCTTGACTTCTTTCTTATCCTCTTCAGTACCCAAGTTCACGGTCTCAACCGACTCTTCATGAGGTTGTATTTCCCTTTCTTCCTATTGTAATAGTCTGGCAAGTTCCCCTTGTGCTTCACAATCTTCCTCACCTTCGTCCTCGGCTTGGTAGATCGGATTTTCAAAGTCATAATTGGAAATAGCAGAACCGTTATCAAGGGGATCCAAAGTGGATGTGGATCTGCAGTTTGATATATGGGTGTGTGTAAGAGAATAATTGTATATTTTTTGATAAAGTAAAAAGCAGAAAAGAAAAACAAAGAGTGCAAAATTTTTCATGTAAAACGTCCAATGTTTTATTGATGACATATGAAAATGAAGTAATGACCCTCACAAATAGATCATTGTGTCTCGGGTAAGACACAAAGCTTTAAAGTTTCAATTGTTCAAATATTACATATCCTCAAAAACAAAAAGACAAATTACTCTTGAATAAAAGTAATGGGAACAAAATCTTTGGCCTCCCAATTGCTGAGTCCACCGCTGGTGGTTAGGAAGAGGCACTAGTCCATGTCGCAGTCGCTATCACTGTCCTCTAGAGAATTGACTCCATGGTTGCTGATCCATAATGGTAGTCCCCCGACGCGAGCACAATGAATAGCTTTCTGGGCTCCTGAAGTAAAACCCAAACCAAACTTGTCAGATTTGTAGGGAATGTTTTGAAGTTGGCCCCAAATGGTACACCCACCTTTCTCAACTATTGCTTTGGCGTCCCTTAGAGAGGCCATCTTTAGCGGAGGTCTGGTAGTCTTTGGAACACTGGCAGCAGTCTTGGTCATAACAACTGTCTGTGGAACCTCTTCAAAGTTCTAACAGGGGTCTCAATGAACTCGTCGTCCATTTCAACATACCTGAAAGAGTTCAAGTGGCTCACCATGTATTCCTCCTCACCATGGACTGTTATAATCTTTCCCTTCACTGGGTACTTCAACATCTGATGCAGGGTAGAAGTAACAGCACCAAACCCATGGATCTAGGGTCGACCCAACAAACAGGAATAAGATGGGCGGATGTCCATCACATAGAAATTGGAGTCAAAAGTCTAAGTACCAACTTTGGTAGGGATGTCCACATCCTCGTGCACCATTCTTTTGGAACCATCGAAGGCCCTCACCATAATTTTACTGGGCTTCAGTGTGAGTCCTTCGCAATCCAACATGTCCAGAGCATTCTTGGGTAAGAAATTTAGAGATGAACCTGTATCCACCAGAACATGAGCTAGGGTAGTTCCCCTGCACTCAATGGAGACATGCAGGGCATCATTGTATTTCCTTCCCTTGGGAGTTAAATCAGCGTCAGAAAAACCCAATCCATTATCAGTAGTTAGGCTGGAAACACAGTTCTCAAGTTGATCAGTGGAGATCTCTTGAGGCATATGGGCAAACTTCAGGAATTTTACTAGAGCCTTAGCATGGGATTAAGAGCACAAAAGTAAGGCCAACATTGAGATTTTTGAAGGAGTCTGCCCCAATTGCTCCATGATGTTATAATCACTCTTATTTATTATCTTTAATATCTCCTCCATTTCTTTTTTAGAAGCCTCGTGAATGACTTCTTTGTGCACCTTCATCTGGACAAACTCAACCAATACCTCTTTGCCCCGAGTCTCGGCTGACTCAGTAGCAGGGATACAAATAGGGGTAACAGTAGGATTAACAATGGGAGTGCTAGCAGGAGTAGCAACAAGGATAATCACAGGAGTAGCAACAGTCTTTGGAGAGATCTCAGGGGAGAAAACTCTTCCGCTTCTCATAATTTTACTGGTCCCAACAATGTTGTCGATGTTGGGATCAATATCTTCAGCAACTTTATCCTCAATAGCCAGCAGGTCTTGCTTGACGCCATGGTAATAGACGTTAGCCCCATAATTCCAGGGAACATCTTTATCAGAGGAACATGGTATTGGCCCAGGAAGGGTGATGATCAAGGGAGCAAACTTGGGAACAGATGTAATCCTGATGGGTCTTTTAGTGGAGACCCTAGGAGGATTTTCAGAAATGGTAATTATCGAGACATCTTCACACAAACTTCTTGTAAGGGGAACCTTCTCAAACAAAATTTCTTTGTTAACCATCAGGCGATGGACGCCCATCCTTAACAACAAATAACCATCTGGTATAGACATACATAAGTGGAAACTGTAACACCCCAATATTACCCAAGGTTTTATATGCAACAATCAAAGTAAATTAAAATTTCATAAATTTAATACTGAGGCATCACACCTTCAAAAACAACTCACTTTAAACAGTTTGATTTAAAGTATAAGTCTCGGATACATAGCATCGCCGGAAGACATAACTTGATTCAAAAAAATAAAAACATCTTCTTTAATAAACTTCCTTAATAAATCATATTTTCATAAAGTATGATTCTATATACAAAAGGAAGAACAACAAAAGAATCAACAACAAGACAACATAAATGTTTCCCCCCGAGTGCTACGTATCAGAGCGACACCGACTCAACTAGCAGCAGCTATAAACTCCGTCTTCATAACCTGCACGTTACCAATATAAAGGTAACGGCGAAACAAGTAAAGGGTGAGATAATCCAAAACATATAGTTAAAGACATGATAAAATATATATATAGTTTTGGAATTGTAAAGGATATAAGTTAATAAGTGCATTCCAACACATATCCAAACCTCACTTACTCTTATCGTCATTCTAAAGTGTATAATCTATACTTATTCGCCTTAGCCTCATCGACATAAATCATCACAATAACACGTAAACCTCCGTCACCACGAAATCGTCACAAGCTAATAAATCGCTAATTAACACGGCAATCATAAACAACAACATCAACCAACAACATCAACCAACAACATTAAACAATGCTAACAACATGAGCAACATAAACAAATCATCACAAAATGGCTAAAGCCCATCGTCGCTTTTGGCATAAAAGCCCATCGTCGCTTTTGGCATAAAAAGCCCATCGTCGCCAATATCATCACATCATAATTGCATTAAGCATTTCATCTAAATTAAGTCATCACAAAAATCACCATTTATATTCATCGCCTATTTATCATGAAATTATCAAGTTATATTCATTTCATGTTCATCATAAAGATCATCACCAAACAAAGCATCATACATCATCGCAATTCAATCATCATCAATCAATTAAAAACCCAATGCCAAACAACTCACACATAAACATAAACGACTCCATGAGACACGACTATGTTATGCATGTGGTACCCGTCACTTTGTCCATAATTAGGAACACTTGGCATAAAAGCCTCGTCGCTTAGCATAAAAGCCTCATCGCTTGGCATAAAAGCCTCGTCGCTTGGCATAAAAGCCTCATCGCTTGGCATAAAAGCCCATCGTCGCCAATGCAATGTATGTGACTCGACAATAAAAAACACAACACAAAAACATCATCGTCGCTTATCAAAATTGGCATAAAGCCCACATCACCATAATTTATCCAAATCAAGATAAATATATCATCGCATTATATTTGCATTATGCAAAACGTCACATATAATTCATCATCATCAAAATCATGCATTCACAAATCGGAAGCATTTATTAATAACATCAATATAATCATCACATCATCATGTACAAAGACATATAATCTCGCATCGCATAATCAACAAGTATTCATTAACTAATACGTTGTCGCAAACATTATGTTTAATCACCCCACCTCATTATCGATTCGTTCACTAAATTCTACATACGGAAAGATAGTCAAACACCTATCATCGTCGCAAAATCCATCCCTAATAACCGGCATTACTCCTAATCGTAATCAGATTGTCCATACGTGTCTTAAATCCCCTAAAACGAAATCCGATTCAATTAAACCGTAATTAAGCCTATTTCGGGTCATCTCGTAAAAACTTGCAACTTCTAAAAACTAACCTCACCACTAAGTTCTACACGTCAAACTTAGCTAGCACGTCAAATTTTGTTGAATTCGGAGCAACTTGCTCCATCGTCAAATCTACCAAAATCGGAAAATTGGAACACAATCGGGTTCCAAAGGAAGTGCGAAAAATAAGAATTTTGGAGGCTACAGAAGCATCAACACGGGCCCCCGTGTGCATCAACACGGCCCGTGTTGAAAAGCCACCAGAACGTGCAAAAATGCCAAAGTCAGAGCATCAACACGGGCACCCGTGTGGATCAACATGGCCCGTGTTGATTTTCCTGTCAGATTGTTCTAGAGGAGAGAAAATCCGACCGCTGCGGGTAATTTGGCTTTCACTGACAATATCAAGTACTGCAAGCTTCTCTTCTTCAGACTTGTTTTCCTTAGACTTCTAAGTAGAAAACTTCTTCCCCTGATAGTAAAGTTCACCACCGTAACTCCAAGGCACTACCTTGTCCTAACGTACGACACTGGACCGGGCACAATGATAACTAGTGTAGATTTCTTAGCAGACACTGGAATCGTCACAGGTACCCAGATAGTTTTCGACTTAACCGGAATGGTTATCACATCCACTTCACTATTATCAATCTTGGGTCTGACGACCTTGCGATTGAACTGAAGAAACCTCTTGGTAATCAGGTCCTGAACCGCATTTTTCAATAATTGACAACCCTCTGGATGTTTCAAACAAGCGGCACAGTCCATCCCACAACCCAAAAATACACCTTTGCTCGACAACTGTTCTTTTACAAATAAGAGAGGTGTAGGTAACTGGTCAACATCCGTAACCAGATCCAAACTTTCATCTTCAATGATGGTACTGATAGTGGCACCTCCGTGAGGCGGCATAGGTTGACTGGTAATGTTAGGTGCTGGCCCAAAATTAATAGCCTGAGAGTCCAATTAGTCTTTCACCTTGTGTTTGAAAGCTATGCAACTCTCAATGATATGTCCCTGTAATCTGGAATGAAACTCACATGTAGTGTTAGCATTGAAATTTGGCAGTAGCTTTTCTGGATTAATCTGCATCATAAGTTTCTCAACCAATTTCAACTCTAGTAATTGAGGTAGCAATTCTACATAGGGCATGGGAATGATGTCGAAATTTCTGGGCAGTTGTTTTAGCCTCTGTTGGTAGCCCTGTCTGGGTGCATATGTCTACTGCTAGGGTGCAGCAATTGGTATTGTCATGGAAGCAATCTGGTGATCTGTATCCTGGTATCTATTTTTCCCTTTACGAGAATAGACTGTACTGGTTTCTCCTTCTTTTTTCTTTTGGTGACCACCAAAAGACTTCTTAGTGTTACCAGCATTATTTCTAGCAACCGTATCCTGGATTTTTCCTAACATAATCCCGATTTCAATTTTCTCTCCATGTGTTACCATCTCAGCAAAAGTACCTGATGTACTGCAAGTTGTATAGTACTGGCCTTGCAATGTACTACTAAACATTTCCACCATCTCCCGCTCCAACATGGGCGGTTGAAACTTTGCAACCATCTCTCGCCACCTCTGGGCATACTCCATAAAAGATTCATCCCGTTCTGGGATAAATTTTGTAGTTGGGTTCGTGTGGGAGCCATATCGGTATTATACTGATAGTGTATAACAAAAGTTTCGACCAATTCTCTCCATGTATGGATGTGACTACTTTCCAGCTGCATGTACCATTCGAGAGGGCCACCTGTCAAATTGTCTTGAAAGAAATGCATCAACAGTTTTTCATCATTAGAATATGCAGACATGTTCCGGTAGAAAGACTTGACATGGGTCTTTGGGCAGGAAGTGCCTTTATATTTCACGAAATCCGACACCTTGAATTTGGGGGGAATCTTTACCCCTGGGACAAAGCCCAAATCAGACATGTCAAAACCCACTGCACCTTAACTTTCAAACCTGCGCATCCGCTCTTCAAGCATACGCAATTTCCTATTTGATTCCATTGGCTCGTCAACATTAGATATCCAGTCTTCCCAGTTATCTTCTTCTAGCGGCCTTGCAGGAATATGAACGGGGCTCGGAGGTACAACAGGTTATTCAATACTCAGACGAATAGGAGTAGGTGGAGGAGGATTCCCCACAACTTGGATCCCATGGATACCTTGGTTACATGCAGGATTGCCGATATTTGCAGACTGACCGTGCTGCATATTTAAACCGATATTTGAACCCAGATTCACATTCTAAACACCTCCCGGATTCTTGACCACATTCTGAGTGGCCAGAGTACCATTAAGATTGTTGGTGACACCTCTTATAGATTTGCATTCAAAGTTTCACCACCATTATTCACAGTTTCAGCAGGTCTCATAATCATGAATCTCATTTCCTCTTACTGATGAGCCATATTCTGAATGATCTCCATCAATTGATCAACCAGAGTATCCATTCTAGTACCCATAGCCATCACATCTGCTTGAATTTGTTCCATCTGCCTCTTGGAAGTGCTTTGAGTATTATAACGATGAGAATTCATAGTGACTATCCTTTTGAAAGGGAAAGCCTAGATCAAATATAAGAAGACCTTCCATAACCACCTGTCATAATATGATATGCATGAATTCATGGTCGTGCATGAAATGTTTCACCATTTCCAGGATACCCAAATGTTTTGTCACCCCTAGGAACTTTAAACAATATGATAAGAGAGATAATCAGCGATTGATAAGAGATACATTCAATAATAATTGGTATCACTAAAAAGATCATCCATATGATCAAATAATAACTTCTTACAAGAATGATTCAAAATACGTAATGAAATATAAATGATCCCATTCAACAAGACTGGTGGTTATCTAACAACATCAAAGCAAAAAGAAAAAAAGATAATCAAAGCGGTGGATCTCTAATCTCTGTGTAGTACAATTGTCCCCCCTTCCGGAAGTACTCTTTGCTCCATTCCTTGGTTTCTTTGAATAATTTATTTGTCTTTTCAAGATCCCGTCCTCAAGCGAAGCTATCAATCACCACATCTTCCCGAAATAGTTGTCCCTCCAAGTACACACACTTCTCCAGAAAATAATCACATTCTTTGCATTCTGGAAAAGGTATAGGTACGGGCGCATCTTTCATCTCTTTTATTTTGTCTCGGAGTCTTGCATTTTCTTTCATCACTTTGGTCATTTGATCTTCCTTTGCTTCCAAATCAATCCTAGCAGTTTTAAATTAGTTTCCCAACTCTTTATCTTTTGTTTTGTTTCTATTGTTGGCCATTTGAAACTTCAAAGTTTCTTGACGATTCTTTTCTGCATCAACAAGATCTATCTGATACTCTTCTATAGATACAAAGGAGTCTTCTGTTCTGGGTCATTTTTTGGAGCTACCTTCACCTTCATATTATTTTAGTTGACGGGCCAATTTCCTCTTCTTTTTTGTCAAGAAGTATATTTCCATTTTTTTATCTTCAAGATTTTGACGAAGGTCCCTGTTTTCCAACTATACTTGATAGAAGCGTTCCTTAGGCACATCGTGCTGTAGCTCAATGGGTTAGGGATACAAGGACATTTCCTTTTCAAAAGGCAACATAAGAGATTTGAATCTTTCTTTTAACCAATCCATGTAAGAATCAAAAGTTAATACCTATTTTAACCCAAAGAATTATTTTCCTTTCCTACCAATGTGGGCCCAAGCAATTTATGCTTTCCTTAATAATTCAAGATCTTCCCCCTTTTTGCAATACACATGTTCGACCTCTTTGGCTGTGGGTGGACGCCTCATAGCATAACCTAACTAGCGAAGAGCGAGTACCAGGTTATAGTTGATAATCTCTTTCGTTCTTATGAGTGGAACATTAGAGAAACCTGCACAGTTAGAGATTACCTCGATGCTATCAACCTTAAGTTTGTACCACTGAATATCGAAAGAGGTGAGTGTCATCACTCTGGATGCCCAAGAACGAGGATCTTCTTTGAATGGCCCCTTTGTAGGTAACTGTGTCATGAACCATTTGTAAAGCATTGGCATGCATCATGCCACTACTCCCTTCTTTCCATACCTAGAGTGGATGGAATGGTAAGTGTCAGCTAATAATGTAGGTAGCGAATTTTTATTCATGAAGACACATAAAGAAGCCAAGTCTACTATCTCTTTAATCTTAGGGAATAGGATAACCCCATAAATGGTAGCAGCCAACAATGCATAATAAGCATCCCAATGTCCTATGTTTTCCATTTCTTTCGCCTATCCTGCTATGAAATCTACTGGAAGACCACACGTGACTTTATTACGTCTCCATTTTCCTTTTACATCGTTAAGGCTCAAATAAAGAACCTTAGCAATGGCCTCATAGTGAGGCTCGGCAGGGACCTGAATGAATGGAGCATGACTAGTAATTTAAATATGGAGAAGATGAGCACACTCCTCAAGAGTAGGCGCTAACTGGTAATCCTGAAATGTGAAACAACGTAACTCCGGGTCATAAAACTGTAACAAAGTCTGAACAACCTTATCATTAACCTGAGCATCCAACAAAGATAGGAGATTCCCATATCTTTCACCAAAAACAACCATCTGTTGACAATTCATGAGATCTCTGAGTTCTTTAAGAAAGGGCCAAACACTAGGACGAAACTGGTAGCTGAAGCTATCCCTCTTGGTCTTCATAATGATATCAGTGTTGTTTTCCATTCTTAGAGGAGAAGAAAATTCTGGAAATTCTTGGAAATGATAATGCACATGCAAATTAATCATCGACATATATATATATATATATATATATATATATATATATATATATATATATATATATATATATATATATATATATATATATATATATATATATATATATATATATATTTGAAAAGTAAATATGCTATGATGTAACATGATGGGACCAAGGTTTCCACAATACTGGATGCTGCTGTACTGCTGTATAGAGTTATAGGTTCAAAGATCTGAGATAGTAATCACCGACCAAAGTATCATAAAAAATATGGTCACCAATAGAATTAGGTTACCATTTGAACTAGAGTCACTAACTGAACTAGAGACACCAACTGGACTAGGGTCACCAACAGAACAAAGCGATCACCATCAGAACATAGTCACCATAGATACCTGCAATAATCAAGTCCCTCCCACTCACGGGTAAAGACTAAGTCAGGGTGACGCAAGGGTAACTCAGAAATCATTGATCCTCCTGAAAGTAAAATCATCGCAACACAAACGTGCATGATGAAGATACCTTCATTTGGACCTCATCCAAGCGTGGTATATGACATAAATTCACTAATCAGACCACGTCCTATAGCCTTCATGCCCTCATTCTATTCCTAGTGTCCTAGTGCACTCTGGCCTTGGTATTGGGCCTTTTACCTCAAAAAGTATCATCCCAAGCCCAAAAAGAAATAGCATAACAAAAGTATCCAGAATATAGGAAATAATAAAATGCAATGTATGAAATCATATAAATAGATACAATAGCACCCAAGAAAAGAATGTAAACAAACAAGAGCTAGGAGGGACTCCGTGATGGACCAACATTTGGTCGACAATTTCCCCAGTGAAGTCGCCAGCTGAAACAACCGGCTGAAAATCATCAAATAATGAAGTCGCCATTGAACGTCTTTTATCCCACATGAAGGGAAAGGTAAACATCGAGAAAACCTGAGAAGGGAGAAGCCACGGTTTTGCGACCGAGAGATCGAGTAAGGGAGTCGGTTATGCGAGGGGAAGGTATTAGCACCCCACACACTCGTAGTACTCTACAGTATCCACTCTTGTTATTCTAATCTTATGGATGTGTCTAATCTATGCTTACTGTTTATTACTAAGGAAGAATGCATGCAAAATAAAGGAGAAACGAATGTAGGGAAAATAAAGTTGTACTCGCTTGAGCCCTACCCCAATGCCTACGTATCCTTTTTGAGGAATCAGAGTTACCGTAGTTCGGCTTCAAAAGTTTTTGTTGATTTGTATTTTTTAATGAACAATATTAATTTTGCCTTCTGCCGCAACTCGACCTTCAGAGACTTACGCGTCAGCACAGAAGATAATTACCTTGTTCTTTTGAAAAGCTTTTGAAATAAAAGCCCAAGAGTAAAAAGAGTTTGCATTGGTTGATGTCTTTGCTGCAGATAACAACTAGTTAATCTCAAGAGAGAGATATTATAAATTTTTATACTTATTTATGAAATGAGTCTTTGAGACTTGAACCACACCAAGACTTAGAATGGAAAAACAATAAGATTGAGAAGAGACCCGCTTATCATTTCCCATGCTCAACAAAGGCACGATCTCATCAGTAGTTTTTAAGTGTTTTGAAGTTTTTTTGCAAGAAAAAGAAGTTTTTATTTTAATGCAAATGCAAAATGGAAAAGAAAAGTCTAAGGGGTGACTAACCTAAATCTATCCCTAGTATTAACATACAACAATTGTTACTAAAGTTGAGTTTAAAGGGAAATCTCCATCCTAAATTGACATACTTGGATTACAACCTAAAGTTTATTTAACCAAATTTTAATCGATGGATTAAAATTGGACTAAAATCCTAAAGGAGCATAGTGGATATAAAAATAAGAAAAAAATCACCCACAATTCGCATCAAGATAATTCCTCACAACGTAAAAAAATGAATTAAAACTAGTGATTAAAAATGCCTAAAAAGAATTAGTAAGAGGGGGAAAATAAATTCCTATTTAAATCCTAAATTCTAGTATATATTTTTTTTATTGTCCCATTTTGACCATTTTATTTATGTATTTTGTTACTAAAAAAAGTGAGGAATTAAAACTAAAGTAGAAGTCATAAAGAGAAAACCAAAGAATCAGGGGTGGCAATCCAAATCCTGGGATATCATTTCATAATCAAGCACCCAGGCCCAACTAACAAACTCCAAGAGATTTTTTTTATTCTAAGACAAAAAAGTCCTTAACATGATAAATAAAAAAACGGTACACAGGCTTGATGTTCAACAATCTACTACTGGACTTAAGGTTGAGAGGAAAAGCCAGGCCCAACGAGTGAAGAGTCCCACGTGACTCGGTTCACTTTCACTTTTCTCTCTCCCACCCTAATCCCAAGCTACCAAACTAATGCCCAAAATCGCCACCGACAATGCTTCTCCATGAAAACAGAACAAAACCAACGTCTCTCCGTTCCTCTCCTCTCCTTGAACTCAAACACTAACCTCGCTCTTTCCTACCTCTATGCTAAAACCATCGCCTCGCTGTAATAATTCAAAACCCTAAGAGATGAACAAGGACCAAATTAACTAAAAATCATGTTGAATTTGAAGTAATAGCCATAGGGTAATCGTTCAGCATGCGTCAAGCTTCCCAACAGTATCAAGAAATGGTAAAAACAATGATGAAACGGAGGAGATTGAGGCTTACCTGCCGGAGACACTCTGACGGTGTTCAGATGCGGTGAAGGCGATAAGAAAACCAGAGGATGATCTTCAGAAGCACAGATATGCATACTTTACTTGACTCTTTTCTTTCCAATCCTTTCTCAATCTTCTTCCTCCGATTCGATTCTTTTTCTTCTTCTACATTCTCTCGAACTTCTATTTTCTGATAAGAGCGAATAACCAAAATACTGAGAAATCAGTATTTCAGAGAATGCTCGGTGATTATGGTATGAAGTGTTGATGCGCGATAAGGGTGGTATGAGGTGCTGCGAATGTTGAAAGATAGTTGAGGAATGAACGCGAAGGTGGAAGGTCGAAGGTGAATGAAGAGAAGTTGAAAGTTGAAGGTGAAGGTGGAAGGTGAGAGTGGAAGTTGAAGAATGAAGAGAAAAGCTGAAAATTTAATCCGATGGAGGGTATTATATAGGGGTTGATGAGGAAGAAGTTAGTTAAAGCTGAATAAATCTAGGATTTAGATCTCGATAGTTAGTTACAAGCATGAAGGGTTAGGATTAATCTGTTATGAGAGTTAGTTATTGGTTAACTAGGATTCTATTTTGACAGTTGTGGAACTGGTTAAGGGTAGTTATAGTTGGTTAGGAGCTTAGAATTCTGCTTTTACAGTTATAGTGCTGAGAAATTCTGTTACATATGTTGGAACTTCTAAATTCACCTTCTGATTCTTTTTTGATGTGTACATTGAGTTCGTACTTGATTTGTATCTGGTGACTGCATAATGAGATGAAATTATATTGTTCTTGGTTATTGGACTTGCAGGTTTTTTTTTCTGGCTGAAGCATACTGTCACACCATGTTGTTATAAAAGGAATGGGTGAGATGGATTTGATAGAGGTTCGAAAATCAGTTAGAGATTCTTTTTAAATATTCTTTCTTTTTTCCTATATTTCATGCTTATCGTGACTCAACAATATCAATGAACGGAAATACCAATGTACCAAAACTTCTTCTAATTCACCCTTTGACATCTAGAGCTTTCTTCTTGATTTTGAAATATAGAATGAATCTCGAATGAATCTCGAATGAAACTTGAATTATTATGAACCTTGTTTGAACCAGGAATCTTGAATCCCAATCAAACTTTATTCCATGTTTGCACCAATGGATCCATATATGGAAGCCCCAAAAGCTTAAACTTGACTTTGAAATGATCTTGTATCAAATCCACGAAACTTTCTTGTAAAGCATGTAACCAAATGAACCAGTCTTCTCATGACGTTTCACAAAAAAACCTAATTGTGAAATGCACCACATGAATACTATGCAACTAAAACCTTAAGATCCACCCGATAACCATTAACACAACAAGGGAATCTCTGTCTGTGATTAAATCTCAAAATCCAATATACTGTTCTTGAAACAACCACTATGCAAAATCCCAACTTGTGATCGATGATTCTTGAAGAAGAACCTCTATTAGAGTACAATAGCTGAAAAAGTCTTGACATGTGCTCACACATAGAGAAATAAACCCTAATATCCTTGTATCTAGATGAAGAAAGAAATTATCAATGACCACGACTCACAACCATAAATCTTGACCTCACTGCTCGAATAAGAAATCAACCTTTATTGGATACGAACGCCTTAACCACTGTGAAACCCTAATATTGCACGACCACTGAACTTTGAACCTCATATCTATATTGAATGAAATGTATGCCATGTCAGTGACCTAAAGATGCAAATGCGGATGAATGCAAAAGTCTAAGCTAGATAAAAGAATTTAGGAGGGTAAATTTTGGGGTGCTACAGGTACCAGAAGGAATCTATGGCGACTACTACTTCAAATGGTACCAGAAGGAATCTATGGCAACTACTACTTCAACAAGGTACTGGAAGGAATCTATGGCGACTACTACTTTAAAGGATACCAGAAGGAATCTATAGCGACTACTACTTCAATGGGTACCAGAAAGAATCTATGGCGACTACTACTTCAAAGGGTACTAGAAGGAATCCATGGAGACTACTACTTCACAAGGTACTGGAAGAAATCTATGGTGACTACTACTTCAAAGGGTACCAGAAGGAATCTATGGTGACTACTACTTCAAAGGGTACCAGAAGGAATCTATGGCGACTACTAATTCAAAGGTTACCAGAAGGAATCTATGGCGACTACTACTTCAAAGGGTACCCGAAGGAATCTATGGAGAGTACTACTTCAAAGGTTACCAGAAGGAATCTATGGCGACTACTACTTCAAAGGGTACCCGAAGGAATCTATGGAGAGTACTACTTCGAAGGGTACCAGAAGAAATCTATGGCGACTACTACTTCAAAGGGTACTAGAAGGAACCTTCGCTTGATTTCTTCTGAATGATGCACTAGAAGATGTCTATGCTTGACTTCATCTAGAAGAGATATTTTTCAGAATGACTTTCTGGGGAAAGTCTTTGAGGGAAATACTTGTCAGAATTTAGTTTCTGAAGAAATTTGTCTGGTCATGTAGATAGTTGATGATATTCGTCTGTTTATATACTTTACCTAAAAAGATAAAGGGTTAGCTGTATGCAATGTCATGATGTATGAAATGCATTGCGTAATGACGTTCTCAAAATAAATGAAACTATGCTATATGCGTTTCGTATGCATATGATATGGTATTGATAAATGATGGTGAATGTGAAATGTTATTGAAGTGCATTCGTAAATTTAAGAAGCATCTTAGTATGGGGGAAATAAATCCTTGATTGTTCCTGGGGATGAAGAGTATGTGTATCTTCGATCTTCTGGGGATTTTTTCCATTGTGGACTCCTGCTTTCTTGTTTGAGGAAACTCTGCTGGGGAACATTGATTTCTTGCTTTTTTCTTGAGGAAACTCTGTTGGAGAGTGTTAATTCTTGCTCGGGGAGAAGAGTTTAAGAATGTTGGTTGCTCATTGCTCTACTGGGGAGTTTATACCCTGACTGGGGATAAAAAAGATGAATATTCCTCCTGACTCGCCTGGGGAGGATAAAGTTGACTGACATCTAGTCCGATTTCAGGTTCCGTAGCAACTCCCTAGTGATAATTACATCTTCACTGGGGAGAGGAATTTAGCCGGTGATTTTTGGTAGAAGCACACTAAAGCTAGAGAGTGTCCGAATAAATTTATGCCTTGATTATATTTGAGGATGTATTGAATGGGTATCAGAATGATATCTATATCTAGACTGTATTTGAACCGTATCTGGAAGATGCACTGAATGAGTATCAAAATGACATCCGTATCTGGATCGTATCTGAACTGTATCTGGAAGATGTACTGAATGAGTATCAGAATGACATCCATATCTGGATCGTATCTGAACTGTATCTAGAAATGGATATGGAATGAGTGTCATAATGAATCTATATTTAGACCATAACTGAACTGTATCTAGAAGTGGATATGGAATGAGTGTCAGAATGAATCTATATTTATACTATATCTGAACTATATCTAGAAGGGAATCTAGAATGAGTTTCAGAATGAATCTATATCTAGACTGTATCTGAACTGTATCTAGAAGAGAATCTGTTTTGGGAAGTAAACCCTGTTGATGGAGAAATACTCTTGCTGAGGAAACACCCTTATTAAGGAAATGAACTATGCTGGAGAGAAGAAGTCTGAAGGAGTTTTACAACCTCGAAGGAACAAGCTCATCTGGGGAAGAGAAACTCCATGAACTGTACTGATCGAAACTTCATAGGTTGGTGATATTTCTGGGGAGAATATCATACTCCTTTATCATCCAGAGCAATCTCCCGTGGAAATTGCATGGAATGTATGAACTTGTGATGATTACCCTGTAGGGATAATCTCATGGAAGTGGCTCTGTGGGGATCCGTGGAGACTTGAACATACCTCTACTTCTAGATCCCTTGGTGAATGCTGATCAGAGTGACAAATCTTCTACTGATAGACAGGTGACGAGATGACGGGACATGATCGTACGCTTTAATCCCTAACTTTTTCCTAGAATGTCCTTTCATATTTCCAGTCCACCGGGATACCCTTTTTGCCCAAGCCGCCTTTTCAGGTTTTCGACTTGCCGGGTGTACAATTTTATTTATATATCCCTAATTTTTTCCCGAACTCTTTTGGTTCGCCGGGATGCCTTTATTTTTGCCTAGGCCAGTCAACCTAGCGGATCTTTTTCATGCGTAGTATTTTCTAACTATGTCCTCATTCACCGGGTGCGAAGAATTATCACTGTCCATAACATTAAGTGTTATAGCACTGTCAGAAAAATGTTTGCTCGATCATACGTGATCCTTTGCTGGAATTCTTGTCCAATGCCCTAAGTGATTCAGATGGAGATCAGCCCCTGGCTATTCGGAACTTTTGAGAGATTCCTTGAATCTTGAATCGACTTCCCCCAGATCAGTTGGACACCATTCCATGCCCCTTGATTATGAAAGACCTGTTATTGTAAATTGAAATTCTGGCAACAGATACTTAATGTCACAGTGAATGTTATGACACCGTATCTGACACACTTCAAGACAGTAAATTAAAAATAGTAAAGAACACAATCAATTGTTAACCCAGTTCAGTGTGTAACAACACCTACTCTGGGGGCTACCAAGCCAGGGAGTAAGTTCACTATAAGAGATATTAATTCAGGAATAAACCAACCAGTTTATCTCCTTCACTTAAGACCTACCCAATGCAACTTCAATCTAAGTTCAACTTAAACCTGAGTTCCTACTCACTCCCCCTCAATCACAGCAGTGATACTAAACTATTGATTAATGAGATTATGAAGACACTCTTCAGTACACACACTTGATTTTGCTTCACAGCTTTAATCAAGTGACACAAACACTCGTTCTTCAAAGCTTTGAGTGATAAACAACCCTAACTTGATTTTGCTTCAAAGCTTTAATCAAGTGACACAAACACTCGTGCTTCAATGCTTTAAGTGATACACAACCCTTACAATCAAATCCTACTCCAAGTCACTTATCACAATGATAATTGCTTGGCTCACAGTAGTTACAACTATACAATCCCTTATTGATCTTCTGTCAAAAAGTATCTTTCACCATTAATCTTCAAGAGGAATATATAGGCCGATTATTCTTCAGTTAGGGCTTCCATGAAAATAGCTAGGGTTAACTAAAGTTAACCTAAAGACTTGGTCTTAGGCTTTCATCATACCAAATTAGGGTTAAGCAAGGTTAGCCTCATGTCCACGTGAGCATCTGATCTGGACTGAATATATCAACTCAGAGAAACATATCAGATTCCTGAAAAATCTCAGGAATAACAAATCTACACAAATGTTAGATCAGTACAAGATGTCTTAACATTGGTTATGACAACAAGAATCCTGCTCACTGATTTTGGTAGAATACACTATATATGATCATTGTTTAATGATCATGATAAACACCTCATACTGAGAAGTTCCTGTATGACATTCTTTTCTGCAGAATGTTATGACATCAGTCATGACATTCGCAACTCTGGTTTTACCAAAAAAATTCTAACAAACAAACACTTACAAACTCCCCCTTTGGCAAATATTTGGCTAAAACCCCTAAACAATCAGAGATTAGAATGCAACAGAATTTTTAATAACAGCTACCAAGTCTAATTCTACCAAAATTACCACAAATTCTTCTCCCCCTTTTTAGCCATAAAGAGGCCAAAGATACTTGTACTTTTAAGTTATACAGTCATCCAAAAGGAATAATAAAAAAAAACACAGAAATAATAAGAAGTCATTTGGCAGCAACAAGTTCCAGCAGCAATCTTTTCAACAACACTGACCTTCAGGCACTGTCATCTTCCGAGGAAGCACTATCTTCAGCATTATGCTGGTCTTCATCAGCATCCTCATCCCTTATTTGTTCTTCATTCTCCTCCTGTTCTAGTCTAACAATCAGCTCTTCAAGAGTCTTTTTTCTTGTATCAAGCTCTCTGCAGGTTTCTTTTAGCACATCTATAACATCAGTTTTCTTGGAATGAGATTTGACAGTTGATGTCTCAGCAGATGTCATAACAATGTCAGGGACATATGTTCCCTGAAACAGCTTATAGTGCAAACCAAGAGCAGGGGCTCTTTTGCATACAGAGTCTTTTTCAACCAGAATATCAAGATACTGAGCAATGATTATACCTCACAGGAGAGAGGGAAAAGCAATAGGGCCTTTAATAGCATAGCTTCCAGCATGTTTCAATGTTTGATCAAAGATGTACTTGCCATAATCAAAGTTTGTCCTGGTTCCAACAACAAAGATAAATCTTCCCAATCCTGTGGAAATGGTGGATTTGTGGTTGGTGGGAACCCAGTTAGCTGCACTAATTTTGTGCATTATGGCAAACTTCATGCTCAACTTGCTTGCATTTAGCTTTCCTTTCAAGGGCCAGTGCTTGACTTGCTTGGCAGTGATGGTTTGACAAACTTGGTTGAGTATCATCAGGCCTTCCTAGGAAATTGTTTATCACAGTAGGAGAGAAATTACCTTTCTTCCTCTCACATAAACACTCATAAAATCAGCTGACTTTCCATCAGCACATCCATCAGACAAATTTACTATGAATTCTTTGACAAGAATCTCATAGCAGTTGGAAAACTTGACCACTGTTTTCATCAGGCCAACAACTTTGATTAGATCCACGATTTACTTACACTCAATAGCACTGCTGATGAGCTCTCTCTCCAAGGAAATCCTTTCAGAAACACATACTTCCACCTGCTTGCATTTTCTGGCTGGTGAAAGGAGATGTTGTCAATGGAAACTTCAGGGACTTTAGACAGTTTGCTAGAAGATGGTTTCTTCCTGAGAGGAATGTCTGGAACATTGCTCTCAACAACAAAATCAAAGTTTGATTCCTCATCAGATTCAGAGGGTTCAGGATCCTTCCTTTTCTTTGCTATTGGTTGTCTCAAAGGTTTTGAGAGACTACCAACAGGTACTCTAGCTTTTACCTTCCCTTTCCTTTGATCCTTCTCAGTTTCTACTCTAGTCTTGTTCTCAGACCTGGTTTTCTTATGAACAGCTTTAGTAGCCTTCTCTTTAGAGGGGCTTTGGTAGCATTCTTCTTTTCTTTTCTGCTCATCATCCTTCTAGATATGCTAGGGTTGATATTAGCAATTAAATCATTGTTAGAGTATTCTTCATCAACATCAATAACCGGGGGTTCAACAGCCTTGTCAGTAGAGTTCTTGTGATCATCATGTTTTTCTGGAGATTTCCTAATGTTGTCATCAGGTGTCTCAACATTCTGAGTGACATCTGGATCCATTTCTACATTAGGACTAGCAGTTTCTTGGTTCAAAGGTACAAAAATGCCAGGAACAAAGTGATTCTCATTAAGAATCCTAGTGACTAGTCTGGCAATAGCTTGATGTACATAAGCATAACCTTCCCTATTTGCTATCTCTGGAGGAACAGAAGATGATGGTTGAGAATATTTAGCAGATGTAGAGGCTTGTGATCTTCTTGCATGTCTGGTTCACAGCTTCTTGACCTTAGTGGGATCAGCTGCCAGTTCACGAAGAGGAGTTATCTCAAGAACATCAGTATCCATGCAGTTTGTGATTGCCCTAGGTTCGCTGTCAGAGGATGCGGAAGAAGCAGTCGCTTTTGAAGAAGATGATGACATGGATTGTTGAGACATTTTGAGTGATTTAGAAAACAAGTAACAGCGAGAGTGAAATCTTCGTCTGAGAGAATGGAGATTGTTGCAGAAATGCGAGAAGAGGGAGATATATGAATGTCTATTCAACTTCTTAAAATTTTGGAAAGAAATAGGGAAACAGATGATTAGCCTAATCAGAATAAACTTAACTAAAATATCTCTTTCATCCCTTATTTTAAGAAAAATTAATTGCTACATCTCTTCATATTGTCAAATACCCAACTTGCCCCTCAAATTTTCAAATTGACTAGCATCAAGTGCCTTGGTAAAAATGTCATCCAGTTGTAGTTCAGTGGAAACATGTTCCAGCTTAATCACCTTTTCCTCCACAAGATCTCTGATGAAGTGATGTCTAATGTCAATATGCTTAGTCCTACTGTGCTGTATAGGATTCTTGGAAATGTTGATAGTACTCAGATTGTCACAGTACAATGTCATGACATCTTGGGTGACATTATACTCAGTTAGCATCTGTTTCATCCAGATCATTTGAGAGCAGCTGCTACCAGCTGCTATGTATTCAGCTTCAGCAGTAGATAGAGACACACAGTTTTGTTTCTTGCTGAACCAAGAGACAAGATTATTTCCCAAAAAGAAGCATCCTCCATAGGTGCTCTTTCTATCATCAGCACTACCAGCCCAATCAGCATCATAGTAACCAGACAGAATTGGTTCACATCCATGAGAGTACATCAAGCCATAGTTGTAAGTTCCACTCACATACTTCAGAATTCTTTTCACTTGGTTGATGTGACTTACTTTAGGTTCAGCCTGGTATCTTGCACATACTCCAACTGCAAAAGCAATGTCAGGTCTGCTGACTGTTAAGTATAGCAGACTTCCTATCATGCTTCTGTACAAGCTTTGATCCATATTTGCCCCACTTGTGTCTTTGGACAGCTTTAAATGAGTAGGTGCAGGAGTCCTTTTGTGACTGGCATTCTCCATTCCAAACTTCTTGACAATATTCTTTGCATACTTGCTTTGAGACAGAAAAATTGAGTCTTCCATCTGTGTGACTTGCAGTCCAAGAAAGTAGGTCAATTCTCCCATGAGGCTCATTTCAAATTCAGCTTGCATCTGGTCAGCAAAATATTTAACCATTTTCTCTGACATTCCTCCAAACACTATGTCATCAACATAAATTTGAGCTATCATTATCTTTCCTCCTTCATTTTTGACAAAAAGAGTTTTATCCAAGCCTCCTTTCCTGTATCCTTTGTCAGTGAGGAATTTTGTCAATCTGTCATAGCAGGCTCTAGGAGCTTGTTTCAGACCATATAGAGCTTTTCTCAATTTGTAGACATGATCAGGACAGTTTGGATCCACAAATCCTTTAGGTTGTTCCACATATACTTCCTCATTTAAGTACCCATTTAGGAAGGCACTCTTTACATCCATCTGAAATAGCTTAAACTTAAGGAGACAAGCAACTCCCAAAAGAAGTCTGATTGATTCCAGTCTTTCTACAGGAGCAAAAGTTTCATCAAAATCAACCCCTTCAACTTGAGTGTAGCCTTGAGCAACAAGCCTTGCCTTATTCCTGGTGACAACTCCTTCAGCATCTGATTTGTTCTTGTAGATCCATTTTGTGCCAATAATGTTTGTTCCTTCTGGTCTAGGAACTAACTCCCATACTTCATGTTGCTTGAATTGGTTCAATTCATCTTGCATTGCTCCAATCTAGTATTCATCAGTCAAAGCCTCCTTAACATTTTTTGGTTCAATCTTAGATACAAAGCAAGAGTTTGAGATGATTTCTCTAGATCTTGTAATGACTCCACTGTTAGGGTCTCCTATGATGAGTTCCTTAGGATGATCTTTCTGAATTCTGATGGAAGGATCTTTGTTAGCTTCCTTTGATTCAGACTCTGATGAAGTAGTTTTAGGTACATCATCATTTTTAGACACTTGAGTTGAAGTCTCAAAGAATGTCTCAACATCATATGGGATATTTGTTTCCTCATGGTAATCATCAACTATGACATTTATAGATTCCATCATAGCTTTGGTCCTGGAATTGAATACCCTATATGCTCTGTTGTTGGTAGAGTATCCTAGGAATATTCCTTCATCACTTTTAGGATCCATCTTTCTCCTTTGTTCACGATCTGTCAGAATATAGCATTTGCTTCCAAAGACATGGAAGTACTTTACTGTAGGCTTTCTTCCTTTCCATAGTTCATAAATGGTGGATGATGTTCCCTTTCTCAAGGTGACCATGTTATGGACATAACAGGCTGTATTCATAGCTTCAGCCCAAAAATGAATAGGAAGTCCTTTGGCATGTATCATTGCTCTGGCAGATTCCTGTATAGTCCCGTTTTTCCTTTCCACAACTCCATTTTGTTGAGGAGTTATGGGTGAAGAGAATTCATGATTAATTCCTTCTGAGGAACAGAACTCATCAAACTTACTGTTTTCAAATTCCTTGCCATGATCACTTCTGATTCTGACAATGCATCCTTCTTTTTCTCTTTGAATTCTTTTGCACAGTTCCTTAAATACATCAAATACATCAGACTTTTCCCTAATGAAGTTAATCCAGGTGAATCTGGAAAAATCATCCACAACAACATAAGCATATCTCTTTCCTCCAAGACTTTCCACCTGCATTGGACCCATCAGATCCATATGTAGAAGTTCTAGCACCTTAGAGGTGGTCAGATGTCTTGTCTTTGGATGTGGCATTCTAGTTTGCTTTCCAACCTGACATTCACCACAGACTCTCCCTTCATCAATTTGAAGCCTTGGAATCCCTCTGACTGCCTCCATGGATATGATCTTTTTCATCCCTCTGAGATGTAAATGACCAAGTTTTTGGTGCCACAGTTTCACTTTCTTTTCTTCTTTGGCTATAGAGCATACAAAAGAGTAATTAGTGTTCTCAGACTCCCATAAGTAACAGTTGTCTTTTGATCTGACTCCTCTCATTACAACTTCTTGTTTTTCATTAGTTATAAGACATTCAGACTTGGTGAAGTTGACCTTGAATCCTAGATCACATAATTGACTGATACTTATGATATTAGCAGTCAAGCCATTTACCAGCAACACTTCATTTAGGTTTAGAACTCCAAGGCAGTCCAAGTTTCCAACTCCTTTGATTTCTCCTCTAGCACCATCTCCAAAAGTGACATAACTAGTAGTATGTGGTTTAACATTATTCAGAAGATTCTTGATTCCAGTCATGTGTTTAGAGCATCCACTGTCAAAGTACCAGTCTTCCTTGGCAGAAACTCTGAGGGAGGTGTGAGCTATCAGGGCTGCAGACTTTTTCTTCCACTTTTGAGTATATGGTGCCTTGTTAGACTTAAGTTTGACAAATGGGGTCTGATTAGGATATCCATATAATCTGAAGCAGAATGGCTTTATGTGACCAAACCTTCCACAATGATGACATCTCCATCTTTGATACTTTTTCTTCATATTTCTCTGTTCTCGATGTTGAGTGCTATGTTGGGACATCTTCTTTGACATTTGTTTATCAGGCCTGATCTTCTTCTTATCTACAGTAGATTTCTTTGCAGCCACAAATCCTAGACCAGACTTGTTTCCCACATTTTGTCCATCCTGAAGGATTTCTTCCAAATTGTCAGTTTCATTTGTCAGTGTTGTACCCCAAAATTTGCCCTCCCATTTCTCATTGATTTCTCACCACAAAGCCCTTGGAGATCAAGATCCAGTTAGGGTTTCCATCTGCTCAAGACTTCGCCTTGCACTATGGACCCAAATTAGGGTTTGTGTTTGCACAAAGATGTTTTGACCTAAAATGCCCAAGATGACTTTCATGCTTCATGATTGACTCCCAAGTTTACCCATGTCAAGTTTCAAGTCTTGATTCTAAGTGTTGCCCAGTCAATTGGACAGTTGACCTAGAAATCAACTGTATTGGGGAAAAAGTCAACTGTGGCCAATTGACAGTCAAACCTCATGAAAATTGACCCACATCAACATTATGGACTCATATGGACCATTTGATCAAATTTGGATCACAATTCCATAAGAAATTTGATCAGATCACCAAAAGGACAAAATGGTCATTCTTAGGATTTTGACTGCACAAAGGCAATTTTTGACTGTTTAACCTAACAAGTGGCAAACCAAGCTCACATATGGACTCAAGGACCCCATGGAATTATCTTGACATGCTCAACAAACTCAAAAGATCCCAAGTACACAAAATTGACAGTTGAATTTCCCAGTCAATTGATCAATTTTGACTGTACACTGAAAAGTCAAACTTTGACTTTTTGGTCAAAATCAAGAGTCAAGATTCATTTTTCATCAAAACATGCCAAATCATGAAACTTGTTCACCAAGAAATCACAAAATGCAAATTAGGGTTAGAAATTAGAATTTTTCATAACTTAGAATTTTTCTAAGTTATGGAAAACCCTAATTTTTTCCCAACTTTGCCCCACTTTTTCACCAAGATCCATTTGGATTCAAACAAAAGTCCAAACATGAACGTTGTAGCTTGTTGCATAATCTACAACTTTAATTCACAAAGTTTTCCCATTTGAGGCTTGTATCTCAAGTTACAAATTCTTGAATAAGGGCACTAAACCATTTTTAACTTAGTGAAATTTTAACCTATTTTGACAAGGTTTTCTACCCCACTTCAAGGCCATTTTCCATACACTTCCACTTGGAATTTCAATTTTCATTTCAAATATGGATTGTAGTACACATTCCAAGCTTTCCAAAATGTCCAAGAACTTCTCAAACAACCTCATAACTTGAGAGAATCGAATTTCACAATATGGCAAAAACTCACTTTTGATTTGAGCATGAGCATGTTCATAACTTAAGCCATTTTCAAGTCAGCATAGTTTATGCCAAATTACAGGTCCTAAAACCCTTTGACACTCAAAAATTCAATGCAAAACCATTGTGCCAAGTTGTTATTCTAAGCATTTGGACATTACATGGAGAATTAACCCTAAACTAGAAAAAGCACTATTTCCATTTTTGCAAAAGTTCACTTTATGTCCAATTACAAATCCAAGCAGTACAAGAAAGATCTAATGGGCACAAGTTTATGGAAAAATCACTCTGATCAAGGAGAGTTTATGCAACTCATTAGAGGTCCCCTACTGGCCTAAAACACCAAGTTGCTTTTGTTTGCTTAAGAGTGAAGAAAAGTGCCATAACATAACACATCTCTCATATCAGTCAAAAAACCTTCAAGAAAATATTGAAAACACATTCCAAAGATTAGAACCAAGCTTTTGCACGACCCTTGCACCTCTCAAACACTCCCATTGCCATAATCACTCTAAAACTGCACAAACAAGGCAAAGCCTGCAGTTTGAGTGCTATCTCCCATTTCTCTCAAGCTTTCTTGCCCAAACCAGTTCATACACATCCCCTAGCATCTATGCAAGCTAACCATGACCTGAAGCACGGCCTGTAATCCCTCTAACCACTTCCACCATTTTCAATTTCTTGTTTTGCAGGTGAAGTGCTCTAGCACGATTCAGAAGCTTTCAAGACAAAGTAAACATTGGAATAGCATCCCTGGACCTCAAGGAAGCTTTTCCAATCATCACCTTGCACTGAAAGCTCCCCCATTGCAAGATAGAACTTCAGCTGAACAAGTATCTTGGTGAACTCGTACCTCTCTTATTATGCATCATTAGCCTTAAGTTTGTGAATAAACAATGTCCTACTCATGCCACTGAACATGTACATTCTTTTACTTTTCATTTCTTTTGCTTGAGCTGTGAGAATTTGGAGTTTGAAAATGGCAGAAAAACTAGGTTAGGATTTGGGGGAGGAGAAATTCTCCCTCATCTTAGAGAGTTAGATCAAGTTATGCATATGGTTAGAATCGTCTCTTCATGCTGAACATTTTTTATGTTATGAGTTTTTGTTAAAAAGCCAGGAATCAGGAGTTAAGGATTGATGAAGAAAGGCGCGCATTTTTTGAATTGTTTGGTCTGAAGGTTGAAGACAACCATTTTCTGGGCTGGGCCTGTTTGTTATTCCTTTTTGCACCATACATTTACTTTTGCACCCCCTGAGCCCATTTTGTTATTTTTAATGATTTTTTTGACTTTTTCTTTTTTGGTCTGACTTGTTTATTTTTGCTTATGATATTAAAAATCTAAAAATAATTTTTTACACCATTTTTCTATTTTTTAGGCATTTATTTGATTATGTTGACATTTATACATAAATATATATATACACACTATTATTTAGAAAACTAGAAAAAAATAAATGCAAATATATTTTCTTTTCTGATTTTTATTACATTTTCCCTTTTGAAAATATTTTATACAAAACATATTTTTTTTATAAATATTAATTATTATCATTTATATATATATGATATTTATTTGTAAATAATATAAATATATAGGTATATTAATATACTTAGGAGAAAATATCAAAAAAATGTGCATATTTTATTTTTTAATATTTAATAATAAAAAAGGCCTTTTTTTTACAAATATACCATATTTTATTTTATTTTTGTATGTAAATAATAAATATTATATGAATTGATTAATTAATGTCCCTTTTGATTAAAAAATTAGGGTTTTGCCCTAAATTTGAAAATACCTCAAAAATAATACCTTTTTATTTTCTTTTTTTATTTTACATAAATAATACTTTTTTTCATACATATAAAAATTCCTTTTGCATTCTTGCATATTTGTTTTATTTACCATTTAAATTATACATTTATTTATCTTGTAAATATTCATAGAAAATGATGTAATAGCTTAGATTCAATTTCTTGTCTAAATATCTCCATTTGAAACATTGTACCCCCCTCCCCATATTATTGTGTTGTAATAGTGT
Organism: Vicia faba; assembly: GCA_948472305.1. Classification (NCBI taxonomy): domain Eukaryota; kingdom Viridiplantae; phylum Streptophyta; class Magnoliopsida; order Fabales; family Fabaceae; genus Vicia; species Vicia faba. The sequence goes on from CATIWC010001071.1 coordinate 235,120, forward strand.
AGGATTTTAAATTTCGTACTTTATCGCTTTCTAAACATACTATGCTAGAATTAGGGTTTTGTATGCGAATAAAAATGAACAAAATAGTTGGACCTAATACAAGATAAATGAGCATGAAAAATGGACGACACATTTCACACTTGCACCCCTAGGGTATTCCACCTTGTTGCCTTCAAATAATTGGGCCATATTGTATGTTGAATTTCTTTCGGTAAAAAACAAACAATCAAATGATCATAGTCCCACAAAATGTTGCTTAAATGAATGATCAAGTCCCTTTTAAAGAAAATTGCCCAAAGACATTTAACACTATTGCAACTATGGTCTAAACGATGACCCGCGCCCGTCCCTTTCATCTCCTAAAAACAAGATTGTCCACCAAATGCAATGGTGGAACAAAATTGTCAAAAGGTTTAAAACATAACAAAAATCTTTGAGAAAACTTTAGGGTAGATAAACTCTTAAGTACTTGTCAACTTTCCAAGAAAACACTTGCCTTATTTCAAAACCCACTTCACAAACACTTTCAAAACAAACTTTCAGAAAAACCTTGAAACATCTTCTCAAAAAGACAAACACCTTTTGTAAAACATTCGAGTAAAGAATTGTTACAAGGGTATCCTATACAAGGCATCTTTTTCAAAACCTTTTCAAAACCACACACAAAGCACCATTTCAAACAATTGAAAACCAAGGCAAGTTGATCTAAGCAAGTACCTAAGAGCCCATGGATAACCATGGATAGAAGGGGTGCTAATACCTTCCCCTTCTATAATCTACTCCCCGAACCCAAGAAAAATCTCAAAGGTTTTTGCTGTGCTTTTTAAACCTTTCCTTAGGATAAAATAAAAAGTCGGTGGCGACTCTTGCTCAACCGAAACATTTGCGAAAACGAACGCAAAACCCTAGTCAGTTCTCCCACCGTATCACAGAACTGGCGACTCTGCTGGGGCTAATTTTTAAAGTGGAGTAACCTTAGGGCTTAGATCACCTTCTTGCATGACTAATTGTTTGATTTGCTTGCTTTATACTTTGGCTCTATTGTTTGGGTTTACAATCCTCCACCCGGATTTTGGGAAACATTCATAGATAGCAATACGTTGTGGAAACTGTGCGGGGTATACCGACACGGTCTAAGAAATAGCTATATTAGTGCGACATATTTGTGAGTACCGGTAACCCTTGAGTCCAATCAAGGAGAGTACGGGGCCGCTGAGTGATGTCACTAAGCACTAATGACCAAGAACCTTACTTGACCATCTTGGCCTTTTATTAGGGGTAGTGAGATGACCGGCTTTGGTACAGTCCGAAGTTGGTAGATACTCGATACTACACTCATTGAGGATTGTTTTCTTGGAATATTTTGGTCGCTAGTTAAGTGGCTAAACCAAAACAATGAACATTGAAAACAATCCAGTGATATTGAGCTCCTTAGAACCCGGTTACTATTTATAGGACAAGATTTTAAGCCAACTACACTCAAGAGGGTACTTACCTATGAAACCCCATGCAAGCCTGAAATTAGGGTTTGGTGTGAGTTGATTTGTACATATGTTTTGTGCATACATCATAAACATCATAAAACATCATATGCATTCACTAACCATTTCAAAGGTTTTGGATCTTCATCTTTGTTCTTGTTTTGTAGGACATGGAAATCCCTCGTAGAAATACCATTCAAGTCAACCTTGTGAGAATCTCTCCTCAACTCAAGGAGATCACCTCAAGAATTCCGGAAAATTCATCCTTCAGTGAAAGACATGGTAGACTGCTCAGCCTAGTCAACACAAACATTGAAGAAGACATGATGAAAATGCTATTCCAGTTCTTTGACCCTCTTCACCACTGCTTCACTTTCCCTGATTATCAGTTGGTACCCACTTTGGAAGAGTTTTCTCAACTCCTAAGAATCCCTATCCTTAATCAACTACCCTTCAACGGTACGTAAAAGGAACCAAAGCCGGAAGATGTTGCTCGGGCATTACATCTTCAACCATCCGACATCAAGGGGCATTAGGAAACCAGAAGTGGCGTCAAAGGATTCTTAGTAAAATTCTTGTTTGATAAGGCACAAGAATGTTGGAACTCATTGGACCTACAAGCCTTTGAAGAGATTGTGGCACTCCTTATCTACGGGTTGGTCTTGTTCCCAAATCCTGACCAATTGGTAGATGTCAACGCCGTCAAAATCTTCTTGTCCAGAAATCCAATACAAACATTGCTTGGGGACATCCTTCACTCATTTTACACACGAACAATGAGAAAGAGGGGTGTTCTCATGTGCTGTACTCCTCTCCTTGCAAGGTGGTTTATTTCGCACCTTCCACAATCTGTCTTGAAGAATGACCAGGGTACAAGGTGGTCCCAACGGTTGATGACTCTTACTCATTCTGATGTGCATTGGTGTTCTCGGTCCAGAGAAAATGTCATCATCATCGATCGTTGCAGAGAATTTCCTAATGTTCCTTTACTTGGAATTAGGGGAGGTATCACCTACAACCCTTGCCTAGCTTTGAGGTAATTTGGATATGCACGGAGGGATGGCCCTCATGACATGTTGATTCCTAGCCTAGTTTTTGACTTCGACAACGATGCGCAAGGACTTCGCCAAAGATTCATCAGAGCTTGGGGAAAACTCAACAAGGTTGATAGCAAGACTCTGGGACACAAGAACTCCATCCCTCTTAAGCCCTATCTCAAGTGGGTACGAGCCCGAGCCCAAAGTCTAATGATGCCTTATCCTCATGTTCTCCCTATGATTAAAGAGCCCGTCAATGAAGGAGAGGTTCCCTACACCATCCTACATCCAGACATGCCTACGTCGTGGGAGGAAATGCAGAAAAGTTGGATTCAACTCAAGGAGGAACATAACACTTTTGAAGCTAGCTACTACGCCAGTGAAAAGAAGGTTCTAGAGCTTACCTGCCGACTCCACGAGCAAGAGGCCCTCAACACCTACATCGCACCAAAGAGGATGCGCAATGTCTTTCTGCCTTGAGAAGTTTATTTTGTAACATATGGCCCATGGGGCATTTATGTACTAACAAATTTCTTCTTATTAATATGACGTGCGTTCTTCTTTGTCTGAAACAATTTTGAATGTCCTAAATCCTTGAATGCATTGCATACATCATCATACCATTCATCATGTGCATAAGCAGGTCTCACTCCAGGTTTCCTTATCTGTCTTCTGTTTATTTCAGTAGGATGGATCTCGAGCAAACAGTCAAAGACCTACAAGCCCAGAATGCACAGTTCCAGCAACTCTTGATGACTTTGGTTAAAAGTCAAGAGGATATCAAGACTCATTTGGAGAATAAGGACCCAATGAAGAAGAAAAAGAGGATCGGGGTGGCTACTTTGGGGAGAAGATTTGACAGAGAAGCTCGGAGAGTGCTTGAATTTCCTCCTACTTCTGATGAAGGGACTAGTAAAAGAGATCGAGTTGCGGTGCCTTCCGAGTCTGATGCGGAGGAGGAAGAGGTTGAAGAGGATGAAGATTATTCTGACCAGCAATACCCTCCAGCTGATGATAAATACAAGGGTTTAGAAGACAGATTGGCCGCCATGGAATTGCAAATAGTACCGGGTTTGGATTTTGAAGACTTGGGCTTGGTTGCCGGAATTGTGATTCCCCCAAAATTCAAAGTGCCAGTGTTTGTGAGGTATGATGGGCTGTCCTGTCCCAAAATGCATCTCAGGTCCTACGTGAGAAAAATTCAACCCTATACGGCAGATAAAAATCTCTGGATTCATTTCTTTCAAGACAGCCTATCGGGAGCTCAGTTGGAGTGGTTTTATCAGCTAGAAGGAACCAGTGTCGGAAATTGGGAAGATTTGGCCACCGCTTTCTACAAACAATACCAGTATAATTCTGATCTTGCTCCTACTCGTACCCAACTTCAGGGTATGTCACTAGGAACAAGTGAGGGATTCAAAGAATATGCACAAAAATGGAGGGATTTGGCTGGCAGGGTGCAGCCTCCTTTAACCGATCGTGAGCTCGTTGATATGTTTCTTGGGACCCTATCTGGGACATTTTTCAATCATCTAATTGGTAACTCTTCCGCAGGGTTTACCGATTTGATCTTAACCGGCGAAAGAATAGAAGCTGGCATCAAGTCAGGAAAGATTCAGAAGGGTGTTGCTGCAAGTGTTGAGAAGAAGCCTTTTAAGAAGGAGACAGCTATGGTATATTCTCAGAGAAAAGCAGGGAAGATGGAGCATCGGCCAACTGTGGGGGCCGTAATGATTCAAAACACTCCAAGTGAGCAGCCTCGCTATAACCAGTCCAGACCAAATCAGCAACGGGTGGAAAGGCCACAACGGCAGTTCACCCGTATTAATATGACTCCAGCACAAGTGCTTCCCCATCTATTGAAGTTGAATCTTGCCACCATCAAGGAGGCGCCAAAGAATGTGAATACGTCCTCCCCGCATTATCATGCCAATGCTAAATGCGCCTACCATTCAGACAGTGTTAGACACGACACCAATGATTGTTGGGCACTCAAGCATAAAATCCAAGACCTGATAGAGGCTAAGGAGGTAGAGTTTGACGCTCTAGAGAAACCTAATGTGATATCTGCACCTATGCTGAAGCACGGCCGAAATATCAATGCCATTGAAGAGGATTTGTATGTTGCTGACGTAAGTGATCTGACTACTCCACTGCTAACCATTAAGTTGAATTTGTTAAGGGCCGGGATCTTCCCGGGATGTAAAGAAGACTACTACTGTTGCCACTCTCTGCCGTTTGATTGTCCGCTATTAAAGAAAGGCATCCAAGGCCTTATGGATAGCCGACAAATTTTGTTCGAAAAAGTTTCTGCTGCTCCAGTTCATGTTGAAAATGTCTCAATCATAACCATTCACGCCAATCTTCCCAAGGCCGTCAAAAAGCCAGTTAAGATTACACCAGCTGCAAAATCTGTTCCTTTAAAGATAACAATGCCAGGGCCTGTTCCCTATGTTTCTGAGAAGTCGATACCTTGGAACTATGGTGGTGACATCTACTACCATGGTATCAAGCAAATCGAAGTAATTGAAGAAAGTTCGGATGATGAAGAAGCCAGCATTAGTAACATTGCGGGCACCAACAAAATCACCAGGAGCGGGAGAATATTTTCTCCAGAGATTGCCCCTCCAAGAGCAGTCTTTGGACCCTCATCAGCTAAAGAAGTCATCCCTGCACCAGTAAAACTCTCTGCTAGAACTCCTTTGATTGAAGAAGTTGTTGTTCCTAGTGCTGTCTCTCCTACCATTGCTGATAAAGGAAAGGGAATACAAGATGAGCCCGTCAGGACGAGGGCTCAACCCTTGGTGATCCCGGAAACCTCCAAGAAAGAAATGGACGAGATTTTGAGGATAATCAAGAGAAGTGATTACGATGTGGTGGAACAGTTGGGGCAAACCCCCTCCAAGATCTCCATGCTGGCACTATTGCTTTGCTCAGAAGCACACGCTAAAGCTTTGATTAAGTTTCTGAAGGCAGCTCATGTGCCCCAGGAAACCTCTGCGGATCAATTTCAACATTGCGTGGCTAGCCTGACTGCGGACAATGGATTAGGTTTTTCTGATGCCGACCTAACCCCTAAAGGCCGAAACCACAATGATGCTTTGCATATTTCAATCGAGTGTCGCGGAACCACCCTTGCACATGTTTTGGTTGATACCGGTTCGTCGCTGAATGTTTTGCCTAAGAAGGCCTTGGACCGGCTAGATTGCGAAGGGTTGGAATTGAAGCCGAGTGATATTGTCGTCAGAGCTTTCGATGGGTCGAAGAGAATGGTCCATGGAGAGGTTGAAATTCCCATCAAGATAGGTACTGAGGTGTTTAAATCCACTTTCTATGTAATGGACATCCGTCCATGATACTCCTGCCTGCTGGGTAGACCTTGGATACACCATGCTGGGGCAGTCACCTCCTCCTTGCATCAGATGCTGAAATATCCTGTCAAGGGAAAGATCATCATTGTCCACGGCGAAGAAGAATACATGATTAGCCACTTAAATTCTTTCCGGTATGTGGAGGTTGAAGGAGAGTTCATTGAGACACCGTTTCAACATTTCGAAGAAGTTCTTCCTGAAATAGCAGTAGAAAAGTTGACAGCCGAGACCCCGAGGCAGATGGCCAGGATGGCATCTCTGGAGGATGCAAGAGCCGCAATCAAAGAAAGGAAGAATTCAGCATGGGGGCAGTTACCCGACTTTCCGCATAAGACTGACAAGTTTGGATTAGGGTTCACAGCCGCTGGCCAGAAAGCTATGCGCCAGTCAAAGATTGAAAGAGCGCCAGTCAAAATTTCTCCTTACAGAATCAACGCCCTGGAAGATGAAGACAAGGAAAGCAACATTGAAGAGTGGATTTATCCAACTGTCAGAGGAGGATTGAGCAATTGGGAGGCTAAAGACTTTGTCCCCATCACTTTTATTCATCAGTAATTTATCTGTTAAACATTTCCTATTTGGTCTGTAATATTTTACTTTCAAACAATCCGTACACTATCTTTTCACCTCCTGCCTTGCCCGGGGCATGTAGGTCCACTTGTAAGGGTTTTAACTATTTTTCATATTCATATGCCATGTTTAATGATTCATTGGACGTTTTTCATTTGATAAACTGCTTATGTTCATTTTCTTTCCTTTTGCATTTTTTGTTTAAGGATGGCTATCCCTTACACACACCCACACTCACCAATGCAGGTACCCATCCACTCCGGATTCCATGGGTGACTATTCTGCTGTATCTTTCAATAGCTCTGAAGATCTGGTCAATCTAGCCGAGTATGAAGATGACGAAGGTTGTGAAGTACCCGGGGAACTAGCCAGACTTCTGCAACAAGAGGAAAGGGCCATCTTACCGCATGAAGAGCCATTGGAAGCTGTTAACTTGGGAACCGAGGAGGATCGGAAGGAGGTGCAAGTGGGTGCCAACCTGGAACCAAAAGTCAAGGAGCGCTTGGTACAGTTGCTGAATGAGTATGTTGAAATCTTCGCTTGGTCCTATGAAGACATGCCGGGTCTAGACATAGACATCGTGGTTCACCGTCTCCCCACAAGAGAAGACTGTCCACCAATCAAGCAAAAAGTTCGCCGAATGAGGCCTGACATGTCCGAAAAGATCAAGGCAGAAGTAATGAAGCAGTTCGACGCTGGCTTTCTGGCTGTTACGTCCTATCCTCAATGGGTCGCTAACATTGTGCCAGTACCTAAGAAAGATGGCAAAGTCAAGATGTGTGTGGACTACCGAGATTTGAATAGGGCCAGCCCCAAAAATGATTTTCCACTTCCACACATTGACATCTTGATCGACAATACAGCTCAGCACAAAGTGTTTTCCTTCATGGATGGATTCTCGGGCTATAATCAAATCAAAATGGCCCCCGAAGATATGGAGAAAACAACTTTTGTCACGCAATGGGACACTTTTTGTTACAAAGTGATGTCGTTCGGGCTGAAGAACGCAGGGGCAACGTATCAACGCGCCATGGTAGCTTTATTTCATGACATGATACATCATGAGATTGAAGTTTACGTAGACGATATGATAGCTCGGTCACAAACAGAGGAAGATCACCTTGAACATCTGGAAAAGCTGTTTGCCAGGTTGAAAGAATACAAGCTCAGGCTGAATCCAAGTAAATGCACTTTTGGAGTTAGGTCTGGTAAACTCCTGGGATTCATTGTAAGTAACAAAGGCATTGAAGTCGATCCGGCGAAAGTAAAAGCAATACAAGAGATGCCTGCTCCCCGTACTGAAAAGGAGGTTAGGGGATTCTTGGGGCGCTTAAACTATATTGCCAGATTCATCTCACATCTGACTTCTACCTGTGAGCCAATTTTCAAACTCTTGAAGAAAGATCAGGTAGTTGAATGGAACGACGACTGCCAAGCTGCTTTTGATAGAATCAAGGAGTATTTACTAGAACCTCCTATTCTGATGCCACCCGTCGAAGGAAGACCATTGATCATGTATTTGACCGTCTTGGATAACTCAATGGGGTGTGTTTTGGGCCAGCATGACGAGTCTGGTCGAAAAGAGCATGCTATTTATTACCTTAGTAAAAAGTTTACCGACTGTGAGACTCGCTACTCACTGCTCGAGAAAACTTGCTGCGCTTTGGTATGGGCTGCTCGTCAACTAAGACAGTATATGCTGACTCATACTACCTTGTTGATATCCAAAATGGACCCTATCAAGTATATCTTCGAGAAGCCCGCTTTATCTGGAAGGATAGCTAGATGGAAAATGATCTTAACCGAGTATGACATCCAGTACACCACCCAAAAAGCTATAAAAGGGAGTGTACTAGCTGACCATCTGGCTCATCAGGCTATCGAAGACTATCAACCCATGAGATTTGACTTCCCAGACGAGGACATCATGAATTTGGACAACGTTGAAAGTGACGGACCGTATGACGGACCCGAAAAGGGATCCCGATGGACCCTGTACTTTGATGGTGCTTCAAATGCACTTGGAAACGATATTGGCGCAGTACTCATTTCTCCGGAAGGTTGTCACACTCCTTTCACGGCCCGACTTTGCTTCAGTTGCACAAACAACATGGCTGAGTATGAAGCTTGCATCTTTGGTCTCGAGGCTGCTATAGACTTGGGGATCAAATCTTTGATCGTATTTGGGGACTCGGCTTTGGTCATCAGCCAAATCAAAGGAGACTGGGATACCAAGCATCCTAATCTTATCCCATACAAAGAACATGTCCTGACATTGTTGCCTCATTTCGAGCAAATTACCTTCGAGCATTTCCCGCGAGAAGAGAATCAGCTAGCCGATGCTCTAGCCACAATGTCATCCATGTTTAAACTCAACTGGGATAACGAGGCTCCCCAAATCACCATCAAGCGAATGGATGAACCGGCACATTGCCACGAGATTAATACCGAAGAAGTAGTGGAACAACCTTGGTTCCATGAAATCAAAAGGTATCTCGAGACTAGAGATTATCCTGAAGGAGCTTCCGTAAATGACAAGAAGTTCTTAAGGAAATTCGCTGCTAAGTTCTTCCTGAGCAACGGCATCCTTTACAAACGAAGCCATGATTGTGTATTACTCCGATGTGTGGATAAAGCTGAAGCAGAGTTGATCATGACTGATATACACAGCGGCACATTTGGCACTCACTTGAGCGGGCATACAATGGCTAAGAAGATCCTAAGGGCAGGCTATTATTGGTCTACCATGGAGGCTGACTGCCATCAACATTCCCGTACTTGCCACAAGTGTCAAGTCTATGCTGACAAAGTTCATATCCCTCCGGTTCCTCTCAACGTCCTGACTGCTCCGTGGCCCTTTGCAATGTGGGGCATTGATATGATTGGAGAGATCAAGCCCACGGCTTCCAATGGACATCGCTTCATCCTGGTTTCCATTGACTACTTCACTAAATGGGTCGAAGCAGCTTCCTTCGCCTCTGTGACTAAAAACGTGGTTTCCCGCTTTATCAAGCAAAATCTCATATGTCGGTATGGTGTTCCAGACAGGATCATCACAGACAACGGTACAAATCTGAATAACACAATGATCACTGCATTGTGCAAACAGTTCAAGATTTATCATCACAATTCATCTCCCTATCGGCCAAAGATGAACGGTGCTGTTGAAGCTGCGAACAAAAACATTAAGAAAATCATTCAGAAAATGACAGTCTCTTACAAGGACTGGCATGAGATGTTACCGTTTGCTCTGCATAGATACCGTACGACGACACGTACTTCAACTGGGGCAACCCCATTTTCTCTGGTTTATGGCATGGAAGCTGTTTTGCCTATGGAAGTCCAGATCCATTCTCTAAGGATTATGAAGGATGCAGGTTTGAATGAAGATGATTGGATGCAGACCCGACTTGATCAACTCAATCTGATCGACGAAAAGCGACTTGCTGCTATATGCCATGGTCAGACGTATCAAAAACGGATGATCAAGGCCTTCAATAAGAAAGTCAGACGTCAAGTGTATCAAGTCGGAGATCTAGTAATCAAGCGGATTAACTTGCCGCAAAGTGATCCCAGGGGCAAATGGACTCCTACATATGAAGGACCATTTGTGATCAAGAGCATATTTTCTGGTGGTGCAATGATTCTGACCACCATGGACGGCGACGATTTGCCGCACCCTGCGAACGCAGACATAGTCAAAAGATACTACGCATAAAATAACCCGACAAGTCGAGAACCCGAAAGGGCGGCTTGGGCAAAAATGGGCATCCCGGTGAGCCGAAAACCCGAAAGGGCGGTTCAGGCAAAAATTAGGGATACGAACGAAAAAATCTGTACACCCGGCAAGTCGAAAACCTGAAAGGGCGGCTTGGGAAAAAAGGGGTTTCCCGGTGGATCGAAAACCCGAAAGGGAGATTCAGGCAAAAGTTAGGGAATTAAAGCGTATGACTACGTCTTGTCGGATCACTTCAAAGACAATCTCTTCATCAACCAGTTCCAGGCTTCTGATCAATCCAGTCATCGGCAAGCGAAGCATTGAATGGACAGATATTCAGAGTTGTGAAAGCTATAGCGGAACGGAATCCCATGGAATTATTTCACATAGCCATCCTTTATTTTATATAAAATCTTTCAATATTTACGACAAAGTCCTCTTACTAGGATGATTGTCTCCTTTGTACAAATATACTCAAAGAAAATCAATACAAATACTCTTCCCAGAAATTTGTGTCATTTCCTTTTCTTTTCTCTTGCACTATTTGTTTTATTTTGAGAAACGTCCAATGTTTTGTTAAAATAGGCATATGCATTTGAAACATAATCATTTTCTTATGAGTCGGGAAAGAGGATTACCGATAAGTCAAAAGTACAGTTGGATACCCGATACCCTTTCAAAGGAAACCCCCAATAGATTCTGGAAGCTTATCCCCCGCAGCGAACGGACGTCTCTCCCGAGTTTTATTCAAAGTTATTCCTCCCAGGGACTTATAACTGGGTTATCCTCAGCTAACAATCACAGAAGATCGCACTCGCCAAAGTTCGTCCTATCCCCAGCGGAGTTCATCAAGAGTCTCCCAGCACAACTTATCAGTATAATCCCCAGAGGAGTTTATCTTTGTCATCACCAGCCAGAGAGTCCTCCAGAGCTCAATTTCCCTCAGAGTGCAAATTTTCAATATCCCCAGCGGAGCCAGACTAATGAGCCTTCTCCCCACAGAGTTTTAGGAGGAGAAATCTTGAGTTCCCCAGTGAGATCGCCAGAGTTACTTCCCATCAAGCTGAAGATTCTCAATCTTACCTCCCCAGCATGAGCCTATTAGATTGGAACTCCCCAGTAGAGGTCATCAGGAATTCTCTTCCCCAGCAGCAGCCAAGGATTTATTTTCCCCGGCAGCAGTCAAGATGCTTTTATCTTCAGCCACCTCGAATTCATTTATCCTCAGCAAGATAGCTCGTCAGCTTACATGCGCATTCATCACATTCATGTCATAAACATTGATGTCACGTATATTGCATCATGCATCATAACATTGCATACAACTAACTCTTTACCTTTTCAGGAAAGATCAGTCGACAGACTAAAATTATTCAACTTCAAGATTTCTGAAAACAGTTCACGGGTTCTCCAAGTAAACGGATGTTAACCTATCACTTGTTCAGATTCTTCTTCAAGACTTCTGAAAACAGTTTATGGATTCTTCCCAACAACAGATGTTAATCTATCGACTTGTTCAGATGCAACTTTTGAAAACAGTTTACGGACGCTTCCCAACAACGGATGCTGCTCTATTGCTTATTCAACTTCAAGATTTCTAAAAACAGTTCACGGGTTCTCCAAGTAAACAGATGTTAACCTATCACTTGTTCAGATTCTTCTTCAAGACTTCTTAAAACAGTTTATGGATTCTTCCCAACAACGGATGTTAATCTATCGACTTGTTCAGATGCAACTTTTGAAAACAGTTTACGGACGCTTCCCAACAACGGATGCTGCTCTATTGCTTATTCAACTTCAAGACTTCTGAAAACAGTTTATGGATTCTTCCCAACAACGGATGTTAATCTATCGACTTGTTCAGATGCAACTTTTGAAAACAGTTTACGGACGCTTCCCAACAACGGATGCTGCTCTATTGCTTATTCAACTTCAAGATTTCTGAAAACAGTTCGCGGGTTCTCCAAGTAAACGGATGTTAACCTATCGCTTTGTTCAGCTTCTTCGCCAAACCACTGAAAATAGTTTACAGATTCCTCCCAACAACGGATGTCAATCTATTGCTTGTTCAGACCCCCCAGTTCAGAGATGGTCCCAAGCTTGGACACCTTCCTGATATTCCCTTCCAGATGGCATCTCTAAGCCCATCCCCGACAAGATTTCTGTCACTCTCCCAGATGGCATCGTTAAGCCCATCTCCAAATGGAATCTCTAAGCCCATTCCCGCATCCATTGCTTTGACAAGTGCAAATTTCCGGGCACTCTAGTGTCCAATCTCCTTTTACCCTCGAGTCACGAAAGGCAAACTTGCCAATCTAACTCTTCGGATTCAAGAAGATTGAACAGGGGCAACTGTTGTACCCCAAAATTTGCCCTCCCATTTCTCATTGATTTCTCACCACAAAGCCTTTGGAGATCAAGATCCAGTTAGGGTTTCCATCTGCTCAAGACTTCTCCTTGCACTATGGACCCAAATTAGGGTTTGTGTTTGCACAAAGATGTTTTGACCTAAAATGCCCAAGATGACTTTCATGCTTCATGATTGACTCCCAAGTTTACCCATGTCAAGTTTCAAGTCTTGATTCTAAGTGTTGCCCAGTCAATTGGACAGTTGACCTAGAAATCAACTGTATTGGGGAAAAAGTCAACTGTGGCCAATTGACAGTCAAACCTCATGAAAATTGACCCACATCAACATTATGGACTCATATGGACCATTTGATCAAATTTGGATCACAATTCCATAAGAAATTTGATCAGATCACCAAAAGGGCAAAATGGTCATTCTTAGGATTTTGACTGCACAAAGGCAATTTTTGACTGTTTAACCTAACCAGTGGCAAACCAAGCTCACATATGGACTCAAGGACCCCATGGAATTATCTTGACATGCTCAACAAACTCAAAAGATCCCAAGTACACAAAATTGACAGTTGAATTTCCCAGTCAATTGATCAATTTTTGACTGTACACTGAAAAGTCAAACTTTGACTTTTTGGTCAAAATCAAGAGTCAAGATTCATTTTTCATCAAAACATGCCAAATCATGAAACTTGTTCACCAAGAAATCACAAAATGCAAATTAGGGTTAGAAATTAGAATTTTTCATAACTTAGAATTTTTCTAAGTTATGGAAAACCCTAATTTTTTCCCAACTTTGCCCCACTTTTTCACCAAGATCCATTTGGATTCAAACAAAAGTCCAAACATGAAAGTTGTAGCTTGTTGCATAATCTACAACTTTTATTCACAAAGTTTTCCCATTTGAGGCTTGTATCTCAAGTTACAAATTCTTGAATAAGGGCACTAAACCATTTTTAACTTAGTGAAATTTTAACCTATTTTGACAAGGTTTTCTACCCCACTTCAAGGCCATTTTCCATACACTTCCACTTGGAATTTCAATTTGCATTTCAAAGATGGATTGTAGTACACATTCCAAGCTTTCCAAAATGTCCAAGAACTTCTCAAACAACCTCATAACTTGAGAGAATCGAATTTCACAATATGGCAAAAACTCACTTTTGATTTGAGCATGAGCATGTTCATAACTTAAGCCATTTTCAAGTCAGCATAGTTTATGCCAAATTACAGGTCCTAAAACCCTTTGACACTCAAAAATTCAATGCAAAACCATTGTGCCAAGTTGTTATTCTAAGCATTTGGACATTACATGGAGAATTAACCTTAAACTAGAAAAAGCACTATTTCCATTTTTGCAAAAGTTCACTTTATATCCAATTACAAATCCAAGCAGTACAAGAAAGATCTAATGGGCACAAGTTTATGGAAAAATCACTCTGATCAAGGAGAGTTTATGCAACTCATTAGAGGTCCCCTACTGGCCTAAAACACCAAGTTGCTTTTGTTTGCTTAAGAGTGAAGAAAAGTGCCATAACATAACACATCTCTCATATCAGTCAAAAAACCTTCAAGAAAATATTGAAAACACATTCCAAAGATCAGAACCAAGCTTTTGCATGACCCTTGCACCTCTCAAACACTCCCATTGCCATAATCACTCTAAAACTGCACAAACAGGGCAAAGCCTGCAGTTTGAGTGCTATCTCCCATTTCTCTCAAGCTTTCTTGCCCAAACCAGTTCATACACATCCCCTAGCATCTATGCAAGCTAACCATGACCTGAAGCACGACCTGTAATCCCTCTAACCACTTCCACCATTTTCAATTTCTTGTTTTGCAGGTGAAGTGCTCTAGCACGATTCAGAAGCTTTCAAGACAAAGTAAACATTGGAATAGCATCCCTGGACCTCAAGGAAGCTTTTCCAATAATCACCTTGCACTGAAAGCTCCCCCATTGCAAGATAGAACTTCAGCTGAACAAGTATCTTGGTGAACTCGTATCTCTCTTATTATGCATCATTAGCCTTAAGTTTGTGAATAAACAATGTCCTACTCATGCCACTGAACATGTACATTCTTTTACTTTTCATTTCTTTTGCTTGAGCTGTGAGAATTTGGAGTTTGAAAATGGCAGAAAAACTAGGTTAGGATTTGGGGGAGGAGAAATTCTCCCTCATCTTAGAGAGTTAGATCAAGTTATGCATATGGTTAGAATCGTCTCTTCATGCTGAACATTTTTTATGTTATGAGTTTTTGTTAAAAAGCCAGGAATCAGGAGTTAAGGATTGATGAAGAAAGGCGCACATTTTTTGAATTGTTTGGTCTGAAGGTTGAAGACAACCATTTTCTGGGCTGGGCCTGTTTGTTATTCCTTTTTGCACCATACATTTACTTTTGCACCCCCTGAGCCCATTTTGTTATTTTTAATGATTTTTTTGACTTTTCTTTTTTGGTCTGACTTGTTTATTTTTGCTTATGATATTAAAAATCTAAAAATAAATTTTTACACCATTTTTCTATTTTTTAGGCATTTATTTGATTATGTTGACATTTATACATAAATATATATATACACACTATTATTTAGAAAACTAGAAAAAAATAAATGCAAATATATTTTCTTTTCTGATTTTTATTACATTTTCCCTTTTGAAAATATTTTATACAAAACATATTTTTTTTATAAATATTAATTATTATCATTTATATATATATGATATTTATTTGTAAATAATATAAATATATAGGTATATTAATATACTTAGGAGAAAATATCAAAAAAATGTGCATATTTTATTTTTTAATATTTAATACTAAAAAAGGCCTTTTTTACAAATATACCATATTTTATTTTATTTTTGTATGTAAATAATAAATATTATATGAATTGATTAATTAATGTCCCTTTTGATTAAAAAATTAGAGTTTTGCCCTAAATTTGAAAATACCTAAAAAATAATACCTTTTTATTTTCTTTTTTTATTTTACATAAATAATACTTTTTTTCATACATATAAAAATTCCTTTTGCATTCTTGCATATTTGTTTTATTTACCATTTAAATTATACATTTATTTATCTTGTAAATATTCATAGAAAATGATGTAATAGCTTAGATTCAATTTCTTGTCTAAATATCTCCATTTGAAACATTGTACCCCCCTCCCCATATTATTGTGTTGTAATAGTGTAGGATTTTAAATTTCGCACTTTATCGCTTTCTAAACATACTATGCTAGAATTAGGGTTTTGTATGCGAATAAAAATGAACAAAATAGTTGGACCTAATACAAGATAAATGAGCATGAAAAATGGACGACACATTTCACACTTGCACCCCTAGGGTATTCCACTTTGTTGCCTTCAAATAATTGGGCCATATTGTATGTTGAATTTCTTTGGGTAAAAAACAAACAATCAAATGATCATAGTCCCACAAAATGTTGCTTAAATGAATGATCAAGTCCCTTTTAAAGAAAATTGCCCAAAGACATTTAACACTATTGCAACTATGGTCTAAACGATGACCCGCGCCCGTCCCTTTCATCTCCTAAAAACAAGATTGTCCAGCAAATGCAATGGTGGAACAAAATTGTCAAAAGGTTTAAAACATAACAAAAATCTTTGAGAAAACTTTAGGGTAGATAAACTCTTAAGTACTTGTCAACTTTCCAAGAAAACACTTGCCTTATTTCAAAACCCACTTCACAAACACTTTCAAAACAAACTTTCAGAAAAACCTTGAAACATCTTCTCAAAAAGACAAACACCTTTTGTAAAACATTCGAGTAAAGAATTGTTACAAGGGTAGCCTATACAAGGCATCTTTTTCAAAACCTTTTCAAAACCACACACAAAGCACCATTTCAAACAATTGAAAACCAAGGCAAGTTGATCTAAGCAAGTACCTAAGAGCCCATGGATAACCATGGATAGAAGGGGTGCTAATACCTTCCCCTTCTATAATCTACTCCCCGAACCCAAGAAAAATCTCAAAGGTTTTTGCTGTGCTTTTTAAACCTTTCCTTAGGATAAAATAAAAAGTCGGTGGCGACTCTTGCTCAACCGAAACATTTGCGAAAACGAACGCAAAACCCTAGTCAGTTCTCCCACCGTATCACAGAATTGGCGACTCTGCTGGGGATAATTTTTAAAGTGGAGTAACCTTAAGGCTTAGATCACCTTCTTGCATGACTAATTGTTTGATTTGCTTGCTTTATACTTTGGCTCTATTGTTTGGGTTTACAATCCTCCACCCGGATTTTGGGAAACATTCATAGATAGCAATACGTTGTGGAAACTGTGCGGGGTATACCGACACGGTCTAAGCAATAGCTATATTAGTGCGACATATTTGTGAGTACCGGTAACCCTTGAGTCCAATCAAGGAGAGTACGGGGCCGCTGAGTGATGTCACTAAGCACTAATGACCTAGAACCTTACTTGACCATCTTGGCCTTTTATTAGGGGTAGTGAGATGACCGGCTTTGGTACAGTCCGAAGTTGGTAGATACTCGATACTACACTCATTGAGGATTGTTTTCTTGGAATATTTTGGTCGCTAGTTAAGTGGCTAAACCAAAACAATGAACATTGAAAACAATCCAGTGATATTGAGCTCCTTAGAACCCGGTTACTATTTATAGGACAGGATTTTAAGCCAACTACACTCAAGAGGGTACTTACCTATGAAACCCCATGCAAGCCTGAAATTAGGGTTTGGTGTGAGTTGATTTGTACATATGTTTTGTGCATACATCATAAACATCATAAAACATCATATGCATTCACTAACCATTTCAAAGGTTTTGGATCTTCATCTTTGTTCTTGTTTTGTAGGACATGGAAATCCCTCGAAGAAATACCATTCAAGTCAACCTTGTGAGAATCTCTCCTCAACTCAAGGAGATCACCTCAAGAATTCCGGAAAATTCATCCTTCAGTGAAAGACATGGTAGACTGCTCAGCCTAGTCAACACCAACATTGAAGAAGACATGATGAAAGTGCTATTCCAGTTCTTTGACCCTCTTCACAACTGCTTCACTTTCCCTGATTATCAGTTGGTACCCACTTTGGAGGAGTTTTCTCAACTCCTAAGAATCCATATCCTTAATCAACTACCCTTTAACGGTACGAAAAAGGAACCAAAGCCGGAAGATGTTGCTCGGGCATTACATCTTCAACCATCTGACATCAAGGGGCATTGGGAAACCAGAAGTGGCGTCAAAGGATTCTTAGCAAAATTCTTGTTTGAGAAGGCACAAGAATGTTGGAACTCATTGGACCTACAAGCCTTTGAAGAGATTATGGCACTCCTTATCTACGGGTTGGTCTTGTTCCCAAATCCTGACCAATTGGTAGATGTCAACGCCGTCAAAATCTTCTTGTCCAGAAATCCAATACCAACATTGCTTGGGGACATCCTTCACTCATTTTACACACGAACAATGAGAAAGAGGGGTGTTCTCATGTGCTGTACTCCTCTCCTTGCAAGGTGGTTTATTTCGCACCTTCCACAATCTGTCTTGAAGAATGACCAGGGTACAATGTGGTCCCAACGGTTGATGACTCTTACTCATTCTGATGTGCATTGGTGTTCTCGGTCCAGAGAAAATGTCATCATCGTCGATCGTTGCGGAGAATTTCCTAATGTTCCTTTACTTGGAATTAGGGGAGGTATCACCTACAACCCTTGCCTAGCTTTGAGGCAATTTGGATATGCACGGAGGGATGGCCCTCATGACATGTTGATTCCTAGCCTAGTTTTTGACTTCGACAACGATGCGCAAGGACTTCGCCAAAGATTCATCAGAGCTTGGGGAAAACTCAACAAGGTTGATAGCAAGACTCTGGGACACAAGAACTCCATCCCTCTTGAGCCCTATCTCAAGTGGGTACGAGCCCGAGCCCAAAGTCTAATGATGCCTTATCCTCATGTTCTCCCTATGATTAAAGAGCCCGTCAATGAAGGAGAGGTTCCCTACACCATCCTACATCCAGACATGCCTACGTCGTGGGAGGAAATGCAGAAAAGTTGGATTCAACTCAAGGAGGAACGGAACACTTTTGAAGCTAGCTACTACGCCAGTGAAAAGAAGGTTCTAGAGCTTACCCGCCGACTCCACGAGCAAGAGGCCCTCAACACCTACATCGCACCAAAGAGGATGCGCAATGTCTTTCTGCCTTGAGAAGTTTATTTTGTAACATTTGGCCCATGGGGCATTTATGTACTAACAAATTTCTTCTTATTAATATGACGTGCGTTCTTCTTTGTCTGAAACAATTTTGAATGTCCTAAATCCTTGAATGCATTGCATACATCAGCATACCATTCAGCATGTGCATAAGCAGGTCTGACTCCAGGTTTCCTTATCTGTCTTCTGTTTATTTCAGTAGGATGGATCTCGAGCAAACAGTCAAAGACCTACAAGCCCAGAATGCACAGTTCCAGCAACTCTTGATGACTTTGGTTAAAAGTCAAGAGGATATCAAGACTCATTTGGAGAATAAGGACCCAATGAAGAAGAAAAAGAGGATCGGGGTGGCTACTTTGGGGAGAAGATTTGACAGAGAAGCTCGGAGAGTGCTTGAATTTCCTCCTACTTCTGATGAAGGGACTAGTAAAAGAGATCGAGTTGCGGTGCCTTCCGAGTCTGATGCGGAGGAGGAAGAGGTTGAAGAAGATGAAGATTATTCTGACCAGCAATACCCTCCAGCTGATGATAAATACAAGGGTTTAGAAGACAGATTGGCCGCCATGGAATTGCAAAGAGTACCGGGTTTGGATTTTGAAGACTTGGGCTTGGTTGCCGGAATTGTGATTCCCCCAAAATTCAAAGTGCCAGTGTTTGTGAGGTATGATGGGCTGTCCTGTCCCAAAATGCATCTCAGGTCCTACGTGAGAAAAATTCAACCCTATACGGCAGATAAAAATCTCTGGATTCATTTCTTTCAAGACAGCCTATCGGGAGCTCAGTTGGAGTGGTTTTATCAGCTAGATGGAACCAGTGTCAGAAATTGGGAAGATTTGGCCACCGCTTTCTACAAACAATACCAGTATAATTCTGATCTTGCTCCTACTTGTACCCAACTTCAGGGTATGTCACTAGGAACAAGTGAGGGATTCAAAGAATATGCACAAAAATGGAGGGATTTGGCTGGCAGGGTGCAGCCTCCTTTAACCGATCGTGAGCTCGTTGATATGTTTCTTGGGACCCTATCTGGGACATTTTTCAATCATCTAATTGGTAACTCTTCCGCAGGGTTTACCGATTTGATCTTAACCGGCGAAAGAATAGAAGCTGGCATCAAGTCAGGAAAGATTCAGAAGGGTGTTGCTGCAAGTGTTGAGAAGAAGCCTTTTAAGAAGGAGACAGCTATGGTATATTCTCAGAGAAAAGCAGGGAAGATGGAGCGTCGGCCAACTGTGGGGGCCGTAATGATTCAAAACACTCCAAGTGAGCAGCCTCGCTATAACCAGTCCAGACCAAATCAGCAACGGGTGGAAAGGCCACAACGGCAGTTCACCCGTATTAATATGACTCCAGCACAAGTGCTTCCCCATCTATTGAAGTTGAATCTTGCCACCATCAAGGAGGCGCCAAAGAATGTGAATACGTCCTCCCCGCATTATCATGCCAATGCTAAATGCGCCTACCATTCAGACAGTGTTAGACACGACACCAATGATTGTTGGGCACTCAAGCATAAAATCCAAGACCTGATAGAGGCTAAGGAGGTAGAGTTTGACGCTCTAGAGAAACCTAATGTGATATCTGCACCTATGCCGAAGCACGGCCGAAATATCAATGCCATTGAAGAGGATTTGTATGTTGCTGACGTCAGTGATCTGACTACTCCACTGCTAACCATTAAGTTGAATTTGTTAAGGGCCGGGATCTTCCCGGGATGTAAAGAAGACTGCTACTGTTGCCACTCTCTGCCGTTTGATTGTCCGCTATTAAAGAAAGGCATCCAAGGCCTTATGGATAGCCGACAAATTTTGTTCGAAAAAGTTTCTGCTGCTCCAGTTCATGTTGAAAATGTCTCAATCATAACCATTCACGTCAATCTTCCCAAGGCCGTCAAAAAGCCAGTTAAGATTACACCAGCTGCAAAATCTGTTCCTTTAAAGATAACAATGCCAGGGCCTGTTCCCTATGTTTCTGAGAAGTCGATACCTTGGAACTATGGTGGTGACATCTACTACCATGGTATCAAGAAAATCGAAGTAATTGAAGAAAGTTCGGATGATGAAGAAGCCAGCATTAGTAACATTGCGGGCACCATCAAAATCACCAGGAGCGGGAGAATATTTTCTCCAGAGATTGCCCCTCCAAGAGCAGTCTTTGGACCCTCATCAGCTAAAGAAGTCATCCCTGCACTAGTAAAACTCTCTGCTAGAACTCCTTTGATTGAAGAAGTTGTTGTTCCTAGTGCTGTCTCTCCTACCATTGCTGATAAAGGAAAGGGAATACAAGATGAGCCCGTCAGGACGAGGGCTCAACCCTTGGTGATCCCGGAAACCTACAAGAAAGAAATGGACAAGATTTTGAGGATAATCAAGAGAAGTGATTACGATGTGGTGGAACAGTTGGGGCAAACCCCCTCCAAGATCTCCATGCTGGCACTATTGCTTTGCTCAGAAGCACACGCTAAAGCTTTGATTAAGTTTCTGAAGGCAGCTCATGTGCCCCAGGAAACCTCTGCGGATCAATTTCAACATTGCGTGGCTAGCCTGACTGCGGACAATGGATTAGGTTTTTCTGATGCCGACCTAACCCCTAAAGGCCGAAACCACAATGATGCTTTGCATATTTCAATCGAGTGTCGCGGAACCACCCTTGCACATGTTTTGGTTGATACCGGTTCGTCGCTGAATGTTTTGCCTAAGAAGGCCTTGGACCGGCTAGATTACGAAGGGTTGGAATTGAAGCCGAGTGATATTGTCGTCAGAGCTTTCGATGGGTCGAAGAGAATGGTCCATGGAGAGGTTGAAATTCCCATCAAGATAGGTACTGAGGTGTTTAAATCCACTTTCTATGTAATGGACATCCGTCCATGATACTCCTGCCTGCTGGGTAGACCTTGGATACACCATGCTGGGGCAGTCACCTCCTCCTTGCATCAGATGCTGAAATATCCTGTCAAGGGAAAGATCATCACTGTCCACGGCGAAGAAGAATACATGATTAGCCACTTAAATTCTTTCCGGTATGTGGAGGTTGAAGGAGAGTTCATTGAGACACCGTTTCAACATTTCGAAGAAGTTCTTCCTGAAATAGCAGTAGCAAAGTTGACAGCCGAGACCCCGAGGCAGATGGCCAGGATGGCATCTCTGGAGGATGCAAGAGCCGCAATCAAAGAATGGAAGAATTCAGCATGGGGGCAGTTACCCGACTTTCCGCATAAGACTGACAAGTTTGGATTAGGGTTCACAGCCGCTGGCCAGAAAGCTATGCGCCAGTCAAAGATTGAAAGAGCGCCAGTCAAAATTTCTCCTTACAGAATCAACGCCCTGGAAGATGAAGACAAGGAAAGCAACATTGAAGAGTGGATTTATCCAACTGTCAGAGGAGGATTGAGCAATTGGGAGGCTAAAGACTTTGTCCCCATCACTTTTATTCATCAGTAATTTATCTGTTAAACATTTCCTATTTGGTCTGTAATATTTTACTTTCAAACAATCCGTACACTATCTTTTCACCTCCTGCCTTGCCTGGGGCATGTAGGTCCACTTGTAAGGGTTTTGACTATTTTTCATATTCATATGCCATGTTTAATGATTCATTGGACGTTTTTCATTTGATAAACTGCTTATGTTCATTTTCTTTCCTTTTTCATTTTTTGTTTAAGGATGGCTATCCCTTACACACACCCACACTCACCAATGCAGGTACCCATCCACTCCGGATTCCATGGGTGACTATTCTGCTGTATCTTTCAATAGCTCTGAAGATCTGGTCAATCTAGCCGAGTATGAAGATGACGAAGGTTGTGAAGTACCCGGGGAACTAGCCAGACTTCTGCAACAAGAGGAAAGGGCCATCTTACCGCATGAAGAGCCATTGGAAGCTGTTAACTTGGGAACCGAGGAGGATCGGAAGGAGGTGCAAGTGGGTGCCAACCTGGAACCAAAAGTCAAGGAGGGCTTGGTACAGTTGCTGAATGAGTATGTTGAAATCTTCGCTTGGTCCTATGAAGACATGCCGGGTCTAGACATAGACATCGTGGTTCACCGTCTCCCCACAAGAGAAGACTGTCCACCAATCAAGCAAAAAGTTTGCCGAATGAGGCCTGACATGTCCGAAAAGATCAAGGCAGAAGTAATGAAGCAGTTCGACGCTGGCTTTCTGGCTGTTACGTCCTATCCTCAATGGGTCGCTAACATTGTGCCAGTACCTAAGAAAGATGGCAAAGTCAAGATGTGTGTGGACTACCGAGATTTGAATAGGGCCAGCCCCAAAGATGATTTTCCACTTCCACACATTGACATCTTGATCGACAATACAGCTCAGCACAAAGTGTTTTCCTTCATGGATGGATTCTCGGGCTATAATCAAATCAAAATGGCCCCCGAAGATATGGAGAAAACAACTTTTGTCACGCAATGGGACACTTTTTGTTACAAAGTGATGTCGTTCGGGCTGAAGAACACAGGGGCAACGTATCAACGCGCCATGGTAGCTTTATTTCATGACATGATACATCATGAGATTGAAGTTTACGTAGACGATATGATAGCTCGGTCACAAACAGAGGAAGATCACCTTGAACATCTGGAAAAGCTGTTTGCCAGGTTGAAAGAATACAAGCTCAGGCTGAATCCAAGTAAATGCACTTTTGGAGTTAGGTCTGGTAAACTCCTGGGATTCATTGTAAGTAACAAAGGCATTGAAGTCGATCCGGCGAAAGTAAAAGCAATACAAGAGATGCCTGCTCCCCGTACTGAAAAGGAGGTTAGGGGATTCTTGGGGCGCTTAAACTATATTGCCAGATTCATCTCACATCTGACTTCTACCTGTGAGCCAATTTTCAAACTCTTGAAGAAAGATCAGGTAGTTGAATGGAACGACGACTGCCAAGCTGCTTTTGATAGAATCAAGGAGTATTTACTAGAACCTCATATTCTGATGCCACCCGTCGAAGGAAGACCATTGATCATGTATTTGACCGTCTTGGATAACTCAATGGGGTGTGTTTTGGGCCAGCATGACGAGTCTGGTCGAAAAGAGCATGCTATTTATTACCTTAGTAAAAAGTTTACCGACTGTGAGACTCGCTACTCACTGCTCGAGAAAACTTGCTGCGCTTTGGTATGGGCTGCTCGCCGACTAAGACAGTATATGCTGACTCATACTACCTTGTTGATATCCAAAATGGACCCTATCAAGTATATCTTCGAGAAGCCCGCTTTATCTGGAAGGATAGCTAGATGGCAAATGATTTTAACCGAGTATGACATCCAGTACACCACCCAAAAAGCTATAAAAGGGAGTGTACTAGCTGACCATCTGGCTCATCAGGCTATCGAAGACTATCAACCCATGAGATTTGACTTCCCAGACGAGGACATCATGAATTTGGACAACGTTGAAAGTGACGGACCGTATGACGGACCCGAAAAGGGATCCCGATGGACCCTGTACTTTGATGGTGCTTCAAATGCACTTGGAAACGATATTGGCGCAGTACTCATTTCTCCGGAAGGTTGTCACACTCCTTTCACAACCCGACTTTGCTTCAGCTGCACAAACAACATGGCTGAGTATGAAGCTTGCATCTTTGGTCTCGAGGCTGCTATAGACTTGGGGATCAAATCTTTGATCGTATTTGGGGACTCGGCTTTGGTCATCAGCCAAATCAAAGGAGACTGGGATACCAAGCATCCTAATCTTATCCCATACAAAGAACATGTCCTGACATTGTTGCCTCATTTCGAGCAAATTACCTTCGAGCATTTCTCGCGAGAAGAGAATCAGCTAGCCGATGCTCTAGCCATAATGTCCTCTATGTTTAAACTCAACTGGGATAACGAGGCTCCCCAAATCACCATCAAGCGAATGGATGAACCGACACATTGCCACGAGATTAATACCGAAGAAGTAGTGGAACAACCTTGGTTCCATGAAATCAAAAGGTATCTCGAGACTAGAGATTATCCTGAAGGAGCTTCCGTAAATGACAAGAAGTTCTTAAGGAAATTCGCTGCTAAGTTCTTCCTGAGCAACGACATCCTTTACAAACGAAGCCATGATTGTGTATTACTCCGATATGTGGATAAAGCTGAAGCAGAGTTGATCATGACTGATATACACAGCGACACATTTGGCACTCACTTGAGCGGGCATACAATGGCTAAGAAGATCCTAAGGGCAGGCTATTATTGGTCTACCATGGAGGCTGACTGCCATCAACATTCCCGTACTTGCCACAAGTGTTAAGTCTATGCTGACAAAGTTCATATCCCTCCGGTTCCTCTCAACGTCCTGACTGCTCCGTGGCCCTTTGCAATGTGGGGCATTGATATGATTGGAGAGATCAAGCCCACGACTTCCAATGGACATCGCTTCATCCTGGTTGCCATTGACTACTTCACTAAATGGGTCGAAGCAGCTTCCTTCGCCTCTGTGACTAAAAACGTGGTTCCCCGCTTTATCAAGCAAAATCTCATATGTCGGTATGGTGTTCCAGACAGGATCATCACAGACAACGGTACAAATCTAAATAACACAATGATCACTGCATTGTGCAAACAGTTCAAGATTTATCATCACAATTCATCTCCCTATCGGCCAAAGATTAACGGTGCTGTTGAAGCTGCGAACAAAAACATTAAGAAAATCATTCAGAAAATGACAGTCTCTTACAAGGACTGGCATGAGATGTTACCGTTTGCTCTGCATAGATACCGTACGACGACACGTACTTCAACTGGGGCAACCCTATTTTCTCTGGTTTATGGCATGGAAGCTGTTTTGCCTATGGAAGTCCAGATCCATTCTCTAAGGATTATGAAGGATGCAGGTTTGAATGAAGATGATTGGATGCAGACCCGACTTGATCAACTCAATCTGATCGACGAAAAGCGACTTGCTGCTATATGCCATGGTCAGACGTATCAAAAACGGATGATCAAGGCCTTCAATAAGAAAGTCAGACGTCAAGTGTATCAAGTCGGAGATCTAGTAATCAAGCGGATTAACTTGCCGCAAAGTGATCCCAGGGGCAAATGGACTCCTACATATGAAGGACCATTTGTGATCAAGAGCATATTTTCTGGTGGTGCAATGATTCTGACCACCATGGACGGCGACGATTTGCCGCACCCTGCGAACGCAGACATAGTCAAAAGATACTACGCATAAAATAACCCGACAAGTCGAGAACCCGAAAGGGCGGCTTGGGCAAAAATGGGCATCCCGGTGAGCCGAAAACCCGAAAGGGCGGTTCAGGCAAAAATTAGGGATACGAACGAAAAAATCTGTACACCCGGCAAGTCGAAAACCTGAAAGGGCGGCTTGGGAAAAAAGGGGTTTCCCGGTGGATCGAAAACCCGAAAGGGCGATTCAGGCAAAAGTTAGGGAATTAAAGCGTATGACTACGTCTTGTCGGATCACTTCAAAGACAATCTCTTCATCAACCAGTTCCAGGCTTCTGATCAATCCAGTCATCGGCAAGCGAAGCATTGAATGGACAGATATTCAGAGTTGTGAAAGCTATAGCGGAACGGAATCCCATGGAATTATTTCACATAGCCATCCTTTATTTTATATAAAATCTTTCAATATTTACGACAAAGTCCTCTTACTAGGATGATTGTCTCCTTTGTACAAATATACTCAAAGAAAATCAATACAAATACTCTTCCCAGAAATTTGTGTCATTTCCTTTTCTTTTCTCTTGCACTATTTGTTTTATTTTGAGAAACGTCCAATGTTTTGTTAAAATAGGCATATGCATTTGAAACATAATCATTTTCTTATGAGTCGGGAAAGAGGATTACCGATAAGTCAAAAGTACAGTTGGATACCCGATACCCTTTCAAAGGAAACCCCCAGTAGATTCTAGAAGCTTATCCCCCGCAGCGAACGGACGTCTCTCCCGAGTTTTATTCAAAGTTATTCCTCCCAGGGACTTATAACTGGGTTATCCTCAGCTAACAATCACAGAAGATCGCACTCGCCAAAGTTCGTCCTATCCCCAGCGGAGTTCATCAAGAGTCTCCCAGCACAACTTATCAGTATAATCCCCAGAGGAGTTTATCTTTGTCATCACCAGCCAGAGAGTCCTCCAGAGCTCAATTTCCCTCAGAGTGCAAATTTTCAATATCCCCAGCGGAGCCAGACTAATGAGCCTTCTCCCCACAGAGTTTTAGGAGGAGAAATCTTGAGTTCCCCAGTGAGATCGCCAGAGTTACTTCCCATCAAGCTGAAGATTCTCAATCTTACCTCCCCAGCATGAGCCTATTAGATTGGAACTCCCCAGTAGAGGTCATCAGGAATTCTCTTCCCCAGCAGCAGCCAAGGATTTATTTTCCCCGGCAGCAGTCAAGATGCTTTTATCTTCAGCCACCTCGAATTCATTTATCCTCAGCAAGATAGCTCGTCAGCTTACATGCGCATTCATCACATTCATGTCATAAACATTGATGTCACGTATATTGCATCATGCATCATAACATTGCATACAACTAACTCTTTAACTTTTCAGGAAAGATCAGTCGACAGACTAAAATTATTCAACTTCAAGATTTCTGAAAACAGTTCACGGGTTCTCCAAGTAAACGGATGTTAACCTATCACTTGTTCAGATTCTTCTTCAAGACTTCTGAAAACAGTTTATGGATTCTTCCCAACAACGGATGTTAATCTATCGACTTGTTCAGATGCAACTTTTGAATACAGTTTATGGACGCTTCCCAACAACGGATGCTGCTCTATTGCTTATTCAACTTCAAGATTTCTGAAAACAGTTCACGGGTTCTCCAAGTAAACGGATGTTAACCTATCACTTGTTCAGATTCTTCTTCAAGACTTCTGAAAACAGTTTATGGATTCTTCCCAACAACGGATGTTAATCTATCGACTTGTTCAGATGCAACTTTTGAAAACAGTTTACGGACGCTTCCCAACAACGGATGCTGCTCTATTGCTTATTCAACTTCAAGACTTCTGAAAACAGTTTATGGATTCTTCCCAACAATGGATGTTAATCTATCGACTTGTTCAGATGCAACTTTTGAAAACAGTTTACGGATGCTTCCCAACAACTGATGCTGCTCTATTGCTTATTCAACTTCAAGATTTCTGAAAACAGTTCGCGGGTTCTCCAAGTAAACGGATGTTAACCTATCGCTTGTTCAGCTTCTTCGCCAAACCACTGAAAACAGTTTACATATTCCTCCCAACAACGGATGTCAATCTATTGCTTGTTCAGACCCCCCAGTTCAGAGATGGTCCCAAGCTTGGACACCTTCCTGATATTCCCTTCCAGATGGCATCTCTAAGCCCATCCCCGACAAGATTTCTGTCACTCTCCCAGATGGCATCGTTAAGCCCATCTCCAAATGGAATCTCTAAGCCCATTCCCGCATCCATTGCTTTGACAAGTGCAAATTTCCGGGCACTCTAGTGTCCAATCTCCTTTTACCCTCGAGTCACGAAAGGCAAACTTGCCAATCTAACTCTTCGGATTCAAGAAGATTGAACAGGGGCAACTGTTGTACCCCGAAATTTTCCCTCCCATTTCTCATTGATTTCTCACCACAAAGCCCTTGGAGATCAAGATCCAGTTAGGGTTTCCATCTGCTCAAGACTTCTCCTTGCACTATGGACCCAAATTAGGGTTTGTGTTTGCACAAAGATGTTTTGACCTAAAATGCCCAAGATGACTTTCATGCTTCATGATTGACTCCCAAGTTTACCCATGTCAAGTTTCAAGTCTTGATTCTAAGTGTTGCCCAGTCAATTGGACAGTTGACCTAGAAATCAACTGTATTGGGGAAAAAGTCAACTGTGGCCAATTGACAGTCAAACCTTATGAAAATTGACCCACATCAACATTATAGACTCATATGGACCATTTGATTAAATTTGGATCACAATTCCATAAGAAATTTGATCAGATCACCAAAAGGGCAAAATGGTCATTCTTAGGATTTTGACTGCACAAAGGCAATTTTTGACTGTTTAACCTAACCAGTGGCAAACCAAGCTCACATATGGACTCAAGGACCCCATGGAATTATCTTGACATGCTCAACAAACTCAAAAGATCCCAAGTACACAAAATTGACAATTAAATTTCCCAGTCAATTGATCAATTTTGACTGTACACTGAAAAGTCAAACTTTGACTTTTTGGTCAAAATCAAGAGTCAAGATTCATTTTTCATCAAAACATGCCAAATCATGAAACTTGTTCACCAAGAAATCACAAAATGCAAATTAGGGTTAGAAATTAGAATTTTTCATAACTTAGAATTTTTCTAAGTTATGGAAAACCCTAATTTTTTCCCAACTTTGCCCCACTTTTTCACCAAGATCCATTTGGATTCAAACAAAAGTCCAAACATGAAAGTTGTAGCTTGTTGCATAATCTACAACTTTAATTCACAAAGTTTTCCCATTTGAGGCTTGTATCTCAAGTTACAAATTCTTGAATAAGGGCACTAAACCATTTTTAACTTAGTGAAATTTTAACCTATTTTGACAAGGTTTTCTACCCCACTTCAAGGCCATTTTCCATACACTTCCACTTGGAATTTCAATTTTCATTTCAAATATGGATTGTAGTACACATTCCAAGATTTCCAAAATGTCCAAGAACTTCTCAAACAACCTCATAACTTGAGAGAATCGAATTTCACAATATGGCAAAAACTCACTTTTGATTTGAGCATGAGCATGTTCATAACTTAAGCCATTTTCAAGTCAGCATAGTTTATGCCAAATTACAGGTCCTAAAACCCTTTGACACTCAAAAATTCAATGCAAAACCATTGTGCCAAGTTGTTATTCTAAGCATTTGGACATTACATGGAGAATTAACCCTAAACTAGAAAAAGCACTATTTCCATTTTTGCAAAAGTTCACTTTATGTCCAATTACAATTCCAAGCAGTACAAGCAAGATCTAATGGGCACAAGTTTATGGACAAATCACTCTGATCAAGGAGAGTTTATGCAGCTCATTAGAGGTCCCCTACTGGCCTAAAACACCAAGTTGCTTTTGTTTGCTTAAGAGTGAAGAAAAGTGCCATAACAT
Organism: Vicia faba; assembly: GCA_948472305.1. Taxonomy (NCBI): domain Eukaryota; kingdom Viridiplantae; phylum Streptophyta; class Magnoliopsida; order Fabales; family Fabaceae; genus Vicia; species Vicia faba. The sequence continues at coordinate 264,928 of CATIWC010001071.1, forward strand.
AACACATCTCTCATATCAGTCAAAAAACCTTCAAGAAAATATTGAAAACACATTCCAAAGATTAGAACCAAGCTTTTGCACGACCCTTGCACCTCTCAAACACTCCCATTGCCGTAATCACTCTAAAACTGCACAAACAGGGCAAAGCCTGCAGTTTGAGTGCTATCTCCCATTTCTCTCAAGCTTTCTTTCCCAAACCAGTTCATACACATCCCCTAGCATCTATGCAAGCTAACCATGACCTGAAGCACGACCTGTAATCCCTCTAACCACTTCCACCATTTTCAGTTTCTTGTTTTGCAGGTGAAGTGCTCTAGCACGATTCAGAAGCTTTCAAGACAAAGTAAACATTGGAATAGCATCCCTGGACCTGAAGGAAGCTTTTCCAATCATCACCTTGCACTGAAAGCTCCCCCATTGCAAGATAGAACTTCAGCTGAACAGGTATCTTGGTGAACTCGTATCTCTCTTATTATGCATCATTAGCCTTAAGTTTGTGAATAAACAATGTCCTACTCATGCCACTGAACATGTACATTCTTTTACTTTTCATTTCTTTTGCTTGAGCTGTGAGAATTTGGAGTTTGAAAATGGCAGAAAAACTAGGTTAGGATTTGGGGGAGGAGAAATTCTCCCTCATCTTAGAGAGTTAGATCAAGTTATGCATATGGTTAGAATCGTCTCTTCATGCTGAACATTTTTTATGTTATGAGTTTTTGTTAAAAAGCCAGGAATCAGGAGTTAAGGATTGATGAAGAAAGGCGCACATTTTTTGAATTGTTTGGTCTGAAGGTTGAAGACAACCATTTTCTGGGCTGGGCCTGTTTGTTATTCCTTTTTGCACCCCCTGAGCCCATTTTGTTATTTTTAATGATTTTTTTGACTTTTTCTTTTTTGGCCTGACTTGTTTATTTTTGCTTATGATATTAAAAATCTAAAAATAAATTTTTACACTATTTTTCTATTTTTTAGGCATTTATTTGATTATGTTGACATTTATACATAAATATATATATACACACTATTATTTAGAAAACTAGAAAAAAATAAATGCAAATATATTTTCTTTTCTGATTTTTATTACATTTTCCCTTTTGAAAATATTTTATACAAAACATATTTTTTTTATAAATATTAATTATTATCATTTATATATATATATGATATTTATTTGTAAATAATATAATTATATAGGTATATTAATATACTTAGGAGAAAATATCAAAAAAATGTGCATATTTTATTTTTTAATATTTAATACTAAAAAAGGCCTTTTTTACAAATATACCATATTTTATTTTATTTTTGTATGTAAATAATAAATATTATATGAATTGATTAATTAATGTCCCTTTTGATTAAAAAATTAGGGTTTTGCCCTAAATTTGAAAATACCTAAAAAATAATACCTTTTTATTTTCTTTTTTTATTTTACATAAATAATACTTTTTTTCATACATATAAAAATTCCTTTTGCATTCTTGCATATTTGTTTTATTTACCATTTAAATTATACATTTATTTATCTTGTAAATATTCATAGAAAATGATGTAATAGCTTAGATTCAATTTCTTGTCTAAATATCTCCATTTGAAACATTGTACCCCCCTCCCCATATTATTGTGTTGTAATAGTGTAGGATTTTAAATTTCGCACTTTATCGCTTTCTAAACATACTATGCTAGAATTAGGGTTTTGTATGCGAATAAAAATGAACAAAATAGTTGGACCTAATACAAGATAAATGAGCATGAAAAATGGACGATACATTTCACACTTGCACCCCTAGGGTATTCCACTTTGTTGCCTTCAAATAATTGGGTCATATTGTATGTTGAATTTCTTTGGGTAAAAAACAAACAATCAAATGATCATAGTCCCACAAAATGTTGCTTAAATGAATGATCAAGTCCCTTTTAAAGAAAATTGCCCAAAGACATTTAACACTCTTGCAACTATGGTCTAAACGATGACCCGCGCCCGTCCCTTTCATCTCCTAAAAACAAGATTGTCCACCAAATGCAATGGTGGAACAAAATTGTCAAAAGGTTTAAAACATAACAAAAATCTTTGAGAAAACTTTAGGGTAGATAAACTCTTAAGTACTTGTCAACTTTCCAAGAAAACACTTGCCTTATTTCAAAACCCACTTCACAAACACTTTCAAAACAAACTTTCAGAAAAACCTTGAAACATCTTCTCAAAAAGACAAACACCTTTTGTAAAACATTCGAGTAAAGAATTGTTACAAGGGTAGCCTATACAAGGCATCTTTTTCAAAACCTTTTCAAAACCACACACAAAGCACCATTTCAAACAATTGAAAACCAAGGCAAGTTGATCTAAGCAAGTACCTAAGAGCCCATGGATAACCATGGATAGAAGGGGTGCTAATACCTTCCCCTTCTATAATCTACTCCCCGAACCCAAGAAAAATCTCAAAGGTTTTTGCTGTGCTTTTTAAACCTTTCCTTAGGATAAAATAAAAAGTCGGTGGCGACTCTTGCTCAACCGAAACATTTGCGAAAACGAACGCAAAACCCTAGTCAGTTCTCCCACCGTATCACAGTCATCATCTTAACAGACTAGGTCATCTGATCAAGTTTTGAGTTTAGCATTTGAACTTCACCTTCGAGATGGTTTATAGTATCAGTGTCTGCCTTCTTTTTAGCCTATAATTTTACGATGAGTTTTTTCTGTTTCTCATTTTGCTGGAAGACTTCAGCACTTCTGATATATAGCTTCTTGTAGGTGTCAGCAAGTTCTTAAAATGTCACTTCCTCATCACTAGAGTCACTATCAGAGTTACAAATACCAGCTAGTGCAGTGACTAGTTTAGCAGATTCTTCTTTAGAGTTACTTTTTGAGTCACAATCAGACCAAGTAACAGACATTCCTTTCTTTTGTTTCTTAAGAAATGTAGGACATTCAGCTCGAATGTGCCCATATCCTTCACATCCATGACATTGGATTCCTCTGCTTTGATTTCCCTTTTCTTCAGACTTAGGTCTTCTGCTGGAGTCATAGGATCTGCTAATGTTAGAGGGAATGTTCTTGACATTTGACTTTGACTTTGGGTCCATTCTCTTGATGAGTTTGTTGAACTATCTTCCAAGCATAACTATAGCTTCTGAAATATTTTCTTCATTACCCTCCTTGTTTTCATCTTCAGTATTGGATACAAGTGCTATGCTCTTGTTTTTCTTGTCAACATCGTCACTGATCCCCATCTCAAAAGTCTGAAGTGACCCAATGAGTTCATCAACCTTAAATTTGCAGATATCCTGAGCTTCCTCTATAGCAGTCACCTTCATTGCAAATCTTTTAGGCAAGGATCTGAGAATCTTTCTCACCAGCTTTTCTTCTTACATATTTTCTCCCAATGCTCCTGAGGTGTTGGCAATTTCCAAGATGTTCATGTGAAACTCATGAATGGTCTCATCTTCCATCATCCTCAGGTTCTCAAATTTGGTAGTAAGCATCTGAAGCCTTGACATTTTTACTTTGGATGTACCCTCATGGGTGGTTTTGAGAGTGTCCCAAACATCCTTGGCCAGTTCACATTGATGTACTAGTCTGAATATGTTTCTATCAATTCCATTGAATAAGGCATTTAATGCTTTAGAGTTACCCAGGGATAACTCATCTTCTTCTTTTCTCCATTCTTCCTCAGGTTTCAGACTGGTCGTCCCATCTTTCCCAGTTATGGTGGGATGGTTCCATCCTTTGTCAGCAGCTCTCCAAGCCTTTTTGTCCAGTGATTTCAAGAAGGAAATCATACGAGGTTTCTAGTAGTCATAATTTGATCCATCCAGAATAGGTGGTCTGTTCCCAAATCCTCCTTCCTTGTCCATAGCGCCAGAAAATAATATCCCTAGATCTCACCCAGTAAGACAGGCAGGGTGCCTGCTCTGATGCCAATTGAAATTCTGTCAACAGACACTTAATGTCACAGTGAATGTTATGACACCGTATCTGACACACTTCAAGACAGTAAATTAAAAACAGTAAAGAACACAATCAATTGTTAACCCAGCTCAGTGTGTAACAACACCTACTCTGGGGGCTACCAAGCCAGGGAGGAAATTCACTATAAGAGATATTAATTCAGGAATAAACCAACCAGTTTATCTCCTTCACTGAAGACCTACCCAATGCAACTTCAATCTAAGTTCAACTTAAACCTGAGTTCCTACTCACTCCCCCTCAATCACAGTAGTGATACTAAACTATTGATTAATGAGATTATGAAGACACTCTTCAGTACACACACTTGATTTTGCTTCACAACTTTAATCAAGTGACACAAACACTCGTGCTTCAAAGCTTTGAGTGACAAACAACCCTAACTTGATTTTGCTTCAAAGCTTTAATCAAGTGACACAAACACTCGTGCTTCAAAGATTTGAGTGATACACAACCCTTAAAATCAAATCCTACTCCAAGTCACTTATCACAATGATAATTGCTTGGCTCACAGTAGTTACAACTATACAATCCCTTATTGATCTTCTATCAAAAAGTATCTTTCACCATTAATCTTCAAGAGGAATATATAGGCCGACTATTCTTCAGTTAGGGCTTTCATGAAAATAGCTAGGGTTAACTAAAGTTAACCTAAAGACTTGGTCTTAGGCTTTCATCATACCAGATTAGGGTTAAGCAAGGTTAACCTCATGTCCACGTGAGCATCTGATCTGGACTGAATATATCAACTCAGAGAAACATACCAGATTCCTGAAAAATATCAGGAATAACAAATCTGCACAAATGTTAGATCAGTACAGGATGTCTTAACATTGGTTATGACAACAAGAATCCTGCTCACTGATTTTGGTAGAATACACTATATATGATCATTGTTTAATGATCATGATAAACACCTCATACTGAGAAGTTCCTGTATGACATTCTTTTATGCAGAATGTACCTTTATCCCAGAATGTTATGACATCAGTCATGACATTCGCAACTCTGGTTTTACCAAAAAAATGCCAACAAACAAACACTTACATAAATATCTTTCCATCTGAGGTGATTCTGTTCATTGAGAGGATTTTTGTTCATTGAGTATTCTTCGGGCAAATTTCTCTGTTGTCGAACAATTAGTCATATGCAAACAATGTCATTTAAAAATTCAAAACTTATGTCTGTCTTAAAGTTTTAAAAATTCATTTTTAGTAAACAAACAAAATTTTGTAAGAATATGAATTCAACTCAGGATTTATAGTAAACCTTACTGGAGTCAGAATACCTTTTGTAAAATTATGCTTTCGAAATAACCCATTCTTCATCTAGGACTTTTAAGGGTTGTAACATGGCCTGGTTCACGGTTAAAGAAACAAAGGAAAAAGGCTCAAAATTTATTTGTACCCACCCGTTCTTCGTGATGTTCTTTGGTCCTATACTTAGTTAATTGTGTGTTTAGATCCCAATTGAGTCTTGAATCTTTTCCCTTATATCACGGTGATTGTTCAGATACCAAAAGTTTATTTGAGAAGACAATCATTTTTTTGTAACATTTTTTCGTTTGTTGAGGATTTGTAGCGACCTATTTTTTTATATTTTATTATCCCTACCTTTTTCCTAAACTATTTCTTTTGTGATTACAGTCAGCGGGATGCCCTAGTTTTTTCTTAAGTCTCCTTCATAGGTTTTGACTTAAGGGGATTTTCTTTTTAAAAATAATGACTGCCTGTTTTAGTGATTATGAGGAATCATTTATGTCTTTTGATTTAGAAGAGCATCTTCGACACTATTCGTCATGTACGAAGGTAGAGCTTGCGATTGAATACACCATTGAATTAACTGAGAAACTACCCTGGCCCAAGTTATGATTAGAAGTTTCAATTTGTGTGAAAAAGAAAACTCCTACTTCTTAGGCTCAAAGTGGTTGGCTATGGATTATCTTTCTTATAACTCCACTGTTTAGGATTTGAAACAACGCTTGTACATCGTCAGCAAGGTCTGTTCAAAAGCATACTGTATGAGATTATGGTATTGTTTTCGTCATCCTCCCTCTAAAGGATTACAGTTTTTTAATTGAGAGTTGAATATGACAAAAAGGAAGTAAAAGCATAGTTTAAATATAGTGAAAACTAATGGATTAATTCAAGATAAACATATGCAATGCATTAATGGAATAACAAAGTTTGACATAAAATACGTGTTCGAACAATCAAAAGAAATTACAATTTAAGAATTCAAATGAAATAAACGCTCTCAATCTTGGCCATGATTTGGCATGGGAGCAGTGATCACATTGGGAGCCTTAGAAGGGTCAAATCCAATCTCCTTGTTGTCAATCAAATCTTGAATCCTGTTTTTCAAAGACCAGTAGTTGTCGGTGTCGTGCCCAGGACTATTAGAATGGTAGGCACACTTTGCATTCAGATTCTACTTAGGAGAGGAGGTATCGTGGTTTTGAGGAGGATCCCTTAGTGTAACCAGTTCCGCTTTTAGAAAATGTTGTAACGCTTGAGACAATGGCATATTAATCTTAGTGTACTGCCTTTCTTGAAACTTTATCCTATGCCTATTTCCCCGTTGTTGTTCAACATGTGTAAGATTAGAAATTAACACCGCTCCCACGGACTGATGCTGGTCATTTTTACTATGGCTCCTTTGACAACATACATCATTAGTTTCTTTTTTACCAACAAAGGGCTTCTTCACATCATTAGAGGTTGAGGCCATTGGGATCTTCCCACTTTTGATATTGCTTTCAATCCTTTCCCCAGTCAGAATCATCTCTGTAAAACCAGACGAAGAACTCCAAATCAGCATATTAAAGAATGGGCTTGTCAGAGTGCCCATGAACATGTCTACCATTTCCCGATCAGTCAGAGGAAGTTGCACCCTGCCAGCTAAATCCCTCCATTTCTGTGCATATTCCTTGAATCCTTCCCTTGAGCCCATGTACATATTCTGCAATTGCACTCGAGTTGGTGCCAGGTCAGCATTGTATTGGTATTGCTTGTAGAAAGCAAGAACCAAGTCTTCCCAGGTATGGATGTTGGTTCCTTCCAGCTGATAGAACCATTCCAGTTGAGTACCAGCCAAACTTTCTTGGAAGAAATGGACCAATAACTTCCGGTCAGTAGTGTGAGGCTGGATCTTTCTGACGTATGACCTCAAGTGAAGTTTAGGACAAGATACCCCATCATATTTGGCAAAGATAGGGAACCAACCCTAGTTCACCGGAATCCAAACCTGGTATCTTCTGGACCTCCATAGCCTTGAGCCTATCCTCTAACTGTCTGTACCTGTCATCAGCAGGAGGGTATTGTTCAGCCGAGTAATCCTCGTCTTCAGAACCCTGGTTATTCCAGTCTTACGACTTAATGTTTTTATCCTCTTCATCTCGGTCGTCATCTTCATCATAGGAGACTTCAATAACTTGAATTTGTTGGGCCTGAACTTTGAATGTCCTTCCCAGATTAAAGACAGTAACTGGCTTCTTATTCTTCTTATTTTTCTTGGCAAGGGGCGTCATTATTTCTTGTTTCCCCTTGGCCCTATTCAGAAGGGTCTCCTGGAATTGTACATGCTGAGCCTGGAGAACTTTGACATTTTGTTCGAGGGCCATTTTTCTACTGAAATAAGCAGCGAGAAAAATGAGAAACCTTTACTAGAAAACCTGTTCATGAAATGATGCAAGATATGTAGATGCAATGTTTTCAAGGATCTAGCGAGGTAAACAAAGAAAATGTTAGAATCTGACTGCAACTTTGACTTAAGAACTTTGTATCGATGAACGTCCTTCCACGAGAATTAAGCTCACCATGTCGAGTGGGTCATAGCCTCTTACTCAAGTTATCGTGCTTTGACAACATTGGATAGAGGAAAATAAATCTCCTTTCCCCTTGCTAGACGTTTGGTTTATCATAACCTGCATCACATGCCGTTTGAGATCCTTGAAATGGTTAATGAAAATACTATAGCATGATTTCATGATGTGTATGATATGCACAAAACAAAAGTGCAAGGCAACATAAGCAAGTAAGCCTTGCAAGAAGTCCATGTTATTGGATAATGACTACAAACAAGTCCTGCAAGGAATTCATGTCATTAGATAATGAATACAAACAAGCCCTGCAAGGAATTCAAGTTGTTAGATAGTGAATGAAAACAAGTCACACAAGTATCCTTAGGTTCAGGCTTGCATGGAGTTTGTAGGTAAGTACCCTCTTGAAGTTTAGTTGGTTCAACCTGTCCTAAAAGAAGTAACCGAGTTCTAAGGAATCTCAATATCACTTATCTTTCTTCATCGGGCATTATTTCAGCTCAAGCGATCTTTTCTCGCGGCCGAAATATCCCGAAAGTCCGATCTCAATGAATGCAGTATCGAGTATCAACCAATCCTCAGTTTTGCATTGAAGTCGGCTATCTCAATACTTTCTAATGGCCAAGTTTATTTAGCTAAGGTTCTAAGGTCAGTTAGTGCTTCATGACACCACACAACGGCCCCGTATTCTCCTTGATTCAACACAAAGGATAACAATACCAACAAAGGTGTCACACTAACGTAGCCATCGCTTCAATCATGTCGGTATTAGGCTATACAGTCCCCACGATCTATTGCTACTTACCTAATGTGCCCCAGATTCGGGTATATGATATATACAAGAATATACAAACATAAACCCGAAATGTAAAGCAAGCAAGTCAAACAAGTTAATAATTTTAAATATGATCTAGCTCTAAGGTATCCCCACTTTTTAGTAATTTCCCCAGCAAAGTCGCCAGTTCTGTAATACAGCGGGGGAAATGACTTTACTGGTTTTGCATTTTATCGCAAATGATGCGGTTATCAAGAGTCGCCACCGACTTTTCTTTTATCCAACAAAGGAAAGCGTGAAAAGAACAGGAAATACCCTTTTTAAATATTTTGAGCTCGTGGGGTAGGTTATGGAAAGGGAAAGTGTTAGCACCCTTTCCATCCGTAGTTATCTACGGGCTCTTAGTTTCTAGCTCACTTTGAAAATTCTTCTTTTTTGTGTAAGTATATTTGGAAATATTTTTTAAAAGATGCCCTAGTGCGGCTATAACACGGTGGGAGAACTGACTTGGGTGTTTTGCGTTTGATCGCAATTGTTGTGGATAGCAAGAGTCACCACTGACTTTTATTTTATCCAATAAGGAAAGGGTGAAAAGAACAAGAAAGACCTTTCGAGATTATTTCTTGAGTTGGGGGGGGGGGGGGTAGGTTATGAAAAGGGAAGGTATTAACCCCCTTTCCATCCGTAGTTATCTACGGGCTCTTAGTTGCTTTCTAGATCACTTTCTTTTATTTGAAAATGTGCTTGTGGTGTGGGTTTTGAATGTATTTTGAAAATGTCTTTGTAATGGTTCTGGTTTCTATAAGAACGCGTACAAAGTGTTGGTTTTGAAAATAGTTCAAAGAGGTGTTTGTGGAATGTGTTTTTGAAAGTGATTTTGAAAAGTGTCTTTGTAATGGTTCTCGTTTCTATAAGAACACGTACAAAGTGTTTTGTCTTTTGAAAATGTTTCAAAATGAGAGTGTTGGTGTATAAAATGTTTTTGTTGTGAGCAAGTTAGCAACTATGAGCGTCCTACCTACTCAAAAGGTCTTAATGTTATTTTCCTCCTCCTTTAGATGTTGCTATCTTACCATTGATTTGGTAAGAAGCCCCATCATTGATGATAATTTTCTATTGATTGATCTTTCCTGAAAAGGTAAAGAGTTAGTTGTATGCAATGCCATGATGTATGATATGCATGGAGCAAATATGTTCTCAAAATAAATGAGATTATACCGTATGCATTTGTCATGTATGTAATATGATGCATGAAATTCAAAATGTTGTTGGAATGTATTTTTGTCTTGGAAAATAAATCCTTGACAAATGTTGGGGAGTTTTGGGAAGCTGAATCCCAGACGACCGTTGGGGAATGTTGATTTTGCTTGAGAAGAAAAATCTATGGAGAGTGTTGATTCCTGCTTGGGGAAAAGAGTTCCAGAGTTTTAGTTCTCTGTTACTCTACTGGGGAGTTATCTCTTAATGGAAGAGAAAAGGAGTTAACAACTTGTTGAGGGATAAAGAGGTTAACTGTTATCTGGTTTGGCTTCCAGATTTTGTAGCAACTCACTAGTGATTTTAGAGCAGTCTATTGGGGAAGAGGAGTTGTGGTCCCTTGATTTGTGATAGTCTGGGAGGAAAATTCAAGTTGGGGAATCTTGCCGTTTTTTGGGGAAATAAACCCTATTTGCAGTATGTTGGAGAGGCGTTTCCTTTTGGTAGAACTCCTCGAAGATTCTTGAGATCGAACTCAGTTGGGGAGAAGTTTTCAGAGATTGAAACTCTGGCTGGGGATCACCCTATGAAAAGTACTTTGTGGGAGATTTGTCACTGCCCCTAGTAGCAAGTGTTTATAGTATTGTTAGGAAATGTTTGCTTGAACGTACGTAACCCTTTGTTGGAATTCACGTTCAAAGCCCTAAGTGATTCAAATACAGACCTGCCCCTGATTACTCAGCATTTCTTGAGAGATTTCTTGGAATCTTGACTTGACTTCCCCAAACGAGTTTGACAATGATATGTCCTTCCCCCTTGCTTATAAGATATTTGTCGTTGGAAATGTCTTCCCATTTGAAGTGATTCCGCTTTTTGAGAGAGTTTTTGTTCACTGGATACTCGTCATGTGAATTTCTCGGTTGTCAAACAAATAGCCATATGCAAACAGCGTTATTCAAAATAATGAAAAGTTTATGCATGTCTTGAAGTTTTGAAAATGAATTTTAGCAGATAAAAGAATTTTGCAAGTATGTGAATTCAAATCAGGATTTAGAGTAAGCCTTACAGGAGTCAGGATACTTTTTGTAACAGTATGCTTTCTGTTGTACCCCAAAATTTGCCCTCTCACTTTTTCAAGAATCTCCTCACAAGATTTCTACTAGGCCAAAACTGCATAAGGTTTGATCAACTCAAGTCGCCATGGATCATATTGGATTTTCAAGCATTAGGTCAAGGAGGAAGCTATTGAAAGAGCAAAGCAGATAAATTTGACTGCTTTTGACAAAATCAAAGAAAATAAGTTTGCTTCGACTGGTGCTTAACTTCAACAGAAGTTTCTCCTCCATTTTAGCTTCGACTGAGTTTGATTTCCCTTTGGAACATTCTCCTTCGACTCAAAGAGGAAGAGTCTCTGGTATCCTCCTTCGACTCAAAGAGGAAGGGCCTCTTGTATCCTTTTTCGACTCCAAGAGGAAGAGTCTCTTGTAGCCTTTTTCGACTCAAAGAGAGAAAATCCCCCTGTTGATGTCCTTTGACTCAGAACTTGATGGATTCCTACTGGCCTCCTGCGGCTTCCCTTCGACACATGCATAGCCTCTATACCATGACATGTCTGGATGTTCCAATCGAAGGTTATACCTTGGTGGCCCATCTGAAGAATTGCAAGATGCATATGTGGTCCATTCGAAGGACATTTTGAAAGAAACATTGTTATCTGAAAAGAAGTCTAGTCGAAAGCTAGAGCCAGTTGGTCAAAACAAAGGAGAAGTAGTCCAGATGCTAGTAGTATCAGGTACAAATCTGTTGCACTGACCACAATGTTCCAAAACTGCTACAAACCAGTCCTGCCACGCTGCCTCCATATTTGCACCAAATTGGTATATAAAAACTGTACCTGGAAGGCTACATGAAAAACATACCCAATTTGTTCAAATTTCTTTTGTTTTCCCTCACAAACCTTAGCCAAACTCATCTATAAATAAGAGCCTCCATCACACATTTTAGGGGCCCCTGATAGTTGAAAAAAAAACTGTTTGTGAAGAAATTACCAAATTCTCAAAAAACTCTCAAACACTATTAAAAATTCCCAAACATTCCCAAACACTCAAACTTTAAACAACTCAAATCCCTTCATACATAAGAAAACCTTTCGACTCAATCCCCAACTTCCAGATAGTTAACCACAATTGACTGCCCAAACAAAACAACAAAACTAGCTTCGGGAAGGTTCCAGCAAAGCTCCATCCATCATCAAAGACGCCACTTACAAGTCCTACGACTAAGCACTTCAAGAGGTAAGTTTTTCCTCTAAACTAAAAACTTTGCTCACTTAAATATCATTTGCGAATGTAAATAAAAGGAAAATGTAGATATCCTATCTAGGAAGTTTATCATGCTTTCGACCCTCATTGCTTGTATACTGAGAATCTCAACCCTGACTAGTTAGACTTTGGATCCTGGTTCCCAATAATCTTGTGCTAACCCCTGATTTGTAGCTGTCGAAAGTTACACTTGTTAGTTTCATTTTCAAGTTTAGACAGGTTTCCTGTATCTTTTGACTGGCTAAACATTGGAGCCTTCTCAAAATCTAAACTTGGGAGCTTTGCATTCCTGCAATCAAAGGAGACATCAAAGAGTTTGAAACGAAAGGTGTACATTCCATGCTGACTCCTAAAGCCTGTCAAAAGAAATAGCAAGAAGGATGAGTCAAAGGTTACCGGCTAACACTCCTGCAGTCGAAGGAAACAAAAAAGGCAATTTAGAAAGGGGCCATTAAGATTTGAGTCGAAGGGTGCTACTGCCTGGGTCGAAGAGCTCATTTCCTTTCTTTTATTTTGTTTTTGCCTTTACATTTTCTTGCCTTTCAATATGGTTGTAATAGTGTAGGATATTTATTTCCTGCATTTTTATTGCTTTATACAAATGTTAGTAACTAGGATGTATGGTAAGATAAAACCAACAAATAGGCCACCCTAATCAAAGACTAAATGCATGCAAATCAAACACATTATTCACACATGCACCTCTAGGGTAATCTCACTTGTTGTCTCAAAAACAGTCATGTCCCTCGAATATGGGGCACTTTAGCAATGACCCTTCAATAAAAGATCGTAGTCCCTCGATGACCCTCGACGTGGCCTTTAATAAAATGATCTCGTCCCTTATGAAAATTGCTAAAGCGTCTCATAAGTTGCTTTCGATGACTGTAAAATTAACCCGCGCCTGTCCCTTCACATCCAACTATGGGGCTTCTTACCAAATCAATGGTAAGATAGCAACGTCTAAAGGAGAAAGAAAAGAACATTTAAGACCTTTTGAGTGGGTAGATTCGTTCATAGTTACTCACTTGCTTACGACAAAAACATTCTTACACCTACACTTTCATCTCAAAACACTTTCAAAAGACAAAATGTTCTGTATACGTTCTTATAGAGACGAGAACCATTGCAAAACATCTTTTCAAAACATTTTCCGAAACACAATCCACAAACACATCTTTGAACCACTTTTCGAAATAAAAACTTTGTAAGCGTTCTTATAGAAACGAGAACCATTACAAAGAGATTTTCCAAAAATACTTTCAAAGCCCACACCAGAAGCACATTGTCAAAATAAAAGCAAGTGATCTAAACGATTAACTAAGAGCCCATGGAAAACCATGGATGAAAAGGGTGCTAATACCTTCCCTTTTCATAATCTACCCCCCGAACCCGAGAAATAATCTCGAAAGGTCTTTCCTGTGCTTTTTTACCTTTCCTTTTGGATAAAAGAAAAGTCGGTGGCGACTCTTGCTATCCGCATAAATGCGATCAAAATGAAAAACATCAAGTCAGTTCTCCCACCGTATCACAGAACTGGCGACTCTGCTGGGGAGTTAACTATTTTAAAGTGGGGCTACCATAGGGTTAGATCACATTTACCCGTCTTCCTTGTTTGATTTGTATGATTTACATTTGGTTCTTTTGTTTGGGCTTGCTTTAGATCCTAACCGAGATCTGGGAAATACCTTTTAGGTAAGTAGCAATAAACTGTGAGGGAACTGTACAGTGTAGACTGATACGGTTGAAGAAGTAGCTACGTTGGTGTGGAACTTTGGTTGGTACCAGTATCCCTTATGGTGAATCGATTAGAATACGGGTCCGCCGCATGGTGCCATGAAGCATCAACTGACCTTAGAACCCTAATTGAACAAACTTGGCCATTAGGATGTAGTGAGATAGCCGGTTTCGGTGTAAAGCTGAAAATTGGTTGATACTCGATACTACACTCATTGAGGCTAGACCTTTGGGATATCTCGGCCGCAAGAAAATATTGTTGTGTTAAGACAATGCCTAAGAGAAAGGTCGGTGATATTGAGATCCTTTAGAACCCGATCATTATTTCTAAGACAGGTTGAGCCAACTAGACTTCAAGAGGATACTTACCTACAAAACTCATGCAAGCCTAAAACATAGGGACTTGTTTGTTATATGTGTATATATATGCTTGTACATAAACATCATTAAAATCATCAACATCATATGCATGCTCACTAACCATTTCAAGGATTTATAAATTTATTTTTGTTTTTGTTTTGTAGGACATGAATTCTCTCCGAAGAAACACCATCCGAATAAGCTTTGTAAAAGCACATCCTCAACTTCTAGAGCTAGCCTCAAGAGTGCCCGGGGATTCTCCTTTTACCAAGAAATATGGTTGACTCCTCAGTTTGGCTACATCTAACTTCCAAGAAGAGATGATGTGTACTATTCCAATTCTCTGATCCCGTACATCATTGTTTCACTTTCCCGGACTATCAGTTGGTACCTACACTAGAAGGGTTCTCTCTACTCTTAGGGGTGCCCATGATTAATCAGATACCGTTCACCGGTCTAGAAGGGATTTCAAAACCTGAAGTCATCGCCGAAGCTTTACATGTGAAGAGGGCCGACGTCATAGCCAATTGGGAGACAAGAAGTGGGGTTAAAGGCTTTCTAGCTAAGTTTCTATTGGAAAAAGCTCGTTCATTCTGGGATGACATGGATTTCTAAGCTTTTGAAGATGTACTAGCTCTCCTCATTTATGGTTTGGTTCTATTTCCCAATTCGGACCAATTCATAGACGTTAATGCCATAAAAGTCTTTCTCTCTCGCAATCCTATACCTACCTTACTAGGAGACATCTTGCATTGCCTTCATACCTGCACCATGAAGAAAAGAGGTACCCTTTTGTGTTGTATTCCCCTACTCGCCCAGTGGTTCACTTCACACCTGCCTCAGTCAGCATTGAAGAATGAGCAAAGAATGACTTGGTCTCAAAGGTTGATGTCTCTCACCGACTCTAATATCCATTGGTGCTCGAGATTCTTGGAAGACATCTCTATCATTGACCGTTATGGGGAGTTCCATAACGTACCTCTACTTGGTATTAGGTGGGGGTATCACCTACTACCCATGCTTAGCTCTTCGACAGTTTGGGTATGCCCGAAGAGACGGACCACACGAGATGCTCATCCAAGGTCTGGTGTTCGACTACGACAAAGAAGACCAAGGTTACCGCCAGAGATTTACACGTGCTTGGGGAATGGTGAACAAGGTGGACAGTAGGACTCTGGGACATAAAAAATCTATTCCTCTCGATCCTTACCTTATGTGGGTACGGGCTCATGCCCAGAGTCTCTTGATGCCTTACCCTTCCATCCTTCCTGTCATCGTTGAGCCTGTTATTGAAGGAGACGTCCCATATACCGTTCTTCATCCCGACATGCCTACCTCTCTCGAAAACCTGCAGAAAGCTTGGGTTCAGTTAAAGGAAGAGCGAGACACCTTTGAAGCCCAGTATTACGCCAGTGAGAAGAAGGTCTTGGAGCTCACCAAACTGCTTCATGAAGAGAAAAACCTGAATGCCTACATTGCTCCAAAGAGGATGCGTTCAGTCTTTTTGTCTTAGGAGTTTTGCTGTATTTTATTTCTTTCTTTGTAAGCCCAAGGAGTCATGATGTATTCAAACTTGGTTTTATTTAATATGAAGTGTGTTCCTTTTTTGGTTTGAACAAGTTTAAATCTCTAAATTTCCTTGAAATCATTTGCATATTACATCTTCATTCATCATAACATCATACAGGTTTCTCATAACAGGTCACCTTATCATTCTACTGTTTATTTCAGTGAGATGGATGTTGAGTAGACTGTGAAAGATCTTCAGGCGCAGAACGCCCAATTTCAACAAATGCTCATGGCTCTGACAAAAGGACAAGAAGAGTTGAAGACTCTGCTGGCTAAAGAGAAGAAGAAGAAAACTAAGAAATCAATTGGTGTTGTGATTATGGGAAAGAGGTTTAAAGGACAGGCCAGACGAACTTTGGACTTTACAACATCATCAGGCGAAGGAGATAATCAAGCACAGGAAGTGAAAAACGACCCAACATCCGAAGAAGAGGAAGAGCCTGATTACTCCGAGGAACAATATCCTCCTACTGATGATAAATACAAACAACTAGAGGATCGTTTGAATTCTATGGAAGAGGGTACCCGGTTTGGACTTTGAAGATTTAGGATTCATCTCAGGGGTTGTCATCCCACAAAAATTCAAGGTCCCCACTTTCGCCAAGTACGACGGTGTCTCCTGCCCGAAACTATATCTCAGGTCATAGTCAGAAAGATTCAACCCCACACGGCTGACAAGGATCTGTGGGTGCATTTATTCCAAGAGAGCCTATCTGGGACGCAGTTGGATTGGTTCTATCAATTGGAAGGGACCAATGTTCACAATTAGGAAGAGTTGGCCGCCGCTTTCTACAAACAATATCAGTACAATGCTGATTTGGCTCCGACTAAGACGCAGTTACAAAGCATGTCTATGGGAACAGGTGAAGGTTTTAAAACCTATACTCAAAAATGGAGGGATCTCGAAGGCAGAGTTCAGCCCCCTCTATCCGACAGAGAATTAGTGGATATGTTCCTAGGCACCTTGTCAGGACCTTTTTTCAATCACCTGATTGGGAGTTCCTCAGCTGGGTTTACCGAATTAATCATGAATGGTGAGCGGGTCGAGGCCGATATAAAAAGCGGAAAAATTCAAAGAGATGCATCCTCAAGTATGGTAAAGAAGCCCTTTGTTGGAAATAAAGAGGTTAGTGATGCATATGACTATAGAAATCAAAACAAAACTGACCGTCGCCCAACGGTAGGGCTGTCATGATTTCTAACCCTACGCCAAATCAGCAGTGAAATTGTCAGCGTAAACCAGAAGCGCCCATGAGACGATTTACCCGGGTCAACATGACCATGTCTCAGATTTTGCCACACCTTCTAAAGACCAATCTGTCAACTATAAAAGAAGCTCCCAAGAACCCCAATACTGCTTCTCCTCGCTATAACCCGAATGCTCGATGTTCCTACCATTCTGAAAGCCCGGGGCACGATACAAATGACTGTTGGGCCTTAAAGAATAAGGTGCAAGACCTTATGGATGCGAAAGAGATTAAGTTTTATCTACCAGAAACGCCTAATGTAATAACGGAGCCAATGCCCAGACATGGCCAAGGTATCAACGCCATTGATGATGATCGTTTTGTCTCCTCTGTGAATGACTTAATCACCCCTTTGTTGACCATTAAACATAATCTACTGCAGGCCGGTCTATTTCCGGGTTGTGATGAAAATTTTCGCTTGTGCAGGTCTCTACCGAACGGTTGTTTGTTACTAAAGATAGGCATCCAGCGCCTAATGACCAACAAAGAAATCCTATTTGAAAAGCTACCTCTTATCAAAAGTTCTTATCAGGATGTTTCGATAATCACCATTTCCGACAATCCTCCCAGGGTCTCCACCAAAAGACCCGTCAGGATTACATTTGTTCCCAGATCTGCACCCTTAATCCTCACTATGCCAAGACCAATATCATACTCCTCGGATAAAGCTATTCCCTTGAGTTATGAGGCTGACGTTTATTACTACGGCGTCAAGCAAGATTAGTTGGCTGTCAAGGATGAAGTTGCAAGAGATATTGATCCCGATATCGGTAACATCACTGGAACCAGCAAAATAACAAGAAGTGGAAGAGTCTTCTCATCTGAGATTTCTCCAAAGACCGTTGCTACTCCTATGATCATTCCTACTGCCACGCCTACCGACACTCCCAATGATACTCCTACTGATATCCCGGCTGCCAATACAAGGGGGAAAGAGGATCTGAATGAGTTTGTCCAAGCAAGAGAGTGTCCCGAGATCATCCTTGATGCTTCTAGAAAAGAAATAGAAGAAATCCTGAAGATAATCAAGAAAAGTGTCTACAACTTTGTTGAATAGTTGGGGAAAACCCCCTCGAAGATATCATTTTTGTCTTTACTTTTGTGTTCTGAGACCCACGCCAAAGCCTTGGTAAAGTTCCTTAAGACCGCTCATGTACCCCAAGAGACCTCCATCGACCAATTTGAAAACTGTGTGGCCAGTCTAACTGCTGATAACAGATTGGGCTTTTCCAATGCTGATTTAACCTCTAAGGTAAGGAAACATAATGATGCCTTACATATTTCCATTGAATGCAGGGGCACCACACTTGCCCATGTTTTGGTGGATACCTGTTTATCATTGAATGTTTTGCCCAAAAATGCTCTCGACCAACTGGATTGTGAGGGGCTTATCTTGAAACCAAGCAACATCATAGTAAGGGCCTTTGATAGCTCCAAGAGGACAGTGCACAGAGAAGTTAGTATCCCCATAAAAATTGGGACTCAGACTTTTGACTCAATTTTCTATGTGATGGACATCCTCCCTTCATACTCTTGTCTGTTGGGTCGACCCTGGATCTATGGTGCTGGTGTCGTCACTTCTACCCTACACCAAATGCTAAAATACCCGGTCAGAGGAAAGAATGCCACAGTTCACGGAGAGGAGGAGTACATGGTTAGTCATCTGAACTCTTTCCGGTATGTTAAAATGGATGGTGAATTCATAGAGACTCCCTGTCAAAACTTTGAGGAGGTTCCAGCAACGGTCGCGGCAACCAAATCTACTCCAAAGGTCCCGAAGATTACCATACCTCCACTAAAGATGGCCTCGTTGAAAGATGCTCGAGCAATGGTTGAAGAGGGAGGATGTACTATCTGGGGTCAGCTTCTGGATATTCCCTACAAGTCCGAAAAATTTGGGTTGGGATTCACTTCAGAGGCCCAAAGAGCTGTTCAACGTTCTCGCACTGGGGGACCACCTCTGCGTATCAGCAATCAAGTAATCAATGCAATAGGAGACAATGATGGCAGCTGTGACATGGATGAATGGATTTTTCCAACCATCGGCGGTGGGCTCAACAATTGGGAGGCCAAAGATTCCATTCCTATTACTTTTATTCAAGAGTAATTGTCTTTTAATATTTTTAGGCTTGTAATATTTAAACAATTCAGACTTTTAAAACCTTGTGTCTTACCCGAGGCACAACGGTCCATTTGTGAGGGTTGTCATTTCATTCTCATATGTCATTAATGAATCATGGACGTTTTTGCATCAAATTTTATGTTCTTTGTCTTTTATTTCTTACATTTTATTTCTTTCAAAGGTAGCTATGCTCTTACACACACTCACATATTAAAAATGCAGATCTACATCCACTCAGGATCCCATGGGTAACAGTTCTGTTATGGCCAATTGTGACTTTGAAAATCCGATCTACCAAGCCGACGACGAAGGTGAGGAAGATTATGAGGTGCCAGGGGAGTTGGCCAGGTTGTTGCAACAGGAAGGACCATTCAGCCGCATGAAGAGCCGGTCGAAACAATTAACTTGGGAACTTAGGAAGACAAAAAGGAGGTCAAGGTGGGTGCCAACTTGGAACCTAATGTCAAGGAGCGTCTGATTCAGTTATTGCACGATTATGTTGAGATCTTTTCCTGGTCGTACAAAGACATTCTGGGACCTGATGCAGACATTGTGGTACATCGTCTGCCTATAAAAGAAGATTGTCCCCCAGTAAAGCAAAAGGTTCGTTGCATTAGGCCTGATATGTCTGAAAAGATCAAAGCAAAAGTCATGAAGCAATTCAATGCCGGATTTTTGGCTGTCACCTCTTATCCCCAATGGGTGGCCAATGTTGTTCCTGTACCCAAGAAAGACGGTAAAGTGCAGATGTGTGTGGACTACAGAGACTTAAACAGGGCAAGCCCCAAAGATGATTTCCCACTCCCCCACATAGACGTCCTAGTTAGCAATACAGTGCAGCACAAAGTGTTCTCTTTCATGGACGGTTTCTCGGGCTACAACCAAATCAAAATGGAGCCTGAGGATATGGAGAAAACGACCTTTGTTACACAGTGGGGCACTTTCTGCTATAAGGTCATGCCATTTGGACTGAAGAATGCTGGGGAAACTTATCAACGCGCCATGGTAGCTTTATTTCATGACATGATACATCACGAGATAGAGGTCTACATAGATGATATGATAGCCAGATCGCAGACAGAAGAAGAGCACCTTGATCACTTACAGAAGCTGTTTGAGAGGCTGAAGAAGTACAAGTTGAGATTGAATCCAAACAAGTGCATGTTCGGAGTACGGTCTGGTAAACTCTTAGGCTTTGTCGTCAGCAACAAGGGTATCGAGGTTGAAACTACCAAGGTTAAAGCAATACAAGAGATGCCGTCTCCTCATACTGAGAAAGAAGTCAGAGGATTCTTGGGACGTCTGAATTACATAGCCAGGTTTATTTCTCACCTGACAGCTACTTGTGAGCCAATCTTCAAACTCTTGAAGAAAGATCAAGTAGTCAAATGGAATGATGAATGACAAGTTGCTTTTGAAAAAATCAAAGAATACCTGCAAGAGCCTCCTGTGTTGTTGCCACCTGTCGAGGGAAGGCCATTGATCTTATATTTGACTGTTTTAGAAAACTCAATGGGGTGTGTGTTGGGGAAGCATGACGAGTCTGGCCAAAAAGAGCATGCTATTTATTACCTAAGCAAAAAGTTTACCGACTGTGAAAAAAGATATTCATTGCTCGAGAAAACTTGCTGCGCTCTGGAATGGGCTGCTCGCCAGCTGAGACAGTATATGCTAAGCCATACTACTCTGTTGATATCTAAAATGGATCCGATAAAATACATCTTTGAGAAGCCCGCTCTTTCTGGGAGAATAGCGAGATGGAAGATGATCCTGACAGAATATGACATACAATATACTACCCAGAAAGCTATAAAGGGTAGTGTAGTGGCTGATCACCTTGCTCACCAAGCTGTGGAAGACTATCAGTCCATGAAGTTCGAATTCCCGAATGAAAACATCATGATGTTAGACAATTGTGAAGAAATCAGGCCATATGACGGACCTGAACAAGGATCTCGATGGACCCTGTTCTTTGATATGGCATCCAACGCACTTGGAAATGGTATCGATGTTGTACTCATATCTCCAGAAGGATGTCATACTCCCTTCACTTCCAGACTTTGCTTCAACTGTACCAACAACATGGCAGAATACAAAGCATGCATCTCCGGTCTCAAAGCTACTATAGACTTGGGGTTCAAATACTTGGATGTATTTGGAGATTCAACTTTGGTCACCAGTCAAATCAAAGGGGAATGGGACACCAAACACCCAACCTTATCCCTTATAAAGAACATGTGTTGACATTGTTGTCGCATTTCGAGAATATTACGTTCGAGCATTTACCGCGAGAAGAAAATCAGCTAGCAGGCGCATTAGCTACAATGTCATCTATGTTTAAACTTAATTGGGATAACGAGGCTCCTCAAATCACCATTGAGCGGATGGATGAACCAGCCTACTGTCATGAGATCGGTATTGAAGAAGTAGTGGATCGACCTTGGTTCCATGAAGTTAAAAGGTATCTCGAGTCTCAAGAATACCCAGAAGGAACTTCAGTAAATGACAAGAAGTTCCTAAGAAGGTTCTCGGCTAAGTTCTTCCTTAGTAACGACATTTTATACAAACGCAGTCATGACTCTGTTTTACTTTGGTGCGTAGACAAGTTTGAAGCTGAAAGGATCATGGTTGAATTACACGAAGGCACTTTTGGTACCCATTCCAGTGCACATACAATGGCAAAGAAAATCCTACGGGCAGGCTATTATTGGTCTACCATGGAGGCAGATTGCTACCAACACTCTAGGACTTTCTATAAGTTTCAGATTTATGCGGATAAAGTGCACGTACCTCTGGTTCCTCTAAACGTCTTGACGACTCCTTGGCCCTTTGCTATGTGGGGAATCGATATGATTGGGGAAATCAAGCCAACAGCCTCCAATGGACACTGCTTCATCTTAATGGCCATCAACTATTTTACAAAGTGGGTTGAGGCAGCTTCCTTTGCTTCCGTTACTAAGAATGTGGTCGCCCGGTTCATCAAACAGAATCTCATCTGTCGGTACGGCATCCTAGAGAGAATCCTCACTGATAATGGTATAAATCTAAACAACACTATGATCACCGCTTTGTGCGGGCAATTCAAGATTCAGCATCACAATTCTTCCCCTTACCGGCCAAAGATGAATGGTGTTGTAGAAGCTGCTAACAAAAACATTAAGAAGATCATACAGAAAATGACAGTCACATACAAAGACTGGCATGAGATGCTACCATTCACTCTCCATGGGTATCATACCACAACTCGCACATCAACTGGGGCAACACCCTATTCTCTAGTATACGGCATGGAGGTTGTCTCGCCTATTGAGGTCTAGATCCCCTCTCTAAGAATCATGAAGGATGCTGGTTTGAATGAAGAAGATTGGATCCAGACTCGGTTTGACCAACTAAACTTGATTGATGAGAAGAGGCTTACAGCTATCTGTCATGGTCAGATGTACCAAAAATGCATGATTAAAGCTTTTAATAAAAAGGTCAAATGTCAGGTATATTGGGTCAGTGACTTGGTAATCAAGCGTATCATTTTTCCATAAGGTGATCCCAGGGGCAAATGGACCCCTACATACGAATGGTCGTTTGTAATCAAAAGCATATTCTCTGGTGGAGCAATGATCTTGACCACTATGGATGGTGACGACCTCCCGCACCCTGTAAATACAGACATAGTTAAAAGATACTACGCATGATCAAATACCTGCTAGGTTGACTGGCCTAGGCAAAAATAAGGGCTTCCCGGCGAACCAAAAGGGTTCGGGCAAAAATAAGGAATGGAAATTAAAAAAATCTGTATACCCGATAAGTCGAAAACCCGAAAGGGCGGCTTGGGCAAAAAAGGGTATCCCGGTGGGCTGAAAACCCGAGAGGGCAGTCCAGGCAAAAGTTATGGATTAAAGCGTATGACTATGTCCCGTTGGATCATCTGAAAAACAATCTTGAGCATCGACCAATCAACTCAAATGGCTCTAAATCAATCCAATCGACTTTGCCGAGGCGACAAGTGGACAAGACATTCAGAGACATGAAGACTATAGAAGAATGGGAACCCTATGGGATTATTTCACATAGCTATCCTTCCTTTGTATTAATTTTCATTTTTTACGACGACATTTTCTCGCTAGAATTCTCGTCTCATTGTACAAAAATACTTATTCAAGTTAATACAAAGATGTCCCCTTTGTAAAATGCAAAACCATTTGTTTTCTTTTTCTTTGTTTATGTGTCTTGTTTACAAAAATGTCCAATGATTTATTTTTTAACATATGCATTTGAATGTGATTACTGTTACAAACAAAAAAAAACGGAAAGACAGTTACTAATGACTCTAAGAAATAGGATAATATCTATAAGCCATTCCATAAAAACCTCGTAGGTACTTTCTCCATCCAGAGCGAAAGAAAATACATCCTACTACAAAATCGCTAACATATCCCCAGTATGCAGCCTGTCAGTATCAAGCGTTCTCATATTCCTGACAAAGCAGAACTTCCAATTATCGCTCCAGAGGTTCCCCGGTAAGTTTCCCAGCTTCTCAGATTTCCCTAGCAGAATTTCACGAAGTCTACAAGCGGTGTCTGGATTTTCCCTTCTACAACAGAGTTTATATTTGGAAACTCATCCATCAGTGCTTCAGAAGGGATTTATTTCCCCCGCTTACAACAATGCTACGACACAAACAATATTTAATTCCATACATTTTCATCCATATGTCATAACATTGACAACTCAAGTACATACCATGCAATCTCATTCATTTTGAGAGGCAAATATCACCCCATGCATCGCATACATCATAGCATTGCATATAATTAACTCTTCACCTTTTGCAGGAAAGAGTCATTTGGTAGGAAATCATCATCAACAAATTTCCAACAGACCAAGATTTTCAATAATAAAAGACTAGTCGACCATCTACATAAAAAAATATTTCTTCCAGACTCTTACTGGTTCAGATAAATCTCTCAACGGTTTATTCTGATTCATCTCTAGATTATTTCACTGGTTCAGATAAATCTCTCAATGGTTTATTCTGATTCATCTCCAGATTATTTCGCTGGTTCAGATAAATATCTCAACGGTTTATTCTGATTCGTCTCCAGATTATTTTGCTGGTTCATATAAATCTCTCAACGGTTTATTCTGATTCGTCTCCAGATTATTTCACTAGTTCAGATAAATCTCTCAACGATTTATTCTGATTCGTCTCCAGATTTTCACTGGTTCAGATAAATATCTCAACGGTTTATTCTGATTCGTCTCTAGATTTTTACTGGTTCAGATAAATCTCTCAACGGTTTATTCTGATTCATCTCCAGATTATTTCACTAGTTCAGATAAATCTCTCAACGGTTTATTCTGATTCAACTCCAGATTATTTCGCTAGTTCAGATAAATATCTCAATAGTTTATTCTGATTCGTCTACAGATTTTCAATGGTTCAGATAAATCTCTCAACGGTTTATTCTGATTCATCTCCAGATTATTTCGCTGGTTCAGATAAATCTCCAACGGTTTATTCTAATTCGTCTCCAGATTATTTCACTGGTTCAGATAAATCTCTCAACTGTTTATTCTGATTCGTCTCCAGATTTTCACTGGTACAGATTAATCTTTCAACAGTTTATTCTGATTCGTCTCCAGATTTTCACTAGTTCAGATAAATCTCTCAACGGTTTATTCTGATTCATCTCCAGATTATTTCACTGATAAATCTCTCAACCATTTATTCTGATTCATCTCCAGATTATTTCACTGGTTCAGATAAATCTCTCAACGGTTTATTCTGATTCTTCTCCAGATTTTCACTGGTTCAGATAAATCTCTCAACGGTTTATTCTAATTCATCTCCAGATTTTCACTGGTTCAGATAAATCTCTCAACGGTTTATTCTGATTCGTCTCCAGATTTTCACTGGTTCAGATAAATCTCTCAACAGTTTATTCTGATTTGTCTCCAGATTTTCACTAGTTCAGATAAATCTCTTAACATTTTATTCTGATTCGTCTCCAGATTTTCACTGGTTCAGATAAATCTCTCAACGGTTTATTTTGATTCATTTTCTGTAAAAAAAAGAGAGATTGAGTTAAAACTTTCCATCAATAATCGTCTTTGGATGGCATCTATAAGCCCATCTCTGACAATTCTCCTTTGCTTCTCCAAATGGCAATCTTTAAGCCCATTTACTCATGCAATCGACCAGTGCATCATCAAGCCCAAATTTCTGGGCACTCTAGTGTTCAATCATCTTCTACTTTCAAGCCGCGAACGACAAACGCGTCAATCTCGCTTTTCAAGTTTAAGAAGATTAAACAGGGGCAGCTGTTGTACCCCAAAATTTCCCCTCTCACTTTTTCAAGAATCTCCTCACAAGATTCCTACTGGGCCAAAACTGCACAAGGTTTGATCAGCTCAAGTCGCCATGGATCATATTGGATTTTCAAGCATTAGGTCAAGGAGGAAGCTATTGAAAGAGCAAAGTAGATAAATTTGACCGCTTTTGACAAAATCAAAGAAAATAAGTTTGCTTCGACTGGTGCTTAACTTCAACAGAAGTTGCTCCTCCATTTTAGCTTCGACTGAGTTTGGTTTCCCTTTGGAACATTCTCCTTTGACTCAAAGAGGAAGAGTCTCTGGTAGCCTCCTTCGACTCAAAGAGGAAGGGCCTCTTGTATCCTTTTTCGACTCCAAGAGGAAGAGTCTCTTGTAGCCTTTTTCGACTTAAAGAGAGAAAAGCCCCCTGTTGATGTCCTTCGACTCAGAACTTGATGGATTCCTACTGGCATCCTGCAGCTTTCCTTCGACACATGCATAGCCTCTATACCATGACATGTCTGGATGTTCCAATCGAAGGTTATACCTTGGTGGCCCATCTGAAGAATTGCAAGATGCATATGTGGTCCATTCGAAGGACATTTTGAAAGAAACATTGTTATCTGAAAAGAAGTCTAGTCGAAAGCTAGAGCCAGTTGGTCAAAACAAAGGAGAAGTAGTCCAGATTCTAGTAGTATCAAGTACAAATCTGTTGCACTTGCCACAACGTTCCAAAACTGCTACAAACCAGTCCTGCCACGCTGCCTCATATTTGCACCAAATTGGTATATAAAAATTGTACCTCAAAGGCTACAAGAACAACATACCCAATTTGTTCAAATTTCTTTTGTTTCCCTCCCAAACCTCAGCCAAACTAATCTATAAATAAGAGCCTCCATCACACGTTTTAGGGTCCCCTGATAGTTGGAAAAAAAACTCTGTTTGTGAAGAAATTACCAAATTCTCAAAAAACTCTCAAACACTATTAAAAATTCTCAAATATTCCCAAACACTCAAACTTTAAACAACTCAGATCCCTTCATACATAAGCAAACCTTTCGACTCAATCCCCAACTGCCAGATAGTTAACCACAACTGACTGCCCAAACAAAACAGCAATGAAACTA
The DNA here is from genome assembly GCA_948472305.1 of Vicia faba. Classification (NCBI taxonomy): domain Eukaryota; kingdom Viridiplantae; phylum Streptophyta; class Magnoliopsida; order Fabales; family Fabaceae; genus Vicia; species Vicia faba. The sequence continues at coordinate 291,476 of CATIWC010001071.1, forward strand.
GCTTCCGGAAGGTTCCATCAAAGCTCCATCCATCATCGAAGAAGCCACTTACAAGTCCTACGACTAAGCACTTCAAGAGGTAAGTTTTTCCTCTAAAATAAAAACATTGCTCACTTAAATATCATTTGTGAATGTAAATAAAAGGAAAATGTAGATATCCTATCTAGGAAGTTGATCATGCTTTTGACCCTCACTCCTTGTATACTGAGAATCTCAACCCTGACTAGTTAGACTTTGGATCCTGGTTCTCAATAATCTTGTGCTAACCCCTGATTTGTAGCTTTCGGAAGTTACACTTGTTGGTTTCATTTTCAAGTTTAGACATGTTTCCTGTATCTTTTGACTGGCTAAACATTGGAGCCTTCTCAAAATCTAAACTTGGGAGCTTTGCATTCCTGCAATCAAAGGAGACATCAAAGAGTTTGAAACCAAAGGTGTGCATTCCATGCTGACTCCTAAAGTCTGTCAAAAGAAATAGCAAGAAGGGTGAGTCGAAGGTTACCTGCTAACACTCCTGCAGTCGAAGGAAACAAAAAAGGTAGATTCAAAAAGGGCCATGAAGATTTGAGTCGAAGGGTGCTACTGCCTGGGTCGAAGAGCTCATTTTCCTTTCTTTTATTTTGTTTTTGCCTTTACATTTTCTTGCCTTTCAATATGGTTGTAATAGTGTAGGATATTTATTTCCTGCATTTTTATTGCTTTATACAAATGTTAGTAACTAGGATGTATGATAAGATAAAACAACAAATAGGCCACCCTAATCAAAGGCTAAATGCATGCAAATCAAACACATTATTCACACATGCACCTCTAGGATAATCTCACTTGTTATCTCGAAAACAGTCATGTCCCTCGAATATGGGGCGGTTTAGCAATGACCCTTCAATAAAAGATCGTAGTCCCTCGATGACCCTCGATGTGGCCTTTAATAAAACGATCTCGTCCCTTACGAAAATTGCTAAAGCGTCTCATAAGTTGCTTTCGATGACTGTAAAATTGACCCGCGCCTGTCCCTTCACATCCAACTATGGGGATTCTTACCAAATCAATGGTAAGATAGCAACGTCTAAAGGAGAAAGAAAAGAACATTTAAAACTTTCGAGTGGGTAGATTAGCTCCTAGTTACTCGCTTGCTCACGACAAAAACATTCTTGCACCTACACTTTCATCTCAAAACACTTTCAAAAGATAAAATGTTATGTATACGTTCTTATAGAGACGAGAACCATTGCAAAACATCTTTTCAAAACATTTTCCGAAACACAATCCACAAACACATCTTTGAACCACTTTTCGAAATAAAAACTTTGTACGCGTTCTTATAGAAACGAGAACCATTACAAAGAGATTTTCCAAAAATACTTTCAAAGCCCACACCACAAGCACATTGTCAAAATAAAAGCAAGTGATCTAAACGAGTAACTAAGAGCCCATGGAAAACCATGGATGAAAAGGGTGCTAATACCTTCCCTTTTCATAATCTACCCCCCGAACCCGAGAAATAATCTCGAAAGGTCTTTCCTGTGCTTTTTTACCTTTTCTTTTGGATAAAAGAAAAATCGGTGGCGACTCTTGCTATCCGCACAAATGCGATCAAAATGCAAAACATCAAGTCAATTCTCCCACCGTATCACACTTTCGAACTAACCCAGGCTTCAATTAGGACTTTGAAAGGTTGTATCGTGGTCTAGGTTCACGGTTTAAGAAACAAAGGATAAGGCTCAAAGTGTAATTGTACCTGCCCGTTCTTCGTGATGTTCTTCAGTCCTAAACTCAATTAATTATGCGTTTGAACTCCAATTGAGTCTGGAATGGCGTTTTGGTGATGGTTCAGACAAGTTATGTTTGTTGGAAGGCAATAATTTTTTGCAACATTTTTCATGTTGTCAAGGATTTGTAGTGACCTCTTTTTGATTTATTATCCCTGATTTTGCCTGACTGTTCTTGTTTTTGAGATTACAGTCAGTGGGACGCCCCCGTTTTTCTTAAGTCTCCTTCATAGGTTTTGACTTAGTGGGCTTTTATTTTGAGAGATAATGACTTCCTATTTGATAGGGAACCATCACCATATTTTTGGTTCAGAAGGAACGTTTTTGATGTCATTTATTGTGTAGGAAGTGAAATTTTGCGACTGAACGCGCGTTTTTATTAACTGAGAGACTACCTTGCCCTAGGTTTTGATTAAAGGTTTCAATTTGTGTAAAAAAGAAAAATTCTACTTCTTTGGCTCGAAGGGGTTGACTAGGAATTATCCTCCTTATAACTATAATGTTTAGGAATTGAAAGAACGCCTGTACATCATCAGCAAGGTCTGTCCAAAAGCATACTGTATGAGATTATGGCATTGTTTTCGTTATCCTCCATCTAAAGGCTTGTAACTTTTAGCAAGAGTTGAATGTCATAAAGAGAGTAAAAAGCATATTTTAAATATAATGAAAACGATTGGATCAATTCAAGACAAACATATGCAATGCATTGAAAGTAACCAAAGTTTGACATATAGATAAGTGTTTAAGAAAACAAAGAAATTACAACTGAAAATCCAAATATGCATAAAGTTTCCTCGCCCAAATCATCACTTCACATGGATGCTCTTAAGGGGTGATAGAAAAGCTCCAGTTGACTGTCTTGTGTGAACTCCAATACTCCTCCATCGATCAGGTTTTGAATCTTGTACTTCAGCGCCCAATAATCGTTTGTATCATGCCCAAGACTGTCATAATGATATGCACGCCTGGCATCAGGATTGTAGTTAGGAGAATAAGTTTTGGGGTTTGGATGAGGTCCTATCGGTGTAATCAGATTCATCCTTAACATGTGTTACAATGCTTGAGATCGTGGCATGTTGATGTTAGTAAACTGTCTCTCGGGCTTGTTTTGCCTTTGCTGATTTTCTCGTTGATGTTGACGAGGTCATTGTTGGGCCCGTGACGTAACAACAATTTGGAAAGGTATGTTCTCCCTCGAACCGGCTTATTGTCTCATGGGGGGATGAGTAATGACTTGATCCCCAATCTTGACCATTTGTTTCATATGGTTGCAACCGTCTTGATGAAGCTTGTTGACGAGGGTCCTTAGCTCTTCTTGTCCCTGAGCCATGTTTTGGATAAGATCCATCTGACCTACTAGTTGTCCCATCATTTGGACCTTCATTATGGCTATCTCAGTTTGTAGCCGTTCCAACTGGTTATCCTTGTCTTCCTAAGGATTCCCCATGATCATGCCCCTAGTGAGGAATGTTTTCACTTCTTCTTGCCCCTTGGATAGGTTAAAGAACATTTCTTGAAGTTGAGCATTTTGAGTCTGAATGCCCTTGATGGTCTGTTCTAGAGCCATCTCTACTGAAATAAACAGTAAGCATATGAGAGACCTGTATGGAAAAGCCTGTCATGATATGATGCATGATATGTGGATGCAATGTTTTCAAGGATCTTGTGGGATAAACACAAGAAGATGTTAGAAGTTTAATTTTTATCACAACTTTGATTGGAGAACTTCGTATCATTAGATGTCCTTCCACGAGAATAAGGCTCACCATGTCAAGTGGGTCATAGCCCTTGACTCAAGTTACCGTGCTTTGGTCTTGACGGTGTTTGTTTAGAGAATGAATCATCTTGCCCCTTGATAGGTGTCTGGTTCAACATGAACCTGCATCAAAGGCCCTTGAGATCATTGAAATGGTTATTGAAAATGCTATGGTATGATGTCATGATGTTATGTACAAGTATGCAAAGCAAGCAAGTTGTTATGTACAAATAGTCATATACACACAAAGCAGATAAGTCCTTAGGTTTAGGCTTGCATGGAGTTTGTAGGTAAGTACCCTCTTGAAGCTTAGTTGGCTCAACTTTTCCTAGTAATAGTAACTGGGTTCTATGGGATCTCAATATCACTGATCTTTCTTCATCGGGCATTGTTTTAGCGCAAGCCTCTTTAATGGCGACCGAAATATCCAGAAAGTCTGATCTCAATGAGCGTAGCATCGAGTATCAACCAACTTCTAAGGTCAGTTAGTGCTTCATGACACCACACAGCAGCCCCGTATTCTCCTTGACTACTCAAGGGCTACCGGTACCAACAAATGTGTCATACTAATGTAGCCATTTCTTCAACCGTGTCGGTCTATGCCATACAGTTTCCATAATCTATTAATACTTACCTAAAAGGTGCCCCCAGATCCGGGTAGAGGATCAAAACAAGCCCAAACAAGGAACTATAATGTAAAGCAAGCAAATTAAACAAGGAAAGCAAGTATAGGTGATCTAGCCCTAAGGTAACCCTACTTTTAAGTATATTCCCCAGCAGAGTCGCCAGTTCTATAACACAATGGGAGAACTGACTTGGATGTTTTGCATTTGATTGCAATTGTTGCGGATAGCAAGAGTCGCCACCGACTTTTCTTTTATCTAATAATGAAAGGGTGAAAATAAAAATAAATACCTTTCAAGATTATATCTTGAGTTCGGGGGGTAGGTTATGAAAATGGAAGGTATTAGAACCCTTTCCTTCCGTAGTTATCTACGAGCTCTTAGTTTCTTGCTAGATCACTTGCTTTTGTTTGAAAATGTGCTTGTGGTGTGGGTTTTGAATGTATTTTGAAAATTTCGTTGTAATGGTTCTCGTTTCTATAAGAACACATACAAAGTGTTGGTTTTGAAAATAGTTCAAAGTGGTGTTTGTGGAATGTGTTTTTGAAAGTGATTTTGAAAAGTGTCTTTGTAATGGTTCTCGTTTCTATAAGAACACATACAAAGTGTTTTGTATTTTGAAAATGTTTCAAAATGAGAGTGTTGGTGTATAAAATGTTTTTTTTGTGAGCAAGCGAGCAACTATGAGCGACCTACCTACTCAAAAGGTTTTAATGCTATTTTTCTCCTCCTTTAGATGTTGTTATCTTACCATTGATTTGGTAAGAAGCCCCATCGTTGGATGTGAAGGGACGGGCGTGGGACGTTTGTATAGTCATAGAAGGAAACCTATGGTACATTTTAGCAATGTCGTTTAGGGACTAGATCATTTACCGAAGGCAACATTAAGGGTCATCGAGGGACTAGGATCTTTTGTCGAGGGTCTTTGATAAAATGCCCATATGCGAGGGACATGACTATTTCTCCGAGGCATCATGTGAGATTACCCTAAGGGTGCATGTGTGAATGTTGTGTTTGATTTGCATGCATTTAGTCTTTGATTTTAGGTTGTCTACTTGTTGATTTTTATCTTGCCATACATCCTAATTACTAACATTTGTACAAAAGTAATAAAAATATAGAAATTAAATCCTACACTATTACAACCATATTGAATTGCAAGGAAATATAAAGACGAAATAAAATAAAGAAAGGAAAAAGGGATTCTTTGATTCAAACAGAAGAACTCTTCGATTCTTCTTCTCTGACTCTTTTCGATTTGGCCCGGAAGTGGTGAAGATGTGACTTTTGATTGGGCCTGGAAGCTAGTGTGGTACGCCTTTCGACTGGGGCCTGGGAGGCAGCATGGTGTGCCTTTCGACTGGGGCCTGGGAGTCAGCATTGCGTGCCTTTCGACTGGGGCCTGGGAGTCAGTATGGCCATTCTTCTGGATGCCTCTTTCGTTCAGCATGGAATGCCCTCTTCACCTTAAGTCCTTTGCTGCATCCTTCAATTGGGCCTGGAGTAAGTGAGGAATCCCAAGGCTTCATTTCATACTCCTGTCTTCTGTTTCTTTCGTTTGAGTTTTTGAATAGAAACATGGCCTAAGGCCATGCTAGCATCACCTTGGGGCCAAGTTAGTTCTTAAAGCATGTTTAAAAAACAAAGAGCAAAGCTAAAAGGGTTAACTATAAAAACAAATTAAAAGGGTAGAAACGAAAAGAACAAAAATGTTATGTACATGTTTTGAAACGAAAGGGGAGATTATTCACATATTATGCCTGGAATGAAAGATTCAAGGGTAAGAGTGGCTTACCTTGTTTCAAGCTGGAACGTGTGATGGACCTTGAGTGGTTTCCCTGAGTGCTTCTGGAATCGAAGGGAGGAAACAGGGGTTATGCCTTCAGCACTAAATTCGAAGGAGCAGGACAAGTGTGATGTTCTTTCTACTGGATTCGAAGGGTAACAATGTGTGGGAATGTTTCAGATTCGAAGGAGACAAGTGTTTAGATTCTGGGTTTTTGTTTGAAAAATATGTTTAAGTGTTTGAGAGTGTTGGAGAGTGTTTGATGATTTTTGAAGATTCATTCCTCTAGCCAAAAAGTCCCTCCTCTAGCTTGCAAATGCTTCTCTATTTATAGAGAAAAGGTTGAAGGTGTTTGAAGTAACCAGGTTTGTAAGATAAGAAACCATGGTTTGGTTGAAAATGAAAGAAGTCTTGTCCTTTTTCATTGATCCCCAGTTTCCAGTACAAGTGAGGACCTGCTGGCAGGGGATTAGACTTGTGCTTCTAGCACTACTTTTCGTTCAGACTTGAATTAGGTTGGAAGCTGATTTTATGATAAAAGTACTTTTTATGAAAAAAGGGTACATAGCCTTTTGCTATTTTAACCAAGAATGGTATTATCCAATATAAAAAACTTCAAACCTTTGTACAAGCCTATGATCATATAAAGATTTGGAAGCAACATAGCCTGGCAAGTAGGGTAAGGCTATGAGATTTGCTCAAAGTTATTTAAACAAACTTGCTTCGAAGGGCCCAGTGTTGGGTTCGAAAGATGTTGATTCGAAGGGAATCAAAGTTCCAATTGAAACCTTGTGTGAAGGTGGTTTTTGTCCATTCAAAGGCTTGCCTTCCTGAGGTCACATGGCCAAACAAAAGGGTGCATGCAGGAAGTCCTTGCTGTGGGGCGCTAGCATAAAGGGGAAATCCTGCCTTGAGAGTTTGGCCAACATGCAAACCCAAAGGCTTCTAAGTCGAAGGGGGATTGCAGGAGGCCTTTGCTTTATGACTTCAAATAAAACATGTAAGAGGCCTTTGCTCAAACAAAAGTTTGTCTGCCAAAGGTCCATATGGCCAAACGAACTTGCATTTAAAGGAAACCACAAGCCCAAACGAAAAATGTAAGCCCAAGCTTGTCCTGAAGAAAGTCACACGCCCAAACGAAGAAAGCATGTAGGAAGTAAATGGCACAAACAAAGATTTCAACAAGGGGCCACATGCCCAAACGAAAGAGGCATGCTAGGCTTTCAAAGATGCCCAGACGAAAGAGACATGTAGGAAGAAAATTGAGCAATTGAAGGATGCCAAAAGGAGGATTTTTGCCTTGGAATCGAAGGAGGCTACAAGAGGCTTTGTGCCTTGTGCATGCTAGCATGGGGGAGCCTTTTGCATATAAGAAAGAAGTTATGGCTCAAACAAAGGCTTGTACACAGCTAGTCATCAACTTGTGAATCAAAGATAGTATGGGGGAATATTTGTCCAGTCAACACAGGCATGCACGAATCAAACATCCAATCGAAGCAGGCACATAGGCAGCCATTGCATTGTGAACCCTGTGAGGCCAAAGATGCAATCGAAGGTGGCATGCAGGAAGCTCCTGCCTTGTGAATCTAAGCCAGCGTGCTAGAGGATAACGCCCAGTCAAAGGATTCAAGCCAAGCTTGCATCGAAAGAGGCCAAAAGGCAAATCGAAGGAGCTGAATCGAAAAGACTTATTTTTCTCCAATTTTGTCAAAAGATTATTTTTATCTGTTTTCCCCCTTTTTTAACAGTTTCCTTTTTAACTTGATACTGGAAGATCCAATTGTACTTGTGCAATATTGAATCTTGAGAATCCTTGTGAAAAATGGCTTGAGAAATGAGAGGGAAAATTTTGGGGTACAATAGCGGCGAACTTTGTAATGTTTCTCATATCGTTGAGAACGTATACAAAGTGTTTTGTCTTTGAAAATATTTTTGAGATGAGTTTGCGTATGTGTGAAAGATTGTTTTGTTTGTTTTTATGAGGAAACAACTACGAGCTTCCTACCTACTCGAATGGTCCTTGCTCTTTTCCTCTTTTCCTTTAGACAGTGTTATCCTACCATTAGTCAGTATGTAGCCCTATTATTGGATGTTTTGAAGGACATGCATGGGTCATTGTACAATCATAAAGGCAACTCGTAGGGCACTTTAGAAATTTTATCATAAGGGACTAGACCGTATACCAAAGGCAGCATCGAAGGGTCATCGAGGGACTACAATCTTTTTAACCGAGGGTCTTTGCTAAAGTGTCTCACGTTCGAGGGACATGACTATTTTTCCGAAAGCAACAAGTGAGGGAATCCTAGAGGTGTGCATGTGTGAATGTGTTGTGTTTCATTTATTTGTCTTGAATGTTAGGTTTTCTAGCGTTTGTTTTTAATTCTTTCCATGCAAGCCTATTAGCATACATCTAGCAGTTAATATAGGTACAGAAAATAAAAATGCAGAAATTTGAATCTACACTATTACAATGCTTCGGGATGGGGGGAATTACAAACCAAAAAAAGGGGCAAAGACAAAGTAAAAAGGTCCTAGTTAAAGTCTATTACATCCCATTTACAATTACATAATTGTGAAAATAATGCGAATAAAAATAGATAAGCACGCGACGAAGAAAAGAGAAAGATGTAAAGAGAACCTAAAAAATCTTAAGTGGTAAAAAGAAAATGTTTTTGTTATTTTTTTGTTTTAGGAAAATATTTAAATTAAATTTATGGAAACCTAATTCTAATTAATTAATTAATAAAAGAAAGAAAATTATTAAAAATAATTAATTGAAATTAATTTAATTAATGAAAATCTAAGTCTAGTTATTTTTTGTGATTTTTTTATTTTTTTATTTTATGATTTTTTTATGAAATTAGTTAAAAAAGAAAGTGAATTAAACAAAACAAACTAGAAAATAGAATGGGCCTCGCTGCAAAGAGTAAACAGGGGGTGAGAATTCTAAATTCTTAGGCCCAAAGAAATGAGAAGGCCCAGGCGCTGACTTACTTATAAAACAAAAGTTAGAGGAAAAAGGAAAAAATAACAAAACTTACTCCCTGCCTGGATCGAACCCATGACCTGGCAGGGGTAAGCATTAAGTGAACGTGTGTTGCCACTGAGGTGGCGTGTTCATCCTTTAGTAGAAAAATAACAAAGCATTATATCACAAAACTCATTTCAAAATTATTTAAATAACAAAGCGCGCGCCCGGTGGGTCCCCGGTTGTTTAAACGGACAAATAAAAGAGTTGGGTTTTGACACGCAAGCTCCTACTGGGGTCAACTAAAGTCATAGACGCTAAAGTCAAACTCCGTCATCTTCTTCGATCAAACAAAATCCAAAACCTATAAAAACAGTTAGATTCATGACTAACAAAAGGCCTATCCTATGTAAAAATATGTCTTGAGTTCGAATTCGGGCTTAAAATAAGCAACCAGTTCCTGTATCATATGATTCACACACGAATTCAGATCATGCCCTAACCATGGAACGATCTCATCCCTGCGTCCAAACTTGCATGTAACACGTTAGTTCTCATCCAAATATCATCAGTAACATGAATACATGCGTAACATGGATTTAAACTATAGGATTTAAAGATTTTAAGAGCAAGAGATTTTACCAAACGGGTGAGTTTGTATGAAGGGCTTCTCGGACGTGTGAGGCTTGAATCTAGGCTCTGGAGGGGTCCTGGGATGCTCAAGAACACGATTGCGTGACTGGATTTGATGGAGGAAGGTTGGAAGATCTACTTTCGAAGTTTGCAACTTTAAGATTTTTTTAATGAAATTTGGTACAACTTCTCTAGGCAGTGTATGCCTATGCCTTTGCTCAATTTGTACTTCATGAATTCCTTCAAAATTCCCCAACTTGTGCAACTCATAACTTGCTCAATTTTCATCTTTTGAAGATGATCTGGGACTTTTTGGAAACCTAGGATGTCCTATACAATCTCTATGTTGATCATTTTGGCTTTTGAAGAAATTATCTTGATGTAAGTTGCCTTGGAAAAATGTATCTTTTGTTGACTTTTTAAAATGACCTATAGTGTATGAGATCATCTCTTCCAAATGAAGCATTTTTTGACTTGAGAATAAAAGCAAAGTTGTAGATAATTGAATTTTCTTCAAAATGGGCTTTGGTTGGGAAAAAGTTGATGAAGCATGTGAACGTTATGCCTAGTCAAATTTCAGTTGACTTCTCCTAAGGAAACCCTAATTTGGCAATTTTTGAATTTTGATGATTTGAGGCCTTTCCTTGAAGAATCATGATCAAACCTTGATAAAATGATGAATATCACCAAAAATATTGAATTTTGACTGTATGTTGAATACAATTGACTTTTTGACCAATACAATTGATTTTCAATCATCTGAGCCATTGACTGAGCAAACTTGTGACGTAGGGCTTGACACTTGACATGAACCTTGTTGAGGACCTATAAAGAACAATGGAAGCCACTTGAGACTCTTTTAAACCAAATTTCCTTGAGAAATTCCAAACCCTAGTTGTAGGCTTTTGGCTTAGGAGGAGCATCTTGACTAGTCAACCCTTGAGTGTCCTGAGTGTCTGAGAAGCCTTGGAAGAATGCCTTGAAGAAAAATGTGAGGGAACATTTTGGGGTACAACACAAGGCTTCGAGAGTTGGGGTACAAATAAATAAACCGGGGGGAAAAGTAAACCCTAATTAAACTATTACAAACCATTAGCAAATACATAATGATAAAGAATAATGAAACACGCGACAATTTAAAATGTGAAGCGATAAAATAAAGAGAAACGGGGAAATAAATTGTTTCGTGATTTTTTGATGAAAAAAAGTTCGATGATTTACCTAAAACCTAATTGATTTTAATTAATTAAAATAATTTAGTTAATTAACTTAATCAAAAACCTAATATCTAAGTTGATTTTAATTTAATTAAGAAAACTTAAAAAATCAAATTCGGTTTGATTAAAAACCTAAAATTAAATTAGGGTTTGTTAAGAAAAATATTTTGAAAAAGAAGGTTTTGTAAAAGATGTTAGGTTTTATGAAAAAGGAAGAAAAGGTGTTAAAAATAACCGATGGTAGGGGTGGGTGTTGAACCTACGCCCTCAAGCATTCTCCATGCATAGCTTACCACCAGGCCAATCCGTTATTGGTGTCAAGATCTAGCCTCAACACGTTTTGTACTCTATCATGGAAAATATGAAAATATGAGAATTTTGGCAAAACCGGGGATCAAACCTGTGACCTGGGAGACCAATGCCTTAGCGTGCGCGTTTCTGCCACTGGGGTGTCTATACATCCATTCCCTTATAGAAATCCATAAATATATATTTTAAGCCTGAATGTATTGACTGGAGAGGCACCGGAGCCCTAGCTCCGGTTGTCTTCTCCGATGACCTTCATTTGTTCAACCTGCAAAATAATCAAGATTAATAATAAAAAACATCCTACCCCCCTAATTCGAGGGCTGCGAGTTTAATGGGATGATTTTTATGGGCTAAAACTTAATGATTTGACTGCTATAGTGAAGAAAACATAGAATTGGTGTAACCATGGGGTTTCATGGTTTCGACTGCATGAGAATTCCACGATGATGCAGACCTACATAGTTGATCCTCATAAACACATATCAATCATTAGTAAATGTTAGAATGCAGTAAAACGAAAAATACGAAATTCAAACAAGAATGTAATCATGATGCATGTACAAGTGCTTTCTGGCCATTTGGATCATGTAAAACGATCCAATCTTACCTTGGGAGTGAATGGAGTTAATTGGGATGGCAAGTTTGTGGTGAAAGGGTTGGTAACAAGGGTTTGAAAATTCCTAGGGTTCTTCAAAAAGTTTGATCTTATAACAAGTTTGAGGCAAGGGTTTTTTGTGGCTTGTATGAGAATGAATGAGAGAATATATAGGGAAAGATTAGGTCAAGATTTGTGGACTTGGACTTTATGTAAAAGGGCTTTGTATTTTATTTTATTTATTTTACATTATTAATGAATAAATCAAAAATAGTAAAGCTAATTAAAATAAAAATAGGTCAAGGGATGTATGAATGAGTTCTGAGGTGTATAAGGAGTATATGACATGTTTGGACCCTGAAACCATGGCCCAATAGCCCAAAATAACAAGCTTGCTCACTTTGAACTTCATGCATTTGTTCAAAATTTCCCAACTTGCACTGATCATAACTCTCTCAATTTTAATCTTTTGAAGATGATCTGTGACTTTTTAGAAAGCTCAAGATGTCCTCTACAACCTCTATTTTGATCATTTTTGCTTTTGAAGATTTATCTTGATGTAAGTTTCCTTGACAAAAAGTGTCTTTTTGTTGACTTTTAAAATGACCTATAATGTACTTGCTTATATCTCTCAAAGGATTCATTTTTTGGATTTGAGCTTAGATAGACAAATTTGTAGAGAATTGAATTTCCTTCAAAATGAGTTTTGGTTGATCAAAATATGATGAAGCATGTAAAAGTTATGCTTGATCAAAGTTCAGTTGATTTCTCCTTAAGAAAACCCTAATTTAGTAACTTTTGACTTTTGATGATTTGAGGGCTTTGCTTGAGGAATCATGATCAACCATTGATAAAATGATGAATATGACTTCAAAATGTTGATGTTGACCAAAATCTTGAAGTTTGACTGTATGTTGACCATAGTTGACTTTTTACCCAATATAGTTGATTTTCAGTCATCTGAGCCATTGACTGAGCAAACTTGTGATGCAAGGCTTGAAATTTGGGATGAATATTCTTGGAGACATATAAAGAACCATGAAAACCACTTGATACCTTTGAAACCCAATCTCCTTGTTAAAAGTACAAAACCCTAATTGTGGACCCATTGCTTAAGATGAGAATTATTTTGATCAATTCTTAGGCAACCTAGAGCAAATGAGGACCTTAGGAGAATGTCTTGAAGAAAAATGGGAGGGAAAATTTTGGGGTACAAAAACTGCTCCTGTTCAATCTTCTTAAACCTAATGAGTTAGATTGGCACGTCTGCCATTCGTGACTTGAAGGTAGAAGATGATTTAACACTTAAGTGCCCAGAAATTTGCACTCGCATGTGTAGGTGGTAATGTTGTTAGTTGATAATATTGCTTGAATGGGCTTAAAAATGCCATTCAGAAAGGTGAAGGAGAGTTGTCAAAGATGAGCTTATAGATTCCACCCCAAGTAAATGTTGATAGAAGTATCATAATGAGTCTACGCATGATTGTATCTGAAGAATGCTTTCCAGAATGAACCTCTAGGGAAGGTGTTTGAGTAGCTGCTTGTCAGATTTAGTCTCTGAAGGAAGTGTTTATTCTATAGATAGTCTCCCCATCATGTTTCGGAAATTCATACCACTTGGTGATAAAGATAGTCACCCCACCTTCTTTCGAAAATTGATCTTCACATGGTCATAAAGATAGAAAGATAGTTTCCCCGTCCTGTTTTGGGAGTTAATCTTTGCTCGGTCGTATAGATAGTTTCCCCATCCTATTTCTGGAGTTAATATTCAACCTATTCATTTATATAGTCACCCCGTCCTGTTTCAAGAATTGATCTACAATTTGCTTTGACAAATAGTTGCCCTGTCTTGCTTCAGGAATTAATCTGTGTCTGGTCATCCAGATAGTTGCTCCGTCTTGTTTTGGGAATTAACCCGTGACCTGCTTTTTGTTAGCCGTAGAGATAGTTTCCTCGTCTTGTTTCGGGAATTAATTTGTGACCTAGTCACATAGATAGTTGCCCTGTCTTGTTTTAGGAATTAATCTTGGACCTGTTTGAGAATTATCGATGATATTCGTCTGTTTGTAGATTTTACCTGAAAAGATAAAGAGTTAGTTGTATGCAATGTCATGATGTATGAAATGCATTGGTTAATGATGTTCTCAAAGTAAATGAGAGTGTTCCATATGAGTTTTGTATGCATGTGCTATGACATGTATGAATGTGAGATGTCGTTGAAGTGAATTGGTAGCTCCGTATAACATTTCTGACTGGGGAAAATAAATCCACGACTGTTGTTGGGGATGAAGAATATGTGTAACCTTCAACCTCTATTTAGAATGTTTCCGCTGGGGATTCCTGTTTTCTGTTTGAGGGAACACCACTGGGGAATGTGATTTCTGCTTGGGGAGAAAAGTTCAAGAACATTGGTCGTTCACCGCTCTACTGGGGAATTTAATTCTTATATACCCCGACTGGGGATAAAAGAGATGGATAACCTTTTGAGGTGCTGCGTGAACGAGTTTTCGATATGGACGCCGACTCGTCTGGGGAGGATAAGATAAACTACTATCTGGTCTGATTTTAGATTCCGTAGCAACTCTCTAGGGTGGCAATCTGGACTATCCCTTGCTGGAGAGAGAAATTTTGTCGGTGATTTAAAGTAGTCAAAATGATAGACTCAAGCTGGGGAGACTGTATCATGTTGGGGAAATAAACCCTGTTGGGGAAATAAACCCTGATGGAAGAATATATTCTGCTGAGGAAATGAGCCCTGCTGGAGAAGAGAATTATGTAGGGGATTTTACAGTGTTGGAGAAATAAACCCTGTTGGGGAAGAGAATTTTTGTGAACTGTGCTGGTGATGTAATCTCTGACGAAGATTGGGACTCCGTAGGTTGGCGAAATTTCCAGGGAAAAGATTGTGTTCCTTAGGGTGTTTCAGACTTGCGGGGAACATATCTTTGTTGAAGATGAGCTTGTGAAGATGACTCTGCGGGGGATAATCTTATGGGAACTTCTCTGTGGGGATTTGTGGATGAATTGAATGTTATCCCAACTCCTAGAGTCTTGAGTAAATGCTTATTCTTTTCTTTATGTATATATTTGTTAGCAGTAATCGTATTCATATGCATATGTTCATTCAATTTAGTCATTGGACGTTTTTGCAAACAAAACAGAAAAAGTAAAACAAAACTTGAATTTTTAAATTGTAATAATATTGATAGTTTGCCTATAAATAGGCGATTGTTGTACAACGAGACAAAAGTCCTAGTAAGAGGAAATCATCGTGAAATGAAAAGAGTACAAAATGAAAACAAAATATATAGCTATGTGTAAATGATCTCGTTAGGTTTCAACTCCGCTATTGCCCCTATTTCTTCAAGCATCTCATCCCTTACTGTGGGAAGAAGTTGATTGAATTGATCGACACCATTTGAACTAAAAGTTGGCTGTAAGTGATCCAACGGGACATAATCGTACGCTTTAATCCCTAACTTTTGCCTGGATCACCCTTTTGGGTTTTCAGTCCACCGGGATACCCTTTTTTTCCGAAGTCGCCTTTTTAGGTTTTCAACTTGTCGGGTGTACAATATTTTTATATATATCCCTGATTTTTGCCTGAACCCTTTTGGTTCGTTGGGATGCCCTTATTTTTTCCTAGGCCAGTCAACCTAGCGGGTTATTTTTTATGCGTAGTATATTTTAACTATGTCCGTGTTCACAGGGTGTGGGAGGTCTCCACCGTCCATGGTGGTGAGTATCATAGCGCCACTTGAAAATATTTTCTTGATCACGAATGGCCGTTCGTAAGTAGGAGTCCATTTTCCCTTGGGATCACCTTCTGACAGGATAATACGCTTTATTACCAAGTCATTATCCTGATATACCTGATGCTTGATTTTCTTATTGAACATTTTGATCATACGCTTCTGATACATCTGACCTAACAAACAACCGCAAGTCTCTTCTCGTCAATCAAATTTAACTGGTCCAACCTAGTCTGAATCCATTCATCTTCATCTAAATCTTCCTCCTTCATAATTCTCAGAGAAGGAATCTGAACATCGACAGGTAGGACAACCTCCATACCATAAACCAGAGTGAACGGAGTTTACCCAGTTGATGTTTGTGCCGAAGTGCGATAGCCATGAAGAGCGAATGGTAACATCTCGTGCCAATCTTTATATGTTAACATCATCTTCTATATAATCTTCTTAATGTTCTTATTGGCAGCTTCCACTGCACCATTCATCTACGGTTGATACGAAGAAGAATTGTGGTGCTTGATCTTGAATTGAATGCAGAGTTCCGTGGTCATAGTGTTGTTAAGATTGGTACCATTGTCTGTGATAATCCTTTTGGGGATACCATACCGACATATAAAGTTATGCTTAATGAACCGGGCGACAACATTCTTAGTAACTGAGGCAAACTAGGCTGCTTCAACCCACTTTGTGAAGTAATCAATGACAATGAGGATGAACCGATTTCCGTTAGAGGAATTAGGCTTCATCTATCCAATCATATCAATGCCCCACATTGCAAACGACCAAGGAGCAGCCAAAACATTCAGAGGTACTAGCTGAACATGTACTTTATGAATGTAGATTTGACATTTGTGACAAGTTCTTGAGTGGCGATGACAGTCAGTTTCCATAGTCGACCAATAGTAACCCGCTCTCAGAATCTTCTTAGCCATAGTATGCCTGTTGGAGTGAGTACCAAATATACCTTCGTGCATATCTTCCATAATCTTCTCCACTTCCTTCTTGTCCACACAACGAAGCAGAGTTAAATCATGATTGCGTTTGTACAGAATTTCATTACTCAGGAAAAACTTAGCAGAGAACCTCCATAGGAATTTCTTGTCATTGATAGATTCTCCTTTAGGTTACTCTTGATCCTCAAGGTATCTTTTCACTTCATGAAACCAAGGATTCTCTTCTACTCCGTCAGTGTCAACTTCAAAGAAATATGTCGATTCGTCTAGCCTGTCAATGGTAATTCTGGGAGCCTGGTTGTCCCATCTGACTTTAAACATAGACGACATGGTTGCTAATGCATCTTCCAACTGATTCTCTTCTCATGGGATGTGCTCAAAAGTGATATCCTCGAAATATAGGATTAAGGTCAGCATATTATCTTTATAAGGAATACGATTCGGGTACTTAGTATCCCATTCTCCCTTGATCTGACTGATTACCAGGGTTGATTCCCCATATACATCCAAGTACTTAATTCTCAGGTCAATAGCAGCTTTGCTACCCATGATGCACGCTTCGTATTCAGCCATATTATTGGTACAATCAAATCTTAATATGGCGGTGAAGGGTGTATGGAAACCCTGAGGAGAGACAATTACAACACCAATTATGTTACCAAGTGTGTTAGAAGCTTCGTCGAAAATCATAGTACATCGAGATCCTGGCTCAGGTCCTTCATACTGTCTAGGTTCTTCATAATCTGTAACTAGCATAATGTTCTCGTCTTGGAATTCTAAGTTCATAGATTGTTAGTCATCTACAACTTTATGAGCCAAATGATCTTCCAATACACTTCCTTTGATTGCTTTTTGAGTGGTGTATTGAATGTCATATTCTGTCAAGACCATTTTCCATATGGTTATCCTTCCGAAGAGGGCAGGATTCTCGACGATGTATTTGATGGCATCCATTTTAGAAATAAATAGAGTAGTATGAGTCAACATATACTGTCTTAGTCAGCGAGCAGCCCATGCCAAAGCACAACAAGTTTTCTCGAGCAATGAGTATCTTGTTTAACAGTTGGTAAACTTTTTTCTAAGGTAGTATATTGCATGCTCTTTTTGACCAGACTGGTCATGCTGGCCCAGTACACACCCATTGAATTCTCTAGCCCTGTTAGATACATGATTAGAGGTCTTCCTTCAACTGGTGGCATAAAAAATGGAGTTTCTTGTAGGTACTCCTTAATTTTGTCATAAGCTGTATGACAATCACCGTTCCATTTTACTACCTGATCTTTCTTCAACAGCTTGAAGATCGGCTCATGGGAAATAAATCTGGAAATATAGTTTAATCGTCCCAGGAAATCTCTGGCTTCCTTCTTGGTACGAGGATATGGCATTTCTAGAATAGTTTTGACTTTAGAGGGATCAACCTCAATACCTTTAATACTGACAACAAAACCCAGGAGCTTACCAGATCTCATCCCAAAGGTGCATTTGTTTGGATTCAACCTCAGCTTGTACTTCTTCAATCTCTCGAACAACTTGTGTATATGGTCAAGATGCTCTTCTTCATTCTGGGATCTGGATATCATTTCATCAACATAGACCTCTATCTCGTGATGAATCATGTCGTGGAACAAGGCTACCATAACACGCTGATATGTTGTGTCGGGTGTTCTTCAATCCAAAAGGCATAACCTTGTAGTAGAAATTGCCCCACTGTGTGACGAAGGTTGTTTTCTCCATGTCTTCAAGTTCCATCTTGATCTGATTATACCCTGAGAAACCATCCATGAAGGAGAATACTGTATGTTGAGCGGTGTTATCGACCAAAACATCTATATGTGGAAGCAGAAAGTCATCCTTGGGCCTCTCCCTATTCAGATCCCTGTAGTCTACACATATGTTCACTTTTCCGTCTTTCTTTTGTACCAGAACCACATTTTCAACCCATTGAAAATAGAATGTAATAGCCAAGAAACCTGCATTGAATCTGTTCATAACTTCGGCCTTGATCTTCTTTGATATCTCGGGACGCATGCGGAAAACCTTCTATTTTATCGGAGAACAACCCTCTTTCATCGATAGATGGTGAACCATAGTATCCATATCGAGCTCTGGCATGTCTTCGTATGTCCAAACGAAGATCTCAACATATTCGTGCAACATCTGAATCAATATTTACTTGACACTGTCCTCTAAGTTGGCGTCTATCTTGACTTCTTTTCTATCTGTTTCAGAACCCAAGTTTACAACTTAAACTGGCTCTTCATGCCGTTGGATAGCATTTTCTTCTTTTACTAATAGTATGGCAAGTTCTCCAGGTATTTTACAATCTTCCTCACCTCCGTCCTCGACTTGGTAGATCGGATTTTCAAAGTCATAAGAGGCAATAACAGAATCGTTATTAACGGGATCCAGAGTAGATGTGGATCTGCAATGTATTATATGGGTGTGTGTAAGAACACATAGCTATTTGAAAATGATAAAACTAAAAAGAAATACAGAGAGAACAAAATTTGAATGCAAAACGTCGAATGCTTTATTAAATGAAAATATGTTTATGAAATGACAACCCTTAACAAACGAACCGTTGTGCCCCGAGTAAGGCACAAAGCTTAAAGTCATTGTTTAAATATTACAAAGCTAAAACTTGAAAGCAATAAAAACAGAAATGTAGCTATTACTCCTGATGAAAGGAGATAGAGATAATGTCTTTCGCCTTCCAATTGCTGAGCTCTTTGCCAATGGTAGGAAAGGTCCAGCTGTCAAGGTCATAATCACTATCAGCATCTTCTATCACATTGACTCTGTTGTTGCTGATGCGAAATGGTGGCCTTCCAGTACGAGCGTGACGAACATCCCTCTGATCCTCTGCAGTGAAACCCAAACCAAATTTGTCAGATTTATGTGGAATGTCAAGAAGCTGACCACAAATAGTACAACCACCTTCTTCTACAATAACTTTAGCGTCTTTCAGTGAAGCCAGTCTGGGCAGAACCCTGGTAACTTTAGGAATGGCAGAGACATATTCAGTTAAGGCTGGAGGGATGACTTAAAAAGTCTGATAGGGAGTCTCGATGAATTCACCGTTCATCTCTAAATACTGGAAAGAATTCAAGTGGATAACCATATACTCTTCTTCACCGCAGACAATAACAATCTTTCCATTCAGAGGATATTTTAATTTCTGGTGTAGGGTCGAGGTGACAGCGCCCGCCCCATGGATCTAGGGGAGCCCTAGTAAGCAAGAATAAACTGGTCAAATATCCATTATATAGAAGGTATATTCAAATATCTACGAACCGATCTAAAGATCCACTTCTTTGTGTACCATCCTCTTAGACCCGTCAAAGTATCGAACTATAATATCACTGGTTTTCAGTATAATCCCTTTGCAATCAAGTCTGCCTAGAGCGCCTATCCGTAGAGCATTTAACGAGGAACCAGTATCAACCAATACATGAGCCAAAGTAGTGCCCCTGAATTTAATGGACACGTACAGGGCCTTATTGTGATTTCTTCCTTCCGCGGTCAAATCAGCATCAGAGAAACCTAATCCATTGTCAGTCATTAAGCTAGCAACATAACTTCTAAATTGATCAGCGGAAATCTCTTGTGACACGTGGGAAGTCTTCAAAAATTTCACCAAAGCTTGTGCATGGGCTTCAGAATACAGTAACTGGGATAACATGGAGATTTTGGTGGGGGTCTGCCCCAACTGTTCAACAATTTTGTAATCACTTTTATAGATAATCTTCAATACCTCTTCCAACTCTTGTCTAGAGGTGTCTTCAACTGTAACTTCTTTAGGCGCCTCCGTTTGGGCAGGCTCTGTCATTTGCTCTTTACCCTGAGCCTCAACAGTTGACTCGATAGCAGTAACCTTAATATGTGTGGCAACAATATTTGGAGATATTTCCAGGGAGAAAACCTTTCCTCTTCTAGTAACCTTACTGGTCCTAGCAATATTGTCTATGTAGGGGTCAACAACTTTAGTAACTTCATCTTTAACAATCAGTAGTTCTTATTTAACACCATGGTTGTAGACGTCAGATCCATAGTTCCACGGAATAACTTTATCCTAAGAATATGGGATAGGCCCGGGTGTAGTGATGATCAGAGGAGAAACTTTCGGATTGGCAGTAATACTTACAGGACCTTTGGAGGTAATCCTGACAAGAGTGCCAGATATTGCAGATAATTCTTGACATAGATTCTCGGCAGAAGAAATCTTCTCGATCAAAATTATATGATTGTCCATTAAGCGTTGAACGCCTTCCTTCAGCAACTTGCATCCATTGGGTTGGGCTGCACAACAATAACATCTTTCAATACAACCCAGAAATAAACTGATCTGCAATAGATTCTTCTTGATGATTGGTAGGGGAGTAACCAATTCACTTACAGTAGCAACATAGAGAACATCATTAATAGAACTTATGCCTTTGTCATGCTTCGGAATAGGTGCAGTAATCACATTCGGGGTCTCCGGAGGATCAAACTCAATCTCTTTGTTATGAATCATATCCTAAATTTTATTTTTCATGGTGCATCAGTTGTTGGTGCCGTTCCAAGGATTGTTGTAATGGTAGGCACACTTTGCATTTGGATTGTATCAAGGAGAGGAGGTGTTAGGATTTTGAGGATGATCCCTTAAAGTTATTAGCTTCACTTTTAGTAAATGTTGTAATGCTTGAGATAATGTCATACTGATCTTTGTAAACTATCTTCTTGGAGCGTCTAACCTACGTTGATTGCCCAGTTGTTGTTGTTTAACATACGTAGGATTAGAAATTAGCACCGCTCCTACAGACTAATTGCGATCACTTTTAACACGACCATTCTGGCCATAAACAACATTGGTCTCCTACTTACCACTGAATGTCTTCTTTATAGCACTTCAAGACGCAACCACTTGAATTTTTCCACTCTTAATACCACTTATAACTTATTCTCCAGTTAGAACCATCTTAGTTAAACTAGATGAGGAGCTTCCAATCAGATGATTAAAGAATGGCCCTGTCAAAGTGCCCATGAACATATCCACCATCTCCCTATCAGACAGTTGAGGTTGAACTCGTCCAGCCAGAGCTCTCCACTTTTGGGCATATTCTTTGAACCCTTCAGTCGAGCCCATAGTCATGTTTTGTAATTGCACCCGAGTTGGTGCAAGGTCAACATTATATTGATACTGCTTGTGAAAAGAAACAACCAAGTCTTCCCAAGTACGGATGTTGGTTCCCTCCAGCTGATAGAACCATTCGAGTTGTGTACCAGAAAAACTTTCCTGAAAGAAGTGAACCCATAACTTTCTGTCAGCAGTATGGGGTTGGACCTTCCGAACATAATATCTCAGAAGAAGTTTGGGACAAGAAACACCATCATATTTAGTAAAAGCGGGGACCTTGAACTTATGAGGGATAACTACCCCCAGAATAAGACCCAACTCTTCAAAATCCAATCCAGGCACTTTCTGGATTTCCATGGCCTTGAGATGATCTTCTAACTGCTTGCATATGTCGTCAGCGGGAGGATACTGTTCATTAGAATAGTCTTCATCCTCAGGAATTTTGCCAGAACCACAGTTGCTTCCGCCTTAAACTTTAATACTTCTACCGTCTTCCTCTTGATTGTCATCTTCATCAGAGGAAATAACACAGTTCTGAGTTTCCTTAGGGAGGTTTTTGAACCTTCTCCCCAGGTTCAAGATGACTGGTTTCCGATTCTTCTTCTTTTTGGTGATAAGTGCCATCATATCTTTCTGCCCCTGGGCTAAGTTCAAGAGCGTTTCTTGGAATTAAGCATTCTATTATTGGAGTTCCTTGACAATCTGTTCTAGAGCCATCTTTTACTGAAATAAATAGCAAGAAGATGAGAAAAAAATGTATGGGAAAACCTGATATGTAATGATGCATGATATGTAGATGCAATGTTTTCAAGGATCTCGCGAGGTAAACAAAAAGAAGTGTTAGATGTTGAGTCTGGCTGCAGCTTTGACTGAAGAACTTCGCGTTATTGAATGTCTTTCTATGAGCATCAAGCTCACCATGTCAAGTGGGTCCTAGCATTTGGCTCAAGATAACGTACTTCGGTCTTCGACGACATTGCTTAGAGGAAAATAATTCCCCTTACCCCTTGTTAGACGTTGGTTCATGATACTTTGACGACTTTTGGTTAGAGGAAAATAAATCCTCTTTCCCCTTTCTAGATGTCTGGATCATGATAACCTGCATCACAGGCCCTTGAGATCCTTGGAATGGTTAGTGAAAATGATATGGAATGATGTCATGATGTTATGATGTCATATTCGAACAGATAATCAAACACAAGTAAAGCATACAAGGCCTTAGGTTCAGGCTTGCATGGAATTTGTAGGTAAGTATCCTCTTTAAGTTCAGTTGGCTCAACCTGTCCTAATAAAAGTAACTGGGTTCTAGGAGTCTCAATATAACCGATCTTTCTCCTAGGCATTGTTTCGGCATAAAATCTAATTTGTGACCAAAATATCACGAGATTCCGATCTCAATGAATGTAATATCGAGTATTAAACAACTTCAATCTGCACCAAAGCCGGCCATCTCACTACCTTCTAATGACTAATTTGGGACAATTAAGGTTCTACGGTCAGTTAGTGCTTATGACACCACGCGACAACCTAGTATTCTCCCCGACTGACTCGAGGGACACCAGTACCAACCAACGTGTCGCACTAACGTGGCCATCGCTTCAACCATATCAGTCTACTCCATACAGTTTCCACGATCTATAGCTACTTACCTAAAATGTCCTCAAATTAGGGTATAAGATCTTTGCAAGAAATAAACCCGAGAAAAACCCAAATTATAAAGCAATCAAATCAAACAAGTAAAGCATTAAATTGATCTAACTCTAAAGGTAACCCTACTTTTAGTTCTCCCTAGCAGATTCGCCAATTTTGTAATACGGTGGAAGAACTAACTTGGTTTTGTGTTTTATCGCAAATGTTGCAGATAGCAAGAGTCTCCACTGACTTTTCTTTTATCCAATAAGGAAAGGGTGAAAAAAACAGGAAAGACCTTTGAGAATTTTTGAGTTTGGGGGAGGGTAGGTTATGAAAAGGGAAGGTGTTAGCATCCTTTTCACCCGTCGTTATCTATGGTCTCTTAATCGCTAGCTCACTTTGTTTAAAACATGCTTTGTGTTTATGTTTGAAACTATTTTGAAAATGCCTAAGTACGATAACTTTGTAATGATTCTTGTATCAGTTAAGAATGCGTACAAAGTGTTTTTTTTTTTTGAAAATATTTCAGAAAAAAGTGTTTGTAGAAAAATTGTTTTTGCGAACAAGCGATTACAAGCGACCGACCTACTCAAAAGTCTTTCATGTTATTTTCCTCCTCCTTTAGATAGTGCTACCCTACCATTATTTAGTAGGCAACCCTATCATTGGATGTGAAGGGACAAGCGAGGGTCGTCGTACAGTCATAGAAGGCAACTCGTAGGGGCTCTTTAGAAATTTATTGTAAGGGACTAAGATCGTTTACTAGAGGCAGCATCGAAGGGTCATCGAGGGACTACGATCTTTTTAACCGAGGGTCTTTTCTAAAGCATCCCCACATTCGAGGGACATGACTATTTAATCGAAAGGCAACAAGAGAGGTTACCCTAGAGGTGTGTGTGTGTGTGTGTGTGTGTGAAAAGTGTTTTAATTCAGTTATTTTATCTTTGCGAATTAGGGTTTTCTAAGTTCAATTATTAGTCTTGCCATACAAATCGTAATTACTAGTAAGATAATATAGCAATAATGAAAAGCAGTAAAGTGTGGGAAATAAAATTCTATTCTATTCCAAGGCTTCGGGAGTGGGGGTACAAATAATAAAATCGGGGGGAAAAGTAAACCCTAATTAAACTATTATAAACCATTAACAGATACATAATGATAAAAAATAATGAAACACACGACAGTAAAATACGCGAAGCAGTAAAATAAAGAGAAATGGGGAAAGAAATTGTTTCGTGATTGTTTGATGAAAAAAGTTCGATGATTAACCTAAAACCTAATTGATTTTAATTAATTAAAATAATTTAGTTAATTAAGTTAAGCAAAAACCAAAAATCTAAGTTGATTTTAATTTAATTAAGAAAACCTAAAAAAATAAATTAGGGTTGATTAAAAACCTAAAATTAAATTAGGGTTTGTTAAGAAAAATGTTTTGAAAAAGATGGTTTTGTAAAAGATGTTACGTTTTATGAAAAGGAAGAAAAGGTGTTAAAAATAACCAATGGTAGGGGTGGGTGTTAAACCCACGCCTTCAAGCATTTTCCATGCATAGCTTACCACCAGGCCAAGCCAATGTTGGTGTCAAGATCTAGCCTCAGCGTGTTTTGTACTCTATCCTGCAAAATATGAAAATATTAGAATTTTGGCAAAACCGGGATCGAACCCGTGACCTGGGAGACTAATGCCTTATCGCGTGCGTTTCAGCCACTGGGGTGGCTATGCATCCATTAACTTATATCAATTCATAAATATATATTTTAATCCTGAATGTATTGACCGGAGAGGCGTCAGAGCCTTAGCTCTAATCGTCTTCTCCTGTGACCTTCTTTAGTTCAACCTGCAAAATAATCAAGATTAATAATGAAAAATATCCTACCCCCTAATTCGAGGGCTGCAAGTTCAATGGGATGATTTTTGTGGGCTAAAACTTAATGATTTGGTCGTTATAGTGAAGACAACATAGAATCGATGTAACCATGGTGTTTCATGGTTTCAACTGCATGAGTGTTCCATGATGATCCAGACCTGCATAGTTGAGCCTCATAAACACATATCAAGAATTAGTAAGTGTTAGAATGCAGTAAAACAAAAAATACAAAATTCAAACAAGAATGAAATCATGATGCATGTACAAGTGCTTTCTGGCCATTTGGATCGTTGTAAAACAATCCAATCTTAACCTGGGAGTGAATGGAGTTGATTGGGATGGCAAGTTTGTGGTGAAAGGGTTGGTAACAAGGGTTTGAAAATTTTTAGGTTTCTTGAAAAAGTTTGATCTTTTGACAAGTTTGAGGCAAGGGTTTTTCGTGGCTTGTATGAGAATGAATGAGAGAATATATAGGGAAAGATTAGGCCAATATTTGTGGACTTGGACTTTTTGTAAAAGGGCTTTGTATTTTATTTTATTTATTTTGCATTATTAATGAATAAATAAAAAATTATAAAAATAATTGAAATAAAAATAGGCCAAGGGATGTATGAATGAGTTTTGTGGTGTATAAGGAGTATAGAACACGTTTGAACTCTGAAACCATGGCCCAATAGCCCAAAATAACAAGCTTTCTCACTTTGAACTTCATGCATTTGCTCAAAATTTCCCAACTTGCACTAATCATAACTCTCTCAATTTTCATCTTTTGAATGTGATCTTGGACTTTTTTAAAAGCTCAAGATGTTATATAAAACCTATATGTAGATAATTTTTGCTTTTGAAGATTTATCTTGATGTAAGTTTCCTTGACAAAAAGTGTCTTTTTGTTGACTTTTGAAATGACGTGTAATGTATTGGCTTATATCTCTCTAATGATGCATCTTTTGGATTTGATCTTAGAGAGACAAAGTTGTAGAGAATATAATTTCCTTCAAAATGAGTTTTGGTTGAGATAAATCTGATGAAGCAAGTGAAAGTTATGCTTGGTCAAAGTTCAGTTGACTTCTCCTTAAGAAAAACCTAATTTAGTAACTTTTGGCTT
Source organism: Vicia faba (assembly GCA_948472305.1). Lineage (NCBI taxonomy): Eukaryota > Viridiplantae > Streptophyta > Magnoliopsida > Fabales > Fabaceae > Vicia > Vicia faba. Next base: position 317,560 of record CATIWC010001071.1, read on the forward strand.
TTGATGATTTGAGGGCTTTTATTGAGGAATCATGATCAACCCTTATCAAATAATGAATATGACTTCAAAATTTTGATGTTGATCAAAATCTTAAAGTTTGACTGTATGTTGACCATAGTTGACTTTTTATCCAATACAGTCAATTTTCAGTCATCTGAGCCATTGACTGAGCAAACATATGATGAAAGGGTTGAATTTGGTATGAGCATTCTTGGAGACATATAAAAAACCGTGAAAACCACTTGATACCTTGCAAACCCAATATCCTTGTGAAAAGTACAAAACCCTAATTGTGGACCCATTGCTTAGGAGAAGAATTTTTCTGGTCAATTCTTAGGCAACCTTGAGCAAATGAGGACCTTAGGAGAATGTCTTGAAGAAATATGGGAGAGAAAATTTTGAGGTACAACAGTATGTGATATACTTGATGTGTGATATAAATTATGAGTATTCATTTGCAAAATAATTCTTAAATGATAATCATGGTGTATCATCATTTTATATACTTATAGTGACCTCATTCTAATTTCTTCACATGTATACCTAGATATTTTTGTTTTCATATATATATATATATATATATATATATATATATATATATATATATATATATATATATATATATATATATATATATATATATATATATATATATATATATATATATATATATATATATATATATATATATATATATATATATATATATATATATATATATACACACATATACACATATATGTATGTTGGTTATTTCCATCAAACCATGAAACATGATTATTTACATAAGCATTTCATGTCATGTCATACATGAGTCAAGCTGTGTCAATCTAACCCAACCCAAAATCTTGTTTCTCAACATGTTATTCATTTTCTCTTATCACGTGTCGGCACATGATATGTATAGGTCGACACGTATATGTTTAAGTCAAATACTTACTTTTTGTTTTAGTATGTGCTAACATGAAAGTCGTATAGGTCGACACATGTGTCAATATTTCAAAATAATTGTTTTTCAGTTCAGTATGTGTCGACAAATGTGTCGTATGTATCGTCACATAAAGTCCACACAGGCTTACATATGCATCAACTTGAGAAACTTTTCAGATTTTTGGTTTATCTTTTTACATTCTTCTTTGTCTCAAATTCATGCACCTATCTCACAACATCTTCAATTCAAATTGCATCTTCATACAATTCAAATTGCGTCTTCATACAAACACAGTCACATACTATAATTCACATATTTGTAGTCATCTAGTGTTGCACTGTCATTATTGTATGTTGTTACACCATAATATATTTTCATGTATTCCTTTTTCTTTATTCTTTGTGAACATTTATATGTACATAAGCATTTCTAACTTCATTAAACATCAAGGATAACACATTAGTCCTACTAACATGCATCTTGTGAAGGAGTTTTCTAAGCTTTTGCAGTGTGAGTTTGAAATGAGTCTTATGATGGAGTTTAACTACTTTCTCGGCTCCAAATCAAACAACTCAATGAAGGAACATCTGTGTGTCAAAAGAATTATTGTCTTTAATTTTAAAGCGCTTTGGCATGAAGGAGGCAAAATCATTTGACACTCTAATGCCAACAAATGGTAACTTAGACAAAGATGTTGATGGTAAGGATGTAGATGTCAAGCAATATAGAGGTATGATTGGGTCTATTCTATATCTTACTGCATCTAGTCTGGACATCATGTTTAGCGTGTGTATGTATGTTCGGTATCAATATGCTCCTAAGGAATCACATTATAAAGAGGTTAAGCGCATTTTTAGATACCTTTATGGTACATCTAAGTATGGGCTTTGGTATTCCAAAGGAAGCGATTGTAATTTGGTAGGTTACTCTGATTCCAATTTTTCCAATTGCAAATCAGATAGTAAAAGTACTAGTGATGCTTGTCACATGTTTTCAAATGCTTTAGTTAGTTGGCATAGAAAAAAGAAAATTTTAGTTGCTTTGTCAATAGTTGAAGTGGAGTACATGACATCCGGTAGTTGTTGTGCTCAAATTCTTTGGCTCAAACAAAAATTACTTGACTTTGATATTAAACTTTCACGTATTCCTATTATGTGCGGTAACACTAGTGCAATTAACCTTTACAAAAATACGGTGCTACATTCTCGCACTAAGTGTATTGAGATATGTCACAATTTCCTTCGTAACCATGTTGAAAAAGGGGAAGTCTTATTTGAGCACGTTCATAGTAAAAATCAAATTTCCGATATCTTTACAAAACATCTTACGCCTGAACCATTTTTCAACATTCGAAGGGAATTGGGGATACTTGATATCTCTAATGTTACCTAAAACACATTTGTTGCATGCACTCTTAATACACTTAATCAAATCTTTCTTTGAAAGTTTTATACTATGTGAGTGCATTCTCCGTACCATTCATCATTGAGGTAATTTAGTTCCATTTTTCTCCTTGAAAGTAAGCCTTGACTATTACAATGTTATGTATTTTCAAAATGTTTGATATGCTCAATGTGTACTATGTCCTTCATGAATGTTCACTTCCAAAAATTTCCAATTGACAACCATTGTGTGTTTTTCAATTTATATGCTTATAGTGATTTCATGACATTTTTGTTTTTTGTTTAAAGTATGTTCTTGATGTTCATGCATTTTGTGGCTCTTATTGTTTGCGTCTCTTGCAAGGTGCTTATCTATTCTTTGACACATGAATTAAACATGAGATTGTTATTTGGAAATTATGTTTCTTGATCATGTCATATCACATGTTATATATGCATTATTGTCTTTGGTTTTAGTGGTGATGTTTGATTCTCCAAGCTAGGCACATGAGTGTGCGGAATTGGGGGCATCGTTGTGATATTTTGCATACAAATGACATTTTGAAGCGAGTTGAGAAAGTTGAACTTGCTTTATGCAACACCCCAGAATTATAATTATTTACTTAATTGATTATTTGTGAATTATGGGTGATTATTTGTGTGATATATGATTGTATGTTGTGGGTAGTAAGTGGAAATAAATGTGATAATTATAATTATTTAGATTAAAATGATTTAGTTTATATTGTTTTTATTTATAATAATAATTAAATAGAGTAATTAGTTATGTAGAGATGTTAAGGGAATGACGGTAAAAGTATGATGTTAAGTGGGGGTATAAGAGGAATAACATATAAAGGTTCCAAGGGGTAAAAATCAAAAAATGAGAGAGATAGGATTCGTTTTGTATGATCATAGATTTGGGAGAACATGAAGAAGATCTAGGTCACATAGAGAAGATGAAGAATAGATTTATTCCTTAGAGTTCGAAGAGATTAAGTCGCTAGGAATTCGAGTTAAGGAGTGTAATCGGATTTATTATGACTGATATGGCGTTAAACTAGATGTAGGTTTTTGCTTCGTATGATGATTTGATAAAAAGTGTGATGAAAAGCATAGCGAAATTGTTGATTGATGATGTTTGTATACTATGATTTATGTCCATGATGATGTGTTGATATGTCTTGATATTAATATATGATATATGGTGTTTATAATGCATTTTAGAATGAGTATGATGTCTGGAATTAAAATTGGAATAGCTTGGAACAATAGCGAAATGCAAATAAAAATTTGCAGAGTCGCATGTTTTGCTGGGTGAGCCAGCGGTGAGCCAATCGCCTAAGCTTTTTCAGGAGATCCAAGTGGCGAGCAACATGGTGAAAAGGTGAGCTCCTAGAAAATGTATGGGAGGGAAACGTCTCCCCATTGTCGTCGGGCGAGAAAAGCAGTGATAGTCCTAATCATGATTTTCTCCAGGCGAGCATCAGGCGAGAGGGTGGCAATGAGAGCTCCCCAAGCGTCATCAAGCGATTATCAGGCGAGCAGACCTGGAAGTACTTTCAAAGTGTCGTAACTTGAGTTTCAGGACTCCGTTTGACGCGTCGTTCGAAGCGTTGGAAAGCTAATGCGCAAAACTATATTATGAAAT